>OX637467.1:55374975-55796532 GCA_951799995.1 Trifolium subterraneum | reverse complement strand
CCTAAACCCTAAACCCTAAACCCTAAACCCTAAACCCTAAACCCTAAACCCTAAACCCTAAACCCTAAACCCTAAACCCTAAACCCTAAACCCTAAACCCTAAACCCTAAACCCTAAACCCTAAACCCTAAACCCTAAACCCTAAACCCTAAACCCTAAACCCTAAACCCTAAACCCTAAACCCTAAACCCTAAACCCTAAACCCTAAACCCTAAACCCTAAACCCTAAACCCTAAACCCTAAACCCTAAACCCTAAACCCTAAACCCTAAACCCTAAACCCTAAACCCTAAACCCTAAACCCTAAACCCTAAACCCTAAACCCTAAACCCTAAACCCTAAACCCTAAACCCTAAACCCTAAACCCTAAACCCTAAACCCTAAACCCTAAACCCTAAACCCTAAACCCTAAACCCTAAACCCTAAACCCTAAACCCTAAACCCTAAACCCTAAACCCTAAACCCTAAACCCTAAACCCTAAACCCTAAACCCTAAACCCTAAACCCTAAACCCTAAACCCTAAACCCTAAACCCTAAACCCTAAACCCTAAACCCTAAACCCTAAACCCTAAACCCTAAACCCTAAACCCTAAACCCTAAACCCTAAACCCTAAACCCTAAACCCTAAACCCTAAACCCTAAACCCTAAACCCTAAACCCTAAACCCTAAACCCTAAACCCTAAACCCTAAACCCTAAACCCTAAACCCTAAACCCTAAACCCTAAACCCTAAACCCTAAACCCTAAACCCTAAACCCTAAACCCTAAACCCTAAACCCTAAACCCTAAACCCTAAACCCTAAACCCTAAACCCTAAACCCTAAACCCTAAACCCTAAACCCTAAACCCTAAACCCTAAACCCTAAACCCTAAACCCTAAACCCTAAACCCTAAACCCTAAACCCTAAACCCTAAACCCTAAACCCTAAACCCTAAACCCTAAACCCTAAACCCTAAACCCTAAACCCTAAACCCTAAACCCTAAACCCTAAACCCTAAACCCTAAACCCTAAACCCTAAACCCTAAACCCTAAACCCTAAACCCTAAACCCTAAACCCTAAACCCTAAACCCTAAACCCTAAACCCTAAACCCTAAACCCTAAACCCTAAACCCTAAACCCTAAACCCTAAACCCTAAACCCTAAACCCTAAACCCTAAACCCTAAACCCTAAACCCTAAACCCTAAACCCTAAACCCTAAACCCTAAACCCTAAACCCTAAACCCTAAACCCTAAACCCTAAACCCTAAACCCTAAACCCTAAACCCTAAACCCTAAACCCTAAACCCTAAACCCTAAACCCTAAACCCTAAACCCTAAACCCTAAACCCTAAACCCTAAACCCTAAACCCTAAACCCTAAACCCTAAACCCTAAACCCTAAACCCTAAACCCTAAACCCTAAACCCTAAACCCTAAACCCTAAACCCTAAACCCTAAACCCTAAACCCTAAACCCTAAACCCTAAACCCTAAACCCTAAACCCTAAACCCTAAACCCTAAACCCTAAACCCTAAACCCTAAACCCTAAACCCTAAACCCTAAACCCTAAACCCTAAACCCTAAACCCTAAACCCTAAACCCTAAACCCTAAACCCTAAACCCTAAACCCTAAACCCTAAACCCTAAACCCTAAACCCTAAACCCTAAACCCTAAACCCTAAACCCTAAACCCTAAACCCTAAACCCTAAACCCTAAACCCTAAACCCTAAACCCTAAACCCTAAACCCTAAACCCTAAACCCTAAACCCTAAACCCTAAACCCTAAACCCTAAACCCTAAACCCTAAACCCTAAACCCTAAACCCTAAACCCTAAACCCTAAACCCTAAACCCTAAACCCTAAACCCTAAACCCTAAACCCTAAACCCTAAACCCTAAACCCTAAACCCTAAACCCTAAACCCTAAACCCTAAACCCTAAACCCTAAACCCTAAACCCTAAACCCTAAACCCTAAACCCTAAACCCTAAACCCTAAACCCTAAACCCTAAACCCTAAACCCTAAACCCTAAACCCTAAACCCTAAACCCTAAACCCTAAACCCTAAACCCTAAACCCTAAACCCTAAACCCTAAACCCTAAACCCTAAACCCTAAACCCTAAACCCTAAACCCTAAACCCTAAACCCTAAACCCTAAACCCTAAACCCTAAACCCTAAACCCTAAACCCTAAACCCTAAACCCTAAACCCTAAACCCTAAACCCTAAACCCTAAACCCTAAACCCTAAACCCTAAACCCTAAACCCTAAACCCTAAACCCTAAACCCTAAACCCTAAACCCTAAACCCTAAACCCTAAACCCTAAACCCTAAACCCTAAACCCTAAACCCTAAACCCTAAACCCTAAACCCTAAACCCTAAACCCTAAACCCTAAACCCTAAACCCTAAACCCTAAACCCTAAACCCTAAACCCTAAACCCTAAACCCTAAACCCTAAACCCTAAACCCTAAACCCTAAACCCTAAACCCTAAACCCTAAACCCTAAACCCTAAACCCTAAACCCTAAACCCTAAACCCTAAACCCTAAACCCTAAACCCTAAACCCTAAACCCTAAACCCTAAACCCTAAACCCTAAACCCTAAACCCTAAACCCTAAACCCTAAACCCTAAACCCTAAACCCTAAACCCTAAACCCTAAACCCTAAACCCTAAACCCTAAACCCTAAACCCTAAACCCTAAACCCTAAACCCTAAACCCTAAACCCTAAACCCTAAACCCTAAACCCTAAACCCTAAACCCTAAACCCTAAACCCTAAACCCTAAACCCTAAACCCTAAACCCTAAACCCTAAACCCTAAACCCTAAACCCTAAACCCTAAACCCTAAACCCTAAACCCTAAACCCTAAACCCTAAACCCTAAACCCTAAACCCTAAACCCTAAACCCTAAACCCTAAACCCTAAACCCTAAACCCTAAACCCTAAACCCTAAACCCTAAACCCTAAACCCTAAACCCTAAACCCTAAACCCTAAACCCTAAACCCTAAACCCTAAACCCTAAACCCTAAACCCTAAACCCTAAACCCTAAACCCTAAACCCTAAACCCTAAACCCTAAACCCTAAACCCTAAACCCTAAACCCTAAACCCTAAACCCTAAACCCTAAACCCTAAACCCTAAACCCTAAACCCTAAACCCTAAACCCTAAACCCTAAACCCTAAACCCTAAACCCTAAACCCTAAACCCTAAACCCTAAACCCTAAACCCTAAACCCTAAACCCTAAACCCTAAACCCTAAACCCTAAACCCTCAACCCTCAACCCTCAACCCTCAACCCTCAACCCTCAACCCTCAACCCTCAACCCTCAACCCTCAACCCTCAACCCTCAACCCTCAACCCTCAACCCTAAACCCTAAACCCTAAACCCTAAACCCTAAACCCTAAACCCTCAACCCTAAACCCTCAACCCTCAACCCTAAACCCTCAACCCTCAACCCTCAACCCTCAACCCTCAACCCTCAACCCTCAACCCTCAACCCTCAACCCTCAACCCTCAACCCTCAACCCTCAACCCTCAACCCTCAACCCTCAACCCTCAACCCTCAACCCTCAACCCTCAACCCTCAACCCTCAACCCTCAACCCTCAACCCTCAACCCTCAACCCTCAACCCTCAACCCTAAACCCTAAACCCTCAACCCTCAACCCTAAACCCTAAACCCTAAACCCTAAACCCTAAGCCCTAAGCCCTAAGCCCTAAGCCCTAAGCCCTAAACCCTAAACCCTAAGCCCTAAACCCTAAACCCTAAGCCCTAACCCCTAACCCCTAAGCCCCTAACCCCAAACCCCAAACCCCAAACCCCAAACCCCAAACCGTTAACCCTAAACCGTAAACCCTACACCCTAAAACCCTACACCCTAAACCCTAGAGCGTAGAGCGTAGAGCCTAAACCCTAAAGTGTAGAGCCTAAACCCTAGAGCGTAGAGCCTAATCCCTAGAGCGTAGAGCCTAAACCCTAAAGTGTAGAGTGTACACCGTGAACCATATACCCTAAACCCTAAGACTCTATACCCTAGAACCCACACCGTAGACCCTAAACCCTACATAGTAGGCCGTAGATCCTAGACCATAAATTATTGAACGGTATAAAGCTTTTTTACCTTTGGCATCAATAAATGGGATTTCTTTGAAGTGTTTTATTGACATCTTCCATTTCTCGTGTGTGGGTTCGTAGCGAGATATCTGTATTACTTTGTGTGATCAACTGTTGCCCCAAGTTTCTTTGAATAAAATGGTATGTTTGATGAGGGGCTTCTTCCCTTACTTGATGCGTTCATTATTGGTGGACAGCTTCGGTAAAGCTTGGAATCATGACGGAGAGGCAGAAGAGTATAGGTTTTGATCCATGTGATCCTTTCAACTCAAACTTAGGATAAGGGTCCAGCTACATATGCTAATAGTGAAATATCTTTTCCCCTTCATCCTTGTAGGTGGAGTTATGTTGGGAGATAGTTTTTCTCTGCTTCTCGTTATTCGGTGCTTGTGGTAGTTTCTATATGATTTTCTTCACAGTGTTGGTATTGGGAGAGTTTCGTTTGAATGGGGATTTACCGCGTATTTTTTATCCCTCTGTGATTCTGAATTGTGTGTGCAAGTATCTTTAAAAAATTTGGCGCCCTTTTTCCGAGTCGACTTAGGGACCCTTGATTCTTTTCCTTTAGACCTAGTCTGTTGGTTTGAACTGCCTTTGGGTTGTTTTCAATGTGGCGTTTTCGCCATTTTGCAAGATATGTGTGATTCTCTGTTTTCTTTTTTTGATTTTCCCTGTGATCCCTTGGGTTGGTTTTAAAGTGGATCTACTTGTTGGATTTTATTCCTTGATTTTCTGATCTCTTTGACCGATTTCTAACTTCCATTAGCATTTTGGGTAGTTGTTCAGTTGAGCTTTATTTGGCATTTATTGGGATGACGATTCCCAAAATTTCCTTAGCTATATAAATGAGAGTTCCTAGGGCTTCTCATTTCATTCCTCATTTTACTAAGTCTTTCTCTTATGGCTTACCTCTTATTCTTCCCTTTCTTGGTTTTTCTTAAGTTTTGTCTGGTGCTGGTTGTTCGTTGTCAGTCAACTATATCATCCATGCTTCCCTTTGAGTTTGGTGTCGAGGGTGATATGTCGATTGACAGTGGATGATAGTATTTTCTCGAGGTTGATATAATCGGCTGAAGATGGATTGACACGCTTTCCTCCCTTGTTTCCTACACGTTACTGGCGATGGTGACGACTTCCCAATTCAAGCCCTTCACGGATTTCTTTGTCTAACCAGACACGTGTCTTTGGTGAATCTAGCTATGAAGTTAGGGTTTATTTCCATGGTTGCTGTCGTCCTCTTTTTCCATGGCTCTAGGTTGCCTGGTTGTTTCTCCGTCTTTCTATAATTCCTTTCATTCATAGTCTCTTACTTCCAATGGCAACCCTTTGGTAGTTTGTTATGGAGTCGGAGATGGTTGAATGGTGGAGAATTACTTTGCGACTTGCAAAGTGATTCCTTTCTTAAGGGGTTGTTTGTTTATCGAGAGGAAAAGTGGGTTTATCTTCCTTTTGGTTTTCCGTATCCTTTCCTTATAGCTTGTTGTCCCTGGGGTCTTACATGTTTGGTTATATGGTTGTATCCTCCCTCTCGAAATGGCTAGCTGGGAGGGGGCATGTCACTTAAGGCTTGTGCTTCCACTCTTTTAGGTAGGACTTCGTCAATTTTCAAGTTCTGCTTCGCCTAGAGGTTTATTGGCTAGCGTGTTGCTCTAGTAAGGGTTTGTTGTTTATTGCATTTCCATTTCTTTTTAGAGTATCTTCAATTTGTCACCGTCATTGGTCTTCCCAATGACTTTGTTTGGTGATCTTTACGCGTTACCGTCATTGGTCTTCCCAATGGGTTTTAGTGTTTCTTTATTTTCGTTGTTTTAATCTGTTCTTAATACACGTGTTTGTTTTCCTGTCTTTGGGACACAAGTAGATTTGTAACAAATATTCTTATATTTTCAAATGCATATGACATTGATGTGTTTGGTTAGATAATGAGTGGCAATATGTTGCCTTGCAATATGAGAAACTGGAAGATTGAAATGTAAAACTTGAACTTGAATAAAGTTTTTGTAAGTCGTATATGTGGTATTTTGATCTTTGCTTTTCTTTGATGAGGAGTGTCTCCATTGGTGTCTCTTTGCTTCATTGTCTTTCTGCAGCGGTTTCGACGGTTTTCTGCATGCTTTTGTGGCATTTCTTTGCTCTGGTCATATTTGCTTCAATGGTGACTACTTCGTCTTTCTCGTCGTGATATTTCATCTTCAAGTGCACTGTGGATGGAACTGCTCAGAGTGCTGTCAGGGTTAGGCGTCCCAGGATGCAGTTGTATATTGACTCAAACGAAGTTACGAGGAATTGTACCTCAATTGTCTTTCTTGAATCCTTGGTCCCTTTGTTCCCAAGGGTAACTGGTAGGTTGATCAGGCCCTACGGGTGTATAGTGGATCCGTTGAATCCTTGCAGGTTTATCCCCTCATAAGGGCAAAGGTCTTCTTTCCTTAATCCTAGCTTTTCGAATAGCTCGTGGTACATTATGTCGCATGAGCTTCCTTGGTCTATTAATATCCTTGAGGCGTCGTGATGGGCCATGGTTGTTATGACGATTAGTGGAAATTTTTCATTGGGTGTTCCTCCAGGGTACTCGTCATCGCTGAAGCTTAAAATGGGTCTTTTGTTCTCCTTGGAGGACGATGTTCTTGTCCAAACTGAGCACATTTCAGCGATTCTTCTCTTTGTGGTATCTCTAGATCTTCCTTTGGGGTTCGACGGTCCTCCTGTGATAGAAGTTGACCTCATGCCTTTTGCCTTGTGTTATGTGTTGCTTCTTTCATCTGTTGTCGTCCTTATTGCGAGTTTGTTTGGTCCTCCCATTATAGCTGTCACGAATAGTCTCTTGTCTGGGTCTCTCTCCTCCTCGTTGTCTGCTTCTTTGTCTCTAATGCCTCAATTCTTTTACTTGGAGATAGTTCTCTCCTTCGTGAACGCTTCCTTTTGGGGGATTCGCTTCTCCTCATATTTCTTCTAGAGGATTCATATTTTCTTTTTTCGTAACCTCTGTGGTCTCCTCTCTGGTATACTTGTTCATCATACTCTGCTTGATTAGTTCTTCAATTGCGTCTTTCAATTGGATGCATTCTTCAGTGTTGTGTCTTGCGCTTCTATAGAATCTGCAAAATTTGTTTTTGTATGTCCTAGCCTTTGTTTTATTTCTTTTGGAAGACGGATGTCGACGTCAGCGAATTCAGCAACACACTCTTGGAGTATCTTCTCCCTTGGTGCGTTTAGAGGAGTGTACTCAGAGTAGACTCATCTCGGTCCTTTCCGTCCTTTTTCTTCTCTGGCTTTTTCGTCATTTCTCAGTGGGATTTTTCTATTTTCCACCTTTTCCCCTAGTATTTTCTCTTCATAATTGAAGTAGTTTTGCACGCGGGATAATAGGTTCTACATGTCCCATGATTCTTTGAGGCCTAATTTTTCTTTGAACTTTGTGTCACTTCTCATGCCTTTCTCGAAGATATATAACTTCAGCTAGTCATTTGTTCCTTTGACTTCAATGGCTTCCCTTGTAAATCGCTCTATATAGTCCCTTAGGGTTTCTTCTTTCCCTAGGATGATGTTGCTAAGGGGTGTCATTGTTTTGGGTTGGCGTTACGCGTTGTAAAGTAAGATGGAAATGCTCTGCATAGTTCTCTCCATGAATCTATGGAGTCGTCCTATAATCCTTTGAACCAAGTCATGGTGGAACATTTAAGAGTGAGCATGAAGAGTTTGCATTTTCTTTTTCTGTGTGCTTGGTAGTAGTCTAGAACGGTGTCGATGTGTTCTAAGTGCTCGTCAGGTACCGTAGTGCCATCCAGGGATGGATCTAGAATATTTTTTTGGTGTGGCCAAAATTTATCACCATTAAAAGTTTTAAATGACAATGTTGAATTCAAGCACGAAATATTTATGCTATTTGTCTAATTTTTTTGACATAATATATATTTAAATATAAATTTTTAAAATGATAACTGTTCAAGATAAAAGTAATAAAAATTATGACCCATAAATCAAATATTTTATGTTATTTTTTTTTAGATGGACTTTTTTTAAAACACACCTACATAATAATCATTCAAAAATATAAGTTTTCTTAACAGTAGAAATCTAAATTGAGTGCATGATAATTTTTTAAGGATTAAATATTTAATAAAAATTAAGTAAACACTAAATTTAAAATGTCACTATTTTATAGAGACCAAAAACATATTTAACTCTTTTTTTGTCTAGTAGCTAGAAATTCTACCTTAAAAGTGAATAAGTGAGTGTCCAAGATTCGAACTCCGGCTCCTGAATAATATTATTTATCTTAAGATTCGAACTCCAACTAACTGAGTTAAGCTCACGGGACAAAATATATATAATTCTACACATATATATGTATAAAAAAAATTTGAAAAATTTGGTGTGGCCATGGCCACACTATGCCTTAAAGTGCATCCGTCCCTGGTGCCATCATAGGTTTCCAGTTTGGGAGGTTTCTCCAAAGTTCTTGGGATTCGAGATTATAGGTTTCTTATGGTAAATGGAGTACGCCTAGGATGGTAGTCGGCTCTTCTTCTTCGTCCTTCCTCATATGGGTGGTCCCTTCTGCTTCTATGGTCGCTGGAAGCGGGATTCGGTGAGTTCCGTCTTCTTCCTCCATTTATGTTGTTTCCGTTGTTGCTGTTTCCTGGGCCATTTGGGTTCCTGTCGCCATTAGGCCCTCCACCGCCGGTTTCGTTGTTGTTTTGGTTGTTGTGGCCATTTGTGTTTATGACGGCTTCAGTTTGTAGGCAGCGTAGGCCAGCTTGGCATAGTTAGGATGAAACTTCGTCTTGGATTGTGTTGTGGAGGCTATTTTGGACGTGGTTATTCACCATTTGAGGTATGGTTGGTTGGTTTTGCTCTACATGTAAGAGTCTGTTGAAGCATAATCCACTTTTGATGTTTTAAAGATTACAAACATTCTTACTTGTATTTTAAATGATTCTGATCATGTTGTTATCTAACAAGTGTGTTTAAGTGATTTTATCCAAAAACAGATTCAAAGTAATAAAGACATCTTATCTTATGATTCTGCTTAAGAACAATCTGAGAACATTCTTTCAACCTAAGATTTGGTTCTGACCAAAAGCACAGTTTGAATTAAGTGCTCTTTAATTCTACAAGTCAACCAAGGATAAACCAAACAAACACTTTATGGAAAATAAGTGTGGAGAATCAGTACAGGAAATTAATCCATTTTGAAAGAATCAAATTAATGGCTTATACCATGTTGTGTCACGTTTTTATCACTACAACTTAAACATAGGATTTTTTTGTCCAATGAGAGAAGATGGAAATTGTTACCTAGACCAATTAAAATAGAACAAGAATCTATGATCTTTAAAGAAAGAAAAATACAGCTCAAATCCAAGTACACGAGTGGGAGACTCCTTTTCTTTTCCAAACATGTCATAAAAAAGTACAACTTAGCTACACTAGAGTCTAAACACTTCCAGTTGTTTTCCCTTCAGCTGCAAGACCTTTTTAGGTTGTCCTTAAGTCTATAATACAGCTGCATAACAGAAGAAGACAAAGGAGTCATATTTACTTACATTGATTTTCTGCAAAGAATGTTTCAAGATAGCCTCAAGAATGTTTCAAGACTAAACTGCACAACAGATTTTGAAGAAGCATTACCAACTGTCAAATGTCCTTCTCTGCAAAATCTAAATAGTTAGGCACTGACATCTGACAACAAATGCAGAGTGCTCAGGAGCTAATCCAGCACATAAATATATGTCTTCTTAATACTCAAATAAAACAGAATGGAAGAATGTTTCAAGACTGATTTGAGAAACTGAAGCTTCTGCAGATTTTGTTCAAAGGCTGAGTAATGGCTATATTCATCTTTAAATTGGATTACTTGGAGGCCAAGGATTACACTCTAAAATGCATCTATAAATAGTCTTCAGATCCAAGAGAAAGGGCAAGAGTTTTGAAGCTATCAAAGTCTTTAACAATCAACTTCTTTCACATCTTGCTTAAAGCTCTTGTTAATCACTCTAAGTCTTTATTAGATTCTAGATTTTAAATAGAGTGCAATATTTCTAAGCTCCTCATTTTGTATTGAGTTTCAATCTAGCTTAAAACCAAACTATTCATATCTGTAAATCACTCAAGTTAATACGTAACTATTAATTGAGTGGATAATCAAGTTTGACTAGGATTTGATAAAAGCTTCAGAAGCTTAAAGAGAAACTTGATCTAGAGTTTAGATCAAAGGAGTATTGTAATCTTGGATTTGTAAGATCGGAAAATTATAGTGGATAAACTCACAAGAAGTGGGGACTGGATGTAACCCAAGGATTAAGGGTGAACCAGGATAACTTTTGGTGTTGATTCTCTCTTTCCCTACATATTTTATTTTTAGTCATTATTTCCTTTTATACATTTAGATCATTCTTAGAATGACCTCATTTTCAAACTAACATATTAATCAACTTTGTGTTTACAAGATTTAAATTTGTAAATATACACAATTCAAACCCCCCTTTCTTGCGTAAAACTTTGCTACTTCGGAGTCTTGTTGCTTGTTGTTGCAAGAGAGTTAGCATTGTTTAGAACATGTCATTTGCTTGTTGTTCCTGTGAGGTTCGCCTTGGTTGATTTAGAATATAGGTTCCCACCGTATTTTGTGGTTGAGGGTTTGGAAGAGGAGTTTGATGATTGTGGTCTGAACTTAGAGAAGCATGAATGGAAGAGAAAATATTTTTAACGGGTATGGATGCTTGAGTAGCAAACTAAGGAACTTAGTGGTTATGTTGTGTGTTGATCGGTTCTGAAACGATTTCAACGTCATGAAGGTTCACCATGCTGAGTTGCAGCATGGCTCTGCTACGAGTAGGAGGTCATGGTCTAGACATAGCTTTTTAGGAAGGTGGTGGGGGTTGTTCCCATTTTTTTTTAAAAGAAAAGATGTTTTCTCTTTAAAGAATGGGTTCGAATCTGATTTCTTTAAGTAAATCAGCTCGCAGATGGCGCCATTGAACTGGTTGTTCATAAATGATTGTATTTATGCTGGTGGAAGTTGTAGATGGTGATAATGAGAGGATTTCTTGGTCTTTATGGGGGAAAGGTACATGCAAAAATGTTATCACTCCAACGCTCGAGTCAGTATTTGAATGAGGAAAAGAGAGTCCAAATTGGAGGCGCAGATATATCATACCTGGGGATCAATGTATGAATGCTTATATATAGGATGATATTAGGGGTTACAGTATGGTGGGGTCCCCCATGTGTAAAGGATATGCCACATATAATAGTTGGATTGTCCTTTGTTTTGGGAGCACGTTTGGATATTGGGAAGCATATAGCCCTTATTTGTGCTCGTGTATTGGTATCTGGTCATTTGTGCCACATGTTGTTCTTATCCCATTATAAAGGGCCTTGATGTATATTGGGCTTCTAGCCGATCCAGAACAAATGTATTCATTTCGATAGTTTTATTTACAATTTTTGTGGGCTACATACTACAAATTATAAGATTTTTTTTAACTCATTTAGAAAATAGAATTTGTTTGATATCTCATGTAAATCGATTCACTAACACGCTATATGTGTTATATAAAAGATTATTCACAAAAGATAATCAAAGAACAATTTATTCATTTCGATAGTTTTATTTACAATTTTTGTGGGTTATAGACTACAAATTATAAAAACTTTCTAACTCGTTGATAAAATAGAATTTGTTTGATATCCCACTTAAATCAATTGACAGACACACTATATATGTGTTGAATGGAAGATTCTTCAAAAACGGGAATCAAAAAACAATTTAATCCGTTCGATTTTTTTTTTTATAATTTTCGTGAGATGTAGGATACAAATTATGAGATTTTTTCTAACTCAGTGAGAAAATACGATAGTTCAATAGTTTTAGAGACATGGGATATAGGGTACAATTTTCTATAATTTTAGAGACAATAGTTATGTGTTGGAAGAAAGATTCTTCAAAATAGGGGATAAAAAATAATTTATTCATTTTGATAGTTTTATTTACAATTTTGTGGGTTATAGACTACAAATTATAAGATTTTTTTCTAACTCGTTGAGAATATAGGATTTGTTTGATATCTCATCTAAATGGATCGACAGACACACTATATATGTGTTGGATGGAAGATTCTTCAAAAAATGGGATCAAAAAACAATTTATTCATTTCGATCGTTTTATTTACAATTTATGCGGCTTATAGACTACAAATTATGAGATTTTTTTTCTAACTCGTTGAAAAAATAGGATTTGTTTGATATATCACCTAAATAGGTCCACTGAAACACTATATATGTGTTGGATAGAAGTTTTGTCAAAGGAGGGTGAAAGAACAATGTATTCATTTCGGTAGTTTTATTTAAAATTTTTGAGGTTATATAGACTACAAAATTATCAGATTTTTTTTAACTTGTTGGAACAAAAAATTGTATCTCACCTATATGGATCCACAAACACGCTATATATAATTGGATAGAACATTCTTTATAAAAAGGAAAAAAAATAATTTATTCATTTCAATAGTTTGTTTACAATTTTGTGGGTTATATAAACTACGAATTTTGGGATTTTTTCCGATCTTCGTGAAATAATCGGATATGTTTGATATCTCACCTAAGTGGGTCCACTGACATATTATATATGTGTTGGATATAAGTTTCTTAAAAAAACATACAAATTTTTATTATATTTTTTTTCTAATTCATTGAAAAAAATAGGATTTGTTTGATATCTCACCTAAATGGATCCACTGACACGCTATAAATGATTTACAGACACACTATATATGATTGGATAAAATATTCTTTATAAAAAGGGATACAAAACAATTTATTCATTTCGATAGTTTGTTTACAATTTTGTGGGTTATAAACTACGGATGTTGGGATTTTTTCCGATCTTGGTGAAATAATTGTATATGTTTGATATCTCACCTAAATGGGTCCACTAACACATTATATATGTGTTGGATAGAAGTTTCTTAAAAAAAGATAGAAATTTTTATTAGATTTTTTCTAATTCGTTGAAAAAAATAGGATTTGTTTGATATCTCACCTAAATGGATTCACTGACACGTTATATATGATTAGATAGAAGATTCTTCAAAAAATGGGATAAAGAAATTTATTCAGTTCGATAGTTTTTTTAATACTCCCTCCGTTCAAAAATAATTGTCGCAATTTGACCGTGTGCATTTTTCATTCAAGCTACTTTGACCGTATCTTTTTACTAATGTATAAAGAAAAATATTAGCATATGAGATCTTGTTAGATTTGTCTCGATGAGTACTATCAAATAACAATTTTTTATAATTTTTAATAATACACAACTAAAGATATTAATAATTGAAATTGTGCATCGGCAAGCGTGCAGTAGTCAAATGTAACAGTTATTTTGAAATGGAGGGAGTAATTTTCATGGGATATAGGATACAATTTTCTATAATTTTCGAGACAATAATTATGTGTTGGAAGAAAGATTCTTCAAAATAGGGGATAAAAAATAATTTATTCATTTTGATAGTTTTATTTACAATTTTTGTGGTTAATAGACTACAAATTATAAGATTTTTTTATAACTCGATGAGAAAATAGGATTTGTTTGATATCTCATCTAAATGTATCGACAGACACACTATATATGTGTTAGATGGAAGGTTCTTCAAAAAATGGGATCAAAAAACAATTTATTCAGTTTGATATTTTTTTTTTATAATTTTCATGGGATATATAGGATACAAATTACGAGCTTATTACTAACTCCATAAAAAAATAGGATTTATTTTATATCTCATCTAAATGGATCCACAGTCACACTATATATTTGTTGGATAAATGATTGTTCAAAAAAGGGGATCAAAGAAAAATGTATTCTTTTTCATAGTTTTATTTACAATTTTTGTGGGCTAGACTACAAATTATGAGATTTTTTTCTAACTCTTTGAAAAAACAGGATTTGTTTGATATCTTACCAGAATAGAAAAACAGAATTTTCGTGGGTTGTAGGATATAAACAATGAGATTATTTCTAAATCGATGAAAAAATAGAATTTGTTTATTATCTCACCTAAATGAATCCATGGACACATTATATATGGGATAAGTTATGGTGCATAAGCCTTTATTTTATGCATGGTGCATAAACAATGAAAATTGCTTCCCCCCCCCTCCCCCCAAATTTCTCGCGCGCCCCCAAATCTCTCATGCACCCCTCAAATTTCTCGCGCGCCCCAAAATGTCTTGCGCGCCCCCCCAGTTTTTTTCCCCTCCCCCCAGATTCCTAACCAAAATATTTTGCTGTTGGAATGGTTTCAGATGGTTGTACTCCAAAACCATCTGAAACTTCATTTTGATAGTACAACCATCTGAAACCATTTCAACAGCAAAATGGTTTTGGCTAAAAATCTAGGGGGAGGGGGAAAAACTGGGGGGGGCGCGCAAGACATCTGGGGGCGCGCGAGAAATTTGGAGGTACGCGCGAGAAATTTGGGTGGGTGGAAAACAATTTTCATTGTTTAAGCACCATGCATAAAAAAAAGGCTTATGCACCATAACTTTTCCCCTAAATGGATTCACACACTATATATGTTTGGATAGAAGATCCTACAAAAAAGGGATCAATAAATTTAATCTTTTCGATAGTTTTTTTTACAACTTTTGTGGGTTATTGATTACAAATTTTGGGATTTCTCATATCCTGGTGAAATAATCATATTTGTTTGATAGATTACCTAAATGGACCCATAAACACAATATATATGTGTTGGATAGAAGATTCTTCTAAAAAAAGGGAGCAAAACACAATTTATTTATTTCGGTAGTTTTTTTTTACAATTTTCGTTGGTTATAGACTACGAATTTTTGGACTTTTCTAATCTTGGTGAAATAATAGGATTTGTATGATATCTCAGCAAAATAGATCCATAGACATACTATATATGTTTGGATAGAAGATTCTTTAAAAAAAACGGTTCAAAAAACAATTTATTCAAAAAAGGGGATCGAAAAATAATTTATCCTTTTCAATAGTTTTCAGCTTTTTTTTTACAATTTTTGTGGGTTATAGACTACAAATTTTGGTATTTATCCAAACTTTGTGAAAGAATACGATTTGTTTAATATCTCACCTTAATGCATCCACAGACATACTATAGATGTGTTATATAGACGATTCTTGAAGGAAAAAAAAGAGCAAAAATTAATTTATTCATTTCAATGGTTTTTTTTTCAATTTTCGTTGTTTATATACTAGAATTTTGGGATTTTTTCAATCTTGGTAAAATAATAGGATTTGTTTGATATCTCACCTAAATGGAGGGAGTGGTTATGGTGCCTTTCTTATGCACCAAGCATAAATAAGGGAAAATTTCTTAGCGCGCCCCCCAAATATTTAGTGCGCCGCCCGAATTTCTCGCGTGCACCTCAGATGTCTAATGCGCCCCCCAAAACCATCTTATGCACCTAATAGTTTTGGAGTACAACCATCTAAAACCATTTCAATGGCAAAATGGTTTTGGCTAGAAGTCTGGGTGGAGGGGACAAAATTGGGGAGCGCGCAAGACATCTGTTGGCGCGCGAGAAATTTGGGGGTTGCATGAAAAATTTGCGGGCGCGTGAGAAATTTGGGGGTAAGCGAGAAATCTAGGGGGTGGAAAACAATTTTCATTGTTTAAGCATCATGCATAAAAAAAGGCTTATGCACCATAACTTGTCCCCTAAATGGATTCACACACTATATATGTTTGGATAGAAGATCCTACAAAAAAGGGATCGATAAATTTAATAGTTTTGATAGTTTTTTTTTTACAATTTTTGTGGGTTATTGATTACAAATTTTGGGATTTCTCATATCTTGGTAAAATAATCATATTTGTTTGATAAATTACCTAAATGGCCCCATAGACACAATATATATATATGTTTGGATAGAAAATTCTTTAAAAAAACGATTCAAAAAACAATTTATTCAAAAAAGGGGATCGAAAAATAATTTATCCATTTCAATAGTTTTCAGCTTTTTTTTTTACAATTTTTGTGGGTTATAGACAATAAATTTGGGTATTTATCCAAACCTTGTGAAAAAATACGATTTGTTTGATATCTCACCTAAATGGAGGGAGTGGTTATGGTGCCTTTCTTATGCACCATGAATAAATAAGGGAAAATTTTCTTAGCGCGCCCCGCAAATATTTAGTGCGCCACCCGAATTTCTCACACGCACCCCAGATATCTAACGCGCCCCCCCAAAACCATTTTATGCACCTAATAGTTTTGGAGTAATACCATCTGAAACCATTTCAACAGCAAAATGGTTTTGGCTACAAATCTGGGGGGAGGGGAAAAACTGGGGGGCGCGCGAGAAATTTGAGGGGTGCGTGAAAAATTTGCAGGCGCGTGAGAAATTTGGGTGTACGCACGAGAAATCTAGAGGGTGGAAAACAATTTTCATTGTTTAAGCACCATACATAAAAAAAAGGCTTATGCACCATAACTTGTCCCCTAAATGGATTCACACACTATATATGTTTGGATAGAAGATCCTACAAAAAAGGGATCAATAATTTAATAGTTTTGATAGTTTTTTTTACAATTTTTATGGGTTATTGATTACAAATTTTGGGATTTCTCATATCTTGGTGAAATAATCATATTTGTTTGATAAATTACCTAAATGGACCCATAGACACAATATATATATATATATATATATATATATATATATATGTTTGGATAGAAGATTCTTTAAAAAAACGATTCAAAAAACAATTTATTCAAAAAAGGGGATCGAAAAATAATTTATCCATTTCAATAGTTTTTAGCTTTTTTTTACAATTTTTGTGGGTTATAGACTATAAATTTTGGTATTTATCCAAACTTTGTGAAAAAATACGATTTGTTTGATATCTCACCTTAATGCATCCACGGAAATACTATAGATGTGTTGTATAGAAGATTCTTGAAGGAAACAAAAAGAGCAAAAATTAATTTATTCATTTCAATGTTTTTTTTTTCTTCAATTTTCGATGTTTATAGACTCTGAATTTTGGGATTTTTTCAATCTTGGTAAAATAATAGGATTTGTTTGATATCTCACCAAAATGGAGGGAGTGGTTATGGTGCCTTTCTTATGCACCATGCATAAATAAGGGAAATTTTCTTAGCGCGCCCCCAAATATTTAGTGCGCACTCCGAATTTCTCACACGCACCACAGATGTCTAACGCGCCCCCCCAAAACCATTTTATGCACTTAATAGTTTTGGAATACAACCATATGAAACCATTTCAACAGCAAAATGGTTTTGGCTAGAAATCTGGGGGGAGGGGGAAAAACTGGGGGGGGTGCACAAGACATCTGAGGGCGCGAGAGAAATTTGGGGGCGCGCGAGAAATTTGTTGGTACGCGCGAGAAATTTGGGTGGGTGGAAAATAATTTTCATTGTTTAAGCACCATGCATAAAAAAAACGCTTATGCACCATAACTTGTCCCCTAAATGGATTCACACACTATATATATTTGGATAGAAGATCCTACAAAATAGGGATCAATAAATTTAAGGCTTAAATATGAAAATGGTCCCTGTAATTATGACATGTTTTGATTTCAGTCCCTGCAAATAAAAAAGTTTGATTTTAGTCCCTACAAAATCTCAAAAGTTTTAAAATAGTCCCTGAGCTAGATTTTTTAATGACATGTCGCATTTTTAATGATTTGGCATATGCTGAGTAGGATTTATTGATGACATGGTCCATTTTTTATGATGTGGATTAATACATTGATTTTTCATTTAATTTTTAATTTAAAATTAAGTTTTCCCTTTTTCTAAAAAACAAATTAAAATTATAAAAAGAAAGGTTAGAAGGGAAAAATAACATCTCCAACGCACTAATAAAAACAAAGAATGGAAGATTTCAGATTCAAGTCGTACGGTGCTGGAAGGAATCAAATTGAAACCTGCACCTGAAAATGGAGCTTGTAACGTCTATGGCATGCAAGATCTACGTTGCTACAGTGCCTCTGATCTTATGCTTCCTTTGTTCATCCAACACAAACCCAGTTGAACAACGATGCTAAGTTCAAGAAAGGAAAATAAAAAAATAGTTCAACCTCAAAAAGTTGGAGCTTCAGTGATCCTAAATTGCAGAGGAAAAAAAGGTAATTGTTAATTCATGGGACAGAAATGCTAAAGTTGGAGCTTTAGTTGATGCTGAACAAAAATGCTCCTCACTGAATCGCGTACAAACAAATTAAACCCTAATTGCTAATTCATCCCCTTTTTCTATTTTTCGCTTTTAACTTTTCTTTTCTTTTTTTAATTTTAATTTGTTTTTTGAAAAATGGTAAACTTAATTTTAATTTAAAAATTAAATGAAAAATCAATGTATTAATATGCATAAATGGGACATGTCATCGATAAATCCTAAGCAGCATCTGCCAAATCATAGAAAATGAGACATGTCATCAAAAAATTCTGCTCAGGGACTATTTTAAGACTTTTGAAATTTTGCAGGGACTAAAATCAAACTTTTTTTTTTGCAAGGACTAAAATCAAAACAAGCCATAATTGCAGGGACTGTTTTCATATTTAAGCCTAAATTTAATCTTTTCGATAGTTTTTTTTACAATTTTTGTGGGTTATTGATTACAAATTTTGGGATTTCTCATATCTTGGTGAAATAATAATATTTGTTTGATAAATTACCTAAATGCACCCATAGACACAATATATATGTGTTGGATAGAAGATTCTTCCAAAAAAAAAGGAGCAAAAAACAATTTATTCATTTCGGTAACTTTTTTTTTACAATTTTCATTGGTTATAGACTACGGATTTTTGGACTTTTCTAATCTGGGAGAAATAATAGGATTTGTATGATATCTAGGCAAAATAGATCCATAGACATATAGAAGATTCTTTAAAAAAAATGGTTCATAAAACAATTTATTCAAAAAAGGGATCGAAAAATAATTTATCCATTTCAACAGTTTTCAGCTTTTTTTTTTACAATTTTTGTGGGTTATATAGACTACAAATTTTGGTATTTATCCAAACTTTGTGAAAAAATACGATTTGTTTGATATCTCACCTTAAGCACCCACAGACATACTATAGATGTGTTGTTTAGAAGATTCTTGAAGGAAAAAAAAAGAGCAAAAATTAATTTACTCATTTCAATGGTTTTTTTCCTTTCAATTTTCGCTGTTTATAGACTAAGAATTTTGGTATTTTTTCAATATTGGTGAAATAATAGGATTTGTTTGATATCTCACCTAAATGGAGGGAGTGGTTATGGTGCCTTTCTTATGCACCATGCATAAATAAGGGAAAATTTTCTTAGCGCGCCCCGCAAATATTTAGTGCCCCCCCCCCCCCGAATTTCTCGCACGCACCCCAGATATCTAACGCGCCCCCCAAAACCATTTTATGCACCTAATAGTTTTGGAGTACAACCATTTGAAACCATTTCAACAGCAAAATGGTTTTGGCTAGAAATCTGGGGGGGGAGGGGGAAAAACTGGCGGGGCGCGCAAGACATCTGGGGGGTGCGTGAAAAATTTGGGGGCGCGCGAGAAATTTATACTACAAATTTTGGTATTTATCCAACCTTTGTGAAAAAATACGATTTGTTTGATATCTCACCTTAATGCATCCACAGACATACTATAAATGTGTTGTTTAGAAGATTCTTGAAGGAAAAAAAAAAAGAGCAAATTTTAATTTATTCATTTCAATGGTTTTTTTTCAATTTTCGCTGTTTATAGACTACGAATTTGAGATTTTTTCAATATTGATGAAATAATAGGATTTGTTTGATATCTCACCTAAATGGAGGGAGTGGTTATGGTGTCTTGCTTATGTACCATGCATAAATAAGGGGAAATTGCTTAGCGCGCCCCCCAAATTTTTCGTGCGCCCCCCAAATTTATCGCGCACACCCCTGATGTCTAATGCGACCCCCAAAACCATTTTATGCACCTAATAGTTTTGTAGTACAACCCTCTGAAATCATTCCAACAGCAAAATGGTTTTGGCTAGAAATCTGGGGGGAGCGGAAAAAAACTGCGGGGCGCGCAAGACATTTGGGGGCGCGCGAGAAATTTGGGGTGTGCGTGAGAAATTTTGGTGGCGCGCGAGAAATTTGGGGGGTGTGTGAGAAATTTGTGGGCGCACGAGAAATTTGGGGGTACGCGCAAGAAATCTGGGGGGTGGAAAACAATTTTCATTGTTTATGCACCATGCATAAAAAAAAGACCTATGCACCATAACTTGTCCCCACGTAAAATTCACTATAATTTCAGCTTGACTTACACATGTTTTGAACTTGATTTTTTAGATTTTATGCTTTTATGTTGATATTTTGTATTTATTTAAGGTATATGTTGAATAACCGTTCCTGCGCCTTAAAACGATGAAAAACAATGAAAACCGGTGAAAAAGGTTTAATATTACGCATTCCAGCAGGGTGTGACGGTCATGCGTCAGCTCAGGCTGTCGCTAAACTGTCAATCTGATCATCCGACTTGTGACGCCCATTAGCTGTCGCAAATACTAGAAAATTCGCCAACAGCGACGCTGACGGGCAGGGCGTCAATGCTAGCGACGGCTATCACCCGACGCTAAAATGGGAATTCATTACCAATGCATATGCAATTTTTCCCACGTTCCTAGTTTTTTCTCCACCACTTGGGACACGATTTGGAAGCAATTCACACGAATTCCAGTCTATAAATATCAGTTTGTAACTAAATTTTCGGATCCACGCTTGTGGAGAGCCATAGAATCACTTTTTGTAAAAAGCAATCATTTTCTCACATTGAGTATTATATTTCAATTTGGTACCTTCAGTTGCTTACTTTATTAGTTCAGATTTTTCTTTTCTTTTTGACAAAAGTTACACTTTTTTTTTCTATTCATTCAAGTTACAGACCATCACGTTTTTTTCTAAAGATGAATACCATGAATGCATAGTTATTTATTTATTATTATAATTATCTCTGACTAGATTTTTATCGAGACCGGAATGTAAGGATCGTCATACAAACGGTATTCCGCTGAGTCGAAAATAAATGTTTATAACGAGAATTGTTGAAGGCCTTAATAAATTGTGTTTTTAAAACTTAAAATTTACTGCGAAAGTAGAAATACAGAGATACCAATTTTAATTTGAAAGAATGAAAGTTTTTTATTCTAAAAAGCAATTTTCAAATTAAGTTTTCAAAAAGGTAATTTTAGGAGTACAAGCAGACACGCCAAAGCGGACGTTTATACGCTAAAATCTATTTTAAATTACTTTTTACAAGAAAATATTTTCTCATTATAAATATAAAAGTCGACTCGGTGAATACCAATTGTCGAAGAGAGTTTCATTCCGGCCTCTCGTCAATTAATAAAAAGTAATTAAAAAAGACTTTATTTTCCTTTTTCGCAAAAAAAAAAAAAACTAATTCGCGAGCCTTAGATAAATACCTTGAAAACATAATACTATACTTGACATTTGTCTCTCTGGAATCGATAATTTTTTATACTATAACTGATATTTTCGTGCACTTGTTGGACATATCATGATTCTTCAAAAAAGAGGAATAAAATGTCAGTTCGATAGTTTTTTTTTATAATTTTCATGGGCAATACAAACTATGATGCTTAAAAAAAAAACGGATACAAACTATGAGATTTTTTTCTAACTCGTGACAAAATAGGATTTATTTAATATCTCACCTAAATGGGTCCACTGACACACTATATATGTGTTGGATAGAAGCTTCTTTAAAAAAGGGATGAAAGAACGATGTATTCATTTTGATAGTTTTATTTATAATTTTCGTGGGTTATATATATATATATATAGACTACAAATTATCAGTTTTTTTTCTAACTCGTAGAAAAAATAGGATTTTCAGATATCTCACCTATATATGATTGGATAGAAAATTCTTTAAAAAAGGGGATAAAAAATAATTTATTCAGTTCGATAGTTTTTTTTTAATATAATTTCTACATTATGAGATTTTTTTCTAACTCGGTGAAAAAATAGGATTTGTTTGTTATCTCACCTAAATGGATCCATAGAGACAATAATTTATTCATTTCGATAATTTATTTACAATTTCCGTGGGTGACTACAAATTATAAGATTTTTTTTCTAACTCGTTGAGAAAATAAAATTTGTTTGATAACTCACCTAAATGAATCAAATACGTGTTCAATCCATTCCCACTACCAATTGCGCTACTTAGCTCAATTGGTAGTGGGAATGAATTGAACATGTACCTGAACCCCAGGGTAGATGGTGGAGAAGATCGTGAGGTAGCAGTGCCAAGACCACCTATGTTGGTGGGGCCTGGGCTGTTACATGTTGGAAGGAAGATTCGTCAAAAACGGGGATCAAAAAACAATTTATTTAGTTTGATAATTTTTTTGATAATTTTTGTGGGCTGTAGGATACAAATTATGAGATTTTTTCTAACTCCGTGAAAAAATAGGATTTGTTTATTATCTCACCTAAATGGATCCACAGACACACTATATATGTGTTGAATAGAAGATTCTTCAAAAAAGAAGATCAAAGAACAACTTATTCTTTTTTATAGTTTTATTTACAATTTTTGTGGGTTATAAACTACAAATTTTGAGATTTTTTCTAACTTTTTGAAAAAATAGGATTTGTTTCATATCTCACCTAAAACGATCCACAGACACACTATATATGTGTTGGATAGTAGATTCTTCAAAAAAAGGGATCAAAGAATAATTTATTCGTTTCAATAGTTTTATTTACAATTTTTGTGGGTTATAGACTACTACAAATTATGAGATTTTTCTAACTTGGTAAAAAAATATGATTTGTTTGATTTCTCACCTAATGGATCCATAGACCCGATATATATATGTGTTGTATAGAAGATTCTTCGGAAAAAAAAAGAAATAAAAACAATTTATTCATTTCAATAGTTTTTTTTACAATTTCCGCGGGTTATAGACTTCGAATTTTGGGATTTTTCCTAACTCGGTGAACAAATAAAGTTTCATTGAATTCTCGCATAAATGGAGCCAAAGACACACTATATGTGTCTGATAGAAGATTCTTTAAAAAATGTGGATCAAAAAACAATTTATTCATTTCGATAATTTTTTTACATTTTTCGTGGGTTATAACGGATTTTGAGATTTTTTCAAACTTGATGTAAAAATAAAATTTCATTGGATTCTCGCTTAAATGGATTCAAAGACACACTATATGTGTCTGATAGAAAATTCTTCAAAAAAAAGGGGATCGTAAAACAATTTATTCATTTTGGTTGTGTTTTTTTTTTTTTACAATTTTCATTAATTATAAAGACTAAGAATTTTGGGATTACCTGTTCAAATTCTTCTGGCTCTAGTTCTGAATTATCTTCTGAGTCTGAGAGGTGATCATTTGCCATTAGTGCTAGATTACCTTCATCTTCTGATTCATCACTAGAGAATCTGCTGATTTCTTTCCAGGTTGAGCTTTGACCATCTACAGACTTTCCTTTCTCTTCTGAGAGCTTCCACCTTTGAAATTTTCTTGTGAATCTTTCAAGGTAGTCATCGTTCTAATCTTCTAGGACAAGTTCTGGTAGACATCTTTCTCCTTCTTCTTGCTTTAGCTCTTTGAGACTTTCCCTTTGTGTGAGGTTGCATTTCACACATTCTATCAGTTGACAAAGATCTTCTTCATTTCCAGATTCACAGCTTTGCTCTTCTGATGCTCCTTTTTCTTCTTTGACAAGATTGTCTTTCTTATCACTTCTATCTTTTAAAATCATTTCATGATTTTTAAGATAACTTATCAGTGATTCAAGACACATTTTGTCAATATCTTCTTTTTGTTCAAATCTTGTAGACACATGTTCCCATTCACACGGCAAGCTACGTAGGATTTTCAAAATCTGATCAGTCTTGCTGTAGTGTCTATTTACTTCTTTTAGACCATCAATAAGGTTTTGAAACCTTATGAACATTTCTTCAATGTTTTCATCTTCTTCCATGATGAATAGCTCATATTGTTGAACCAAGGTTTTTGTAACAGCCCCTGGGCCCCATCATGGCGATCCCGGAGCTGCCACCTCACGATCTTCTCCACCCCCCTCTCTAGTGGGTTTTTGCCTTCCGTGGGAATCGAACCATGTACCATGGGGATCAAATACATGTTCAATCCATTCCCACTACCAATTGAGCTAAGTAGCGCAATTGGTAGTGGGAATGGATTGAATATGTACTTTATCCCCAGGGTACATGGTTCGATTCTCACGGAAGGCAAAATCTCCACTAGAGAAGGGGGTGGAGAAGATCGTGAGGTGGCAGTGCCAGGACAACCTAAGTTGGTGGGGCCTGGGCTGTTACAATATGTCCGTATTTTTATAAGAAAATAGACATGTGTAATAATATATGTCTAAAAATATAGACTTGCGTGGAGATTATAAAAAAGTAGGCATACATATAGTAATATATATAAGTAGAAATATAGGTACATGTAAAATATAGATTTTTATAAGTTCTGTAAAAAAGTAAGGTGCAGAAACATACAGAAATGTAATGTAAAAAACGAGTAGAGAAAATTTCATGAACTGGAAGTTCGCATTCTATGATTGTTGCACACCACGAAAATCATAAATGAACAATACGGATGATGGATCGTGTGTACAAGATGAACAAAACTCCCACGACTTTCTTATTCCTTAAAAAACGAATAACATGCACTGAAACTCAAATCGTTTTAAGTATATGTGTGCTCCAATGACAGTTTCTAATCTAGTGCAACTTCTCTAAATTTTTGTATACAATCCAGCGCTTTCTTGAAATCATTTTCTTCACAGTGCAATATTGAAGCGACAATATCCAGGAATTCCAGTCCAAGAGCCACTATTGGTGCATAAACCAGTGGCTTCGAAAATGGCATTCCTAATATTTGAGTCGTTGAGTGTTATTTCCATAGTGCCATTTCCTTGGCTGTCTTCTCCTTTTGATGAAATCTTTAGCTTAATAGTCTTTTTGAGATAGGCAGATAGTTTGGCTACAACAAAAACTCCGGCACACGATTCAAGCACGTCCCACCCACTCTTCTCAAGTGCCTAGGGCAGAAAAAATGTTAAGCATTCTTTTAAGGAAAGAAAAATATTACAACCATAAAAAACAAACCAATTAAAATAAATTCAAACAGAAATGTTTAGCAGATCAGAAATTACCTCCTTCAAGCACTTGGACCTACTTCTCAAAATCTGTGTATGTTCAACAATAGCGTCTGATAGAATTGATGATTTCTGCTCTCTAAGCTCCAGCAACTTCTTTGTAGCTGTTGAAATTATGAATCAATATTATTAATATTATTATTATTATTATTATAGTTTAATAGAGTTTATTGAGTCTCTTAGGATTCCTAATGTTATAAGTTTTAACTATAGGCATTATAAGTATTAGTGGGTATGTTACAAATTTAAGGTAGTTTAATTTTGATTTATGCTTATGTTTCTTATGTTATGTTTTTCATGTATTTAAAGGATGATAGTATCAATAAAATTATGTGAGTTTCATTCCTCCTTTGTCCTAAAAAAACCAACAATTGGTATCAAGAGCTTTTTTCTTGAGGGACCTAGTGAGGTTTAGAGTTCCATCAAAGGAAAAAGGATAAAAAAAAAAAAACAGAGATCAAAATGCAATCAGAAAACTTAGCCATAAAATTGCCAATTTTTAAGGGTGAAAATTATCACTTATGGGCAACAAGAATGGAGGCTTATCTTGATGCTAGTGATCTTTGGGAGGCTGTTGAGGATGAGTATGTGATTGATCCATTACCGGACAATCCAACGCTTGCACAAATAAAAAATCATAAGCAAAAAAAGCAGCGAAAATCGAAGGCAAAGTCTTATCTTTTTTCAGCTGTTTCTGAAGAAATCTTTACAAGAATTATGACTCTGAAGTCGGCCAAAGAAATTTGGGATTTTCTTAAGCAGGAGTATGAAGGAAATGAGAAAATCAAAGGGATGCAAGTGCTGAATTTGATCAGAGAATTTGAGATGCAACGGATGAAGGAGTCAGAAACAATCAAGGAGTATTCTGACAAACTTCTAAGCATTGTCAACAATGTAAGATTGCTTGGAACTGAATTTTCTGATACAAGGATAGTCCAAAAAATTCTTGTGACTATTCCTGAGAGGTTTGAATCTACCATTTCTTCTTTGGAAAATTCCAAAGATCTGTCAAACATTACTTTGTCAGAATTGGTGTATGCTTTGCAAGCCCAAGAACAAAGGCGACTTATGAGGGAGGAAGGCACGATTGAACGTGCTTTACAAGCAAAACTGAAGCTCAATCAAGGTCACAAAGGAGAGAAGAAAAATGCCCAATGGAACAACTTTCAGAAAAGAGAAAGTTCCAATAAATGGAGTAGTAAAGCTGAAGATGAGAAGACAAATAATCCACCATGTAAGTATTGTGGAAAAACAAATCATCCACATTTCAGATGCTGGGATAGACCAAATTTCCGCTGCAACAAATGCAATCAACCGGGTCATATTGCAAAATTTTGCAAAAATGAAGAACAACCTAAAGTTGAGGCTCAAGTGGCTAATCAAAATGAGGAGGAGGAATACTTATTTGCAGCAACATGTTTGTCCACGGACAAAAATAATAAAAATTGGTTGGTTGATAGTGGATGCACACATCACATGGCCCATGATGAAGAGTTGTTCAAGGAGTTAGACAAAACAATTGCTTTAAAAGTTACCATTGGTAATGGAGAGAGTGTTGATGTCAAAGGCAAGGGAGTTGTTGCTGTTAAAACTCTATCAGGTACTAAATATATTTCTGATGTTTTATTTGTGCCTGAGTTGAATCAAAATTTGTTAAGTGTTGGACAAATGTTGGAAAAACACTACACCTTGCATTTTAAGGACATGAAATGCACCATATTTGATCCTGTTGGTTGTGAATTAATGTCTATTAAAATGAGAAATAGAAGTTTTCCGATAGAGTGGAAGCAAACGGCAATACATGCATCTCCAAGTGTAATAGAAACCTCAAATAAAGAGAAAGTTGGAGTAGAAAATCTCCAAGGCCAAAACTTTGAAACTGCTGAAGGAAAATTAGATAATAATGCTAATTTTTCTGTTAAAAAATGTGAATCTCTTGCTGAAAATTTTGAAATGTGTAATGTTGCTATAGTAAATCCTTTGGGTGATGCAAATGTGGCAAGTATGGATGGTTGGAGAGTTGTCATGCAAGAGGAGAAAAATATGAAAGAGAAAAATGAATCTTGGCAATTTGAAGATAAGTCAAGAGATCAAAAGTTGATTGATGTTAACTTAGTTTGTAGAACTAAACTTGATCATAATGGTTCCAAAAACAAATTTCAGGAAAAATTGGTTGATAAAGGCTTTCAAGAACATGTTCATTTTTCTAATGATTTTGCTGATATGGCGAGTCATAAAGGGGCAAGTCTCGAAGTTGAGAAAATCTACAAAGTCCATTAAAGAAGTTGAGAAGTCCAAAGAAGAAGAATTTGAAGTCAATAACTATTGATTCAAGGAGGAGTGTTGAAATTATGAATCAATATTATTAATATTATTATTATTATTATTATAGTTTAATAGAGTTTATTGAGTCTCTTAGGATTCCTAATGTTATAAGTTTTAACTATAGGCATTATAAGTATTAGTGGGTATGTTACAAATTTAAGGTAGTTTAATTTTGATTTATGCTTATGTTTCTTATGTTATGTTTTTCATGTATTTAAAGGATGATAGTATCAATAAAATTATGTGAGTTTCATTCCTCCTTTGTCCTAAAAAAACCAACAGTAGCATATCTAACAGTACTGTGAGGTTTACTTAATCCTGGATAACTATAAAATGTGTCAACCAAAACCAACTGGTTAAGAATAACAAACCCAAATCTGAGACCGTTGAGCACCTTAAGAGACAATCCTCCGAGAAGAGACACACAGAACGATGGCTTGAATGAAGAATTCAGCTTAGCCAAACACCCCTCCAAGTCCCAGCCACCCCACCCTTCCGAGTCAAATTCCAAACCAGAGGATGAAGTATCAATTATAACTCTTGCCCCAAATCTAGCACAAGTGCTCAAAATCTCTCCTATCTCCTTGTTGCTATAAACTAAGCCAGTGGGGTTGATTGTAGGTCCAGAGATATACACCCATGGGTTTTTCACAGTGCCAAGGACTCCAGTGAGTGTCTTTTCTGTGAACTAAAAACCTACATTGGCATCAGTGGGAACTGTCACTATGTCAGCTTTCAAAAATGTAGCAGAAGAAACATAGTTCCCATTTGATCCAGCCGGAAAACAGAGGGTGCCACCTTCTTTAGTGCAGCAGAGGACCAGTTTATTGAAAAGAGCTTTTGAATTGTCAACATATATAAATTCCCTGCTGCTACCTGTTGGAAAACCAGTTGCTTTTGACGAATTTTTTTATACTTGTGGTGACATCAATTTCGGACTCGGACATGTTTTGTCAAGCAAAACTTTCAAAAATAGCAGCCTTAACAGAAGGAATAGGCAAATAGATCTCATCAACGTCCATGTGGACCAGGGAGCCATTATCTACCCCGTCAATTGCTAGCTCAGCATTATTAAGGACAGATACGGCTGATTTAGCAAATCCTATCATATCAACTGATTTGACATTTCCACAGCTTCTCGGGAGGACAGAAGTTAAATTTGAAGTAATGAGAAAACTAAACATGGGAATCAACTAATTCATGAACATGTCATAAATAGCTATACAAAAGATATATGTGTTAATTTTCACAGCATACTTCCCCTAATGAGGAAGAGGGGCTTTGGTGCAAAGGTTGGAGTTATTGTCACGTGAATTGGAGGTCGCACGTTGGAGTTGTGGAATCAATCTTTTGCAAATATAAGGTAAGGTTGTATTCATTAGATCCGCAGTGGATCCAACTTGTCCCTGGATCCTGTCATACCAGGTACTTAATAGCACCAGGTTACTGTTTTCGACCCCCTTATAACAATAATAAGGAATTTATAAATCACAGTAACCAATGTTGTTCTCAGTTGTCAATCTTGCACATTGTCCAGGTCCCATAAATTTTACAATAATCAAGGCATGTAACTTAACATCAGAAGTATTGCACATGCCTCAACCTAGATCACATTCACTAATGTTGTAGATGATAATAGGGTTTCTTAAGAAGTCCCACATGGGTTGCAAGATGAACAAAATGTATGTTTATAAAGTAGAAGCAATTCTCACCTTACAAGCCGGTTTTGTAGGGTTGAGTTAGGCTTAACTCTCGATTTTGTAGGGTTTTTTGTTTTGTTTTATTAAAAAGTTATAAATATCCAGGTGGATTTAAAAAGTAAATAAAAAACACAAAAATGAGAAGTAGGCATGCCATCATCAAAATGTACAGTCATATACCAACATGTGTGGTCAGGGGTTAAAAAGGGGAAGTTTTCAATTACAGGGGGTGAAGCAAAAAACATAAAAAAAATTACATGGGTGTAAAGCAGAACTCGCCCAAATGACTTGGAGGCAAAACACCTATTAACCCATGATAATATTTTACCAATTATCCCAGTAGTTTCTAATGTCTTAAAAGAACAGTCAATAGTATGGTATGCAACCTGGGCTGTCCAGCATAAACTAATATAATGTTTTGCCCACTATCCCAGCAGTTTCTAAAGTCGTAGAGAACAATGACAGTAAGGTATGGAACCTGGGTTGTGCAACATCAGCTACATTGCTCATGCATCAACCTAGATCATAATGTCATAGATAATGTTTTCCTAACTGTCCCCCGCTGTTTCTAACGTCTTGGAGAACAATGTCAGTATGGTATGCCGCGTATGCGAGTAAAATAAGATTAGGTTGAAAAGGCTATTTGAAGTGTATGATGGTTTCACAAGATTTCCCATGAACTTGAATGCACACACATTTGAGTGCAAAGCATGGCAAATAAGTGGCCTGCCTTGCAAACATAGTGCAGCAGCCATTATTTACATAAGAGCAAGGGTGGAGGACTATTGTGATACATATTATAGCAAAGAGAAGTACATCACAACTTATTCGAGTTTGGTTAGTCCCTTACCTGATCCCAATACATTGGAGGAAGAAGATGTATTGCCGCCTCCATTACGTAGGTTCCCAGGAAGGCCTAAAAAGAATCGAATAAGGGAAAAAGATGAAGATGCGCCATCTAATGCAAGAAGACTACTCTCAACAATCAAATGTACTAACTGTGGAATTTTAGGGCATAATAAAAGGAGTTGCCAAAGGGCGCCAACAAAAGCAAATAAAACAGAACAAGTATTTCTTTCAAACTTTATACTTCTATAAAAATTCAGCATACACACATATAATGATATATACTTGTTTTAAATTACAGGTAGCTTCAGTTAATGCATCACAAACTTCAATTAGAAAAGAAATTCTAAATGGTTCAACACAAGAAAGAGTAAAGTCACAAATGCTTGCTAAACAATTGAAAAGGGTAAATATAGATTTCTAAGCATATCTGGTTTTGCTTTTGAATATCTAGATTAGCTTGCTAAATGCTAAGTATAGTTTTATTTGAATTTTGAAGAATATTAGGGAAGGAAGAGTTGATAGAAATCCTTCTTCAAATCTAGAAACACAGGAGAGTATATTTGTTGATATGTCTGGTGCTTTCATCATGCCCGAGGTTGCCAATGTTGCTGGGAATTCTTCAACGAACAACAGAACAACCCTTACATAAACAAATTTTGCATTGGGCTTTTACTTTTTGAACATATTCAATGTTTGTTTTATGGTACATGTTTGAATGTATTCAATGTTCAGAATCTGCAACCATGGCAGCTATCAATTTGTAATTTCAAAATCTTAGTTTTCATCCAACCATTGTAATAATATATCTCTTAGTTTGATTTGTTTAGTTGAGAAATAGTTCATCGTCCTTTGTCATGTCAATCTTTAATTACTAATAGAGTTACATATAATGTGTAAAACTCAGTGCTACAAGAAACACGAAGACAAATTGATATACCTTGCATGGATATAAATAACAAAAAACAATCTTATTGCTAGCCTAGGTAACAAAATAAATTCATTTATCCAACTAAATTAAATTCACTTTATGGTTTATATCATATTAGTTTGAAATTGACATTTAAAACATGTTTGAAATTGACATTTAAATAAAAAGAGAGATACACAACTAGTGATATATCCAATATGAATTTAACTTTCATAAAGAATGTGTGTCAGGTGTCGGTGACACAAACACCAACACATGTTATTACGTTCAATTAATTTATTTTCTCGAATTATTGGCGGTATTACCATGTCAGTGTCGTGTTCTAGTTGGTGCTTGCTAGAGACTAAGCTTAAAATACATCAATTTAAGTCACACTGTTTTTTCCTCATTATAAAAAACATAAATGGTAAGCAAAACAATCAATTAGTAACTTCAGAGATCAGAATTTCGCAATATAAAGCCCCACCAAAAGCAAGTATAAATGTTCTTCACAAGGATGGATAGTAAAAAGAAAATCTTTCAGTCATTGTTATAAGGAAAGCAAAATGAAGGCAGAGTGATTACCACTAGAAGTTCATCTTTAGAATCTGCAAGAGGCCCAACCATGCAATTTTAGTTCAGAACACCAAAAGTGAAAAGGAATCAATCGTTCAATCGCACCGAGGCTTCAACTCTACAGCAAGGCAAACCGTCGTGGCTTCAATCGTTGGTGTGGTTGAACGGTGGCGGGTCTAGGTAGAAAAATAGCAGGAAAAGGTAAGAAAAGCAATGTAATAGAGGTGCCCAAGAAAAAGAGATGACCAAAACAAGTATAGAAGGTTATTTTAGTAATAATAATTTGGTTTGATGAAAGTTTTTTTTTTGACAGAAAGGTTATTTTAGTAAGAGGATTGCTATTTCGTACGAATGAAACAAACAAGAAATGCAAGAATGGCACGTGGGGTCACGTGCATTGCTGACCATGATTTGAGTTTCAATTTTTTAATTTAAACATAAAATAATAAAAAATGTGACAAGTGCTCCACCACTCCACCTAAATTAGGATTACATATTTACAGAAGCAAAAACAAAATGCAAGCGGAACTTCGAAAATGGATTGCAGAAGAAAAAAGATGCAAGCAGAACTTCTTCTGTATTAATTACAAGTCTTCACCATCATCCACCCATAGATTAACATTTCACCGAAGGCATCGTCAAGGGCATGTCATCATTCTGTCGATTAGCATCTCACAAACAGCTACCGAAACTCCTCCAAGGATTGATCACATTGTAAGCCTTCTCAAGACCTCTGCGGGAAGAATCGTATTCTCTACAACTGGAAATTAAGCGGTTTCATCTTTGGTGTAGGAAAGCTCAATGATAAGGATGAAGTTGTAGTAATCGAGGGAGATGGTGATCCGCAAGGCCAACCTTTTGCCCAATTTCTTCTTTCTTCGACTTTTTAAGAAAAAAATAATAGAAGTATCAGAAATGGAGATAAAAAAAACAGGAGTGACAAAAAAAAAAAAGGAGTGAAATTGTTTTTACGTTATTCTTGCGTTTCTTGTGAGCGTGGTTCATAAAAAAATAGCATTTTCCTTTTAGTAATAATAATTTGGTTTGACAGAAGTTAATGGAAAGTTAACAGAGACATTAATAAATGGATCCAAATATATTATAAACAGTCTTTTAGGGGAGGTTAGTGTGTGTTTAAAAATATGAAGGGAGGGGAGTGTAATACAAGGATGTTATAGGGGAGGGAGATGTATTTTACTCTAAAAATAAAAGAAAAAGTGAATGGTTGGTTAAGAAACTTACAGAGGAAGCCCCGTGCTTTATGTGGAGATAGATCTCACATCACCTCAGGAATTGCTTGGAATGGAATAAAAGTGAAATACTCCTATAGTGTGCATGAGAGAGAGCTATAACTTGGACGTCAATCTTTCTCAATGTCCAATATTCAGATGCCAATGTATTGCTGACAGATGACAGACCTCACCCCTCACCCAACTCTGATGGTACCCTCTCAACCATTTCCCCCCTTCTCATCTACCTGGAAGAAATAGGCCCAGCCCCAACACCATATTTCTATCAACATTTTTCCATTTTGTTTGAGCCACTGCCAGAATATGGCTAAGAGATCAGATTTTGCACAGAAGCTTCTCGATGATCTGCGCCTAAGGAAAGAACGAATGGCTGCTACTACATCACATTCTCATAACTCAAACCAATCCCGCCATTTACCTATAGGTAACATTTTCAGTTTCTATGCATTCATTCATATACATTAATTTCATTGCTTCTTTTATTTTACATTCAAGTTTCAATAGCCATTTTTCTTAAATTGTTTGTTAGGACCTTTTGTTCTCTGATATGATAGAGAAGATCAATTTATATGCAGCTGCTAAAATCTTCAAGATATGCATGAAAACTTGTCTCCAAATAAAGTATTTTATATTGCTCTACCTTATGATTCAAGGTGCTGTAGTATGGAGTTATGAGATCTCTAACTTCAACTGTATATTTAATGATACGGATCAACTGATATCTTCCGCTCCATGAGCAGTTATGTCTCATTGGTCCTTATCTTTATTTTAGGTTTAAAGTTGGTCCTCCATGTTTTAAAAGTTTCAATTTGACTAAAAGGACTAGCTTGAAACTTTTTAAACTTAACGGACTAAATTAAAACCTAAAATAATCATAAGTGACCAAATATATAATTAAGCCTATAAAATTTATATTATCAAAATTTTCTTGAATGAAAACCATTAATTCAAATGAGGTGTCTCTTACCTTAGTGCCAATCTTAACTCACATCATGGACCATGAAACGATAAATAAACTGCAATTTAACTTTCGTTTTTCAACAACTAGAACTAGTTATTTACAATATGCATGACTAATGTGATTTGAGTCTTAATTTTGATGATAGGGCGATGATTTACTAAACAAAACATTATGAATATGAGTACACTCTTTTGTGTTTTTCAATACTTTATGGTATAAAAGCATATGCTCTCGGTTGCTCCTGAAAAAAATTACAATATCTAATTTTGGCAAAATGTTGAAAAATGCTGAAACAGATGCATATGCATACACCAAGCAAACCTACAGAGGGTCGACAAATACAAGAGCAAATGAAATTGTAAGTAACGTTTGGCGCTGGGTGTACACAAAAATAGCAAAGAGTGTTGTGTTGGAGATTAAATAAAAAAAATTGGTGTCCATTGATGTCGTGCAGGTTAGTTCCAGAAATGGGAAGATGGTAAATATGTCTAGCAGAAAGCAGAGATCTCTAAAGAGCGGGGGAAACTTGTCAAATCAGATTATTCCATATGGGAAAGCCTTTGAGCATAATGGAGGGAAACTAAGAAGAGCCGATTTGTCTTTCACCAATTCAATTTTGGGTTTCCTTCACCAAATTCAAAGGGGAACGATGGATAGAGGAGGCAACTTGGAAAGACAACTAGCTTCAACTAGCCAAACCCTCTCTCATGTGCAGATAAATGAGATATCAAAAGGTGCACATAAACTAAACCACATATTGAGAGCTTGCTTCTCCAATGGTGCTAACATGGACACATATTCATTAAATTTTGCAAAGGAACTATTACAAGGAGCTATTGATTTGGAAGATTCCATCAGGATGCTAGTAGACCTGCAGAAAAGTTCAGAGTTTATGATTACCTCGCAAGCGCATAACAAAAATCGAATCACGCTATTAGAAGAGAAGGAAGAGGAGGATAATGAAGAGGGTGAGAGGAGGAGCATGGAGAAAATGCAACTGGCACATCCAACTTTCTTGTTTGACAACAAGATGCAGAGACCAATTACCATCACTAACTCTAAGGAAGCCAGAAAGATAAAAGATTCTCAGCAGAAACGAATATCAGCTGACACTGGTGGAGCTGCTGACATTTCAAACCAGATGGTCGATGAGGGAAGGATTCCAAACGTAATAGCCAAACTAATGGGGCTGGAAAACCATCCCAAGAAGGACTCAGAAAATAGTAATATTGCATCATCCAAGCACTCTGCCAAAGGAAGCGGCATCACTACACTGAAGAGCAAACAAATAGACAATTTGATCAAAAACCAAAAAGTGGCTGTTGGATCCTTCAAAAACCTAATGTTTGGTAGTCTAGATACAAATTTGGTCCTCAAAAACCAAAAGGCTACCTATTATTCTGAGTCTGAGGTGGTGGGAATAAAAGCATTGAAGGGCTTTGACAAGGCCAGCATCATCAACGGTTCTGCTCGTCAAAATTATGTTGAGGCGATGATGGGAAGGAAACAGGATCACCCACAAAACAGTGGCACGTTGAAGGGAAGAAGCACCAATGGCAATGATGTGGGTCAAAATCTAAATAATATGCATGAAAGAAGATCCCAAGTTAAACCTGCCATTCAGATTGCAAAAGAAGAACATACAGTAACAAACAAGCACATGCAGATGAACAATGAAAAGAAGTCTTGGGATCATCTCGTAGTTCAAAAGTCAATACTCTCCACAGGTGGAGGGAGTGAAATGACACCCAAGAATTCACCAAAACAATCCTTCAATAATGTTCAGAAGAAGAAAAAAAAATCATCCATAAACCAACCCAAGAAATCAAGTGGTGATCATGATATAGTCGCATCCAGTGAGAAAGTAAAAGAAATTATTAATAGGAAGAAGTCCTCCCCAAGATATCAAGAATTTGAACGAGCTAATGGGAGGCAAACACTCAAGGATCATAAACTCGCGACCAGCAACAAAATAAAGCCTAAAAAGATTGAACAAATTTTGAGTAGAAGTAGACAGGAAGCTTGTGATAGAGCATCTGGCAAATTCAATGTCTTAAACGGAGCAGAGCACAAAAGGTTTAGCATGTTCGTTGAACAGGAACTGCTTCCTCCTACTACATTATACAACTCTGGCGGTAGTGGAGATTTACAAGAACCGGACAATGATTTGGTAATTACTGACTGAGTAGAATCTAAAACTGCCAATTGATGTCATGTGAACAGAATATAAATCAAACAGTGACATGATATGTCTTTCACAAACTAACATATATAATCCTTTGTTGAACTTAATTTGATTTATAGAAATATCAAGCTGTGCAACGGGCAGCAATCAATTTGCCAGATCAAGCTGTTCCTGAGGCACCACGTGAAGGATTCAAGACTAGTGAAGTTGCATACCATAAAAGTAAAACAAACGGTGAGTACAACCAATTGAACACAGATGAATGGAATCAATTTGAGTTCTAGATTTTACCAAATTTTTTTAATATCACAGGAGTTCTGGAAGACGGAATGGGTGTGAAACTACAAGATCAAAATATAAACATCCAACAACCACTAACAGAAAGTGAAAACTGCCTCAAGTGGATTTTAGTCATGAGTCAATTATTCATCAACACTGCAGAAGCACTTTTCAGACTAAACATCCCGTTTGGTATTCTCCAAGGTGGTCGTCAAGACAGTCAAGACCAAAGTAGCAAACTGATATTAGATTGCGGCTATGAAGTGATGAAAAGAAAGGGGATACGGCAGGAGCTCAAAGTTCATACTTGTTCAAAGATATCATCAATCACTAGTACTTTTAACTTAATAAGATCCCTAGATGACTTGGTTAGGAAGTTGAACGAGGACATGGAGAAGCTTAAATTCTACGGAAGGAAAAAAAGTAGTCAGGTTGATGTAGAAGATTACCTGCCTAAGATGCTTGAGCATGATGTCTATGATAAATGTCCAGACATAGACTGCATGTGGGATTTGGGTTGGAATGATGAGACATTTGCATTTATTGAAAAATATGATGTTATAAGGGATACAGTAAAGCATATCCTTAGTGTACTTCTGGATGAGATCACCAAAGATTATTGCACGATCAAGAAGGATTGATTGGAATATGATAACCATACCATGAAAGAGAGGATTGGGTGCAAGTTCTTTATGTGATTTCGTTATTTGCAATACAATTTTGTTCGTTGTAAGTTTGTAACTGGTAAGGAGTTCTAAACAACAAGTTTTCATTTGATGATTTCTAGCTTTAGAGAAAAAACACAATCAATCGTGATTGAAAGATTATGCAAAACACAGAATTTCCTTCCATTTCCCCCTTTATTAAGTTATAAAACTTCAACATGGAATAAAATCTTGGCTTAACTACATTTTAAGTCCCTTTAGTTTATGAAATGAATAACTTTGGTCCCTCTATTTTAAATTTCTCAAATTAAGTCTTGTACTTTTTAAATCAATGATATTTAGTCCATCTGTTAATGCAATGTTTACACATGTGCCACATATCAAACGAAAGAGCCAAGAGTAACCAAATCCACTAACCAGGAGTAGAAAAAGGAGATTTAAGGACATAACTAACGTCTGTGAAACATTGACACGGCTTCAATGTTTACCGGTATCAATGCATTCATGTGTCTGGTGTCCGAGACACATGTGTTTGCCAGTATACTTTGATGTAGTTAGTTCGTTTAGCACCCTTACTTCCACCCTTTCAAATTACAGAACGAGAAATATTAAAAACATATGTCAAAACTAATTGTATATAACATTGAAACAGGCCCAACCCTGAGCACAGGCAATGGGTGCCACGGCCGTAGGCCCATTATTTTAAGGGGCCCAATTTTTTTTGTTATACCTACCTATTATTATAAAAAAGAATCAATTATATTTAAAGAAAGAAAAAATACTATTATAAAAAAAAAAAAAAAAAAAATCAATTATATTTAAAGAAATAAAATATGATTAGGCCTAGAAAATATGTGTTATTAAAAACATGATTGAGGTTCAATTTTTTTTTATACCTAGTAAATAAGTGTGATTGAGGGCCCAAGGGGTAGAAAAGATAATTAGGCATTGGTAGGATTAAAATAGAACCCTGCAGAAGAACAACAAAACCACACGGCACCACTTGTCTTTGTTCCTAATTCCTATTGTGTTTGTTTTATTGTTTCCTAGCTAATTCTTGCATTCTTGTAAGGTATGTATGAATATTATAGGTTTTTTTGTTTAGGTTTTGGCATTGTTTTATTGTGTTCCTAATTTTATAGAGTTTGCTGACAATGTCTGCCATTGATATTATTAAATTTTTTGTCAAGTTTGTTGATTGTTATCAGAATGTATCAATTGCTTATAGAGTTTTACTGACTGTGCCTGTGACTGTAGCTTCGGCGGAAAGAAGTTTTTCAAAATTGAAGTTGATTAAAACTTACTTGAGATCATCAATGTCACAAGAGAGATTGAATGGTTTGACAACTTTGACAATTGAGAAGGATATGTTAGCAGACATTGATGTTGATCTGCTTATCAATGAATTTGCATCTCAAAATGCTCGAAAAAATCGATTCTCATGAATTTTTGAGTAAAGAGAATTTTATTTTTTTTATATTTTGTAAAACTATTATTATGTATTAATGCTATTATATTAAATGAAAGAGGTTTTTTTTTTATATATTTCGCCTAAGGCCCATAAAATGTGAGGAACGCACTGCATTGAAAGAAAATCAAGTGAAATTACCTTATTTCCTTCTTTACAGATTGCTTTATCGGCTGCAGTTTTCCCCTTACATTACAAGTTCTAATATTGTGACCTAATCTTGGCTTTATTTAGTAGTTTCCCAGGCCTACCTGGTTCTCTTCTCATTAATGATGAATTGATAAGCTCGCTATCAATTATAGGCCCATTGGATGGCATTGTGATATGGGAGTAGGTTGTCAAAAAAGTTTGCTTGCTGCAAAAAGAAATATCATTCAATAGGCAACTACTCTGATGAATTAATATAGGTATGTAAGTCATTTTACCTGTAACAGCATGCCACATCGGCATATTCTTCAGGAACATGGTTAGGTTTGAAATTATGGACCGCATCGCCTAATGCAGCCGCATCAGACCGCAATTGCGGTGTGAATGTAAATCACACGTGATGCCGCAACGAAACCACAACGCAACGGCTTTTTGACAGCAACATACTGCAACAGTTTCTTATGTCTCAAATCAAGGAAAAAGGAGTAATAAAAACAGAATATCAAATCAATTTGAGAAAAGAGAAAGAAAAAAAAAACTCCTCAGAGAATCATACTGTCAAAATTCAGAGAAACCTACCACTATTTAGAATCTTTGTCCTCTAATCTCATTGAGTTGTTGTTGTGACGAGTTCTATGAGTTGTAGTGAGTTCAGTTTATTGAAAATAAAGTATGGATCTCAATCTGATTAAGATCTAGATCGACATTTGAAAGAAAGAAGAAGATGAAACCCTGGATTTTCTTATAAACAAAAGGTGATTAGATATTTGGATTTTCTTCCATATCTTTAATGGGTTTAGTATGAGAAAGAGAAAAATAATTGGTGATAATAAAGAGTACCATCTTCTTCGTGAAGAAAGGAGAAGAAAACCATCGCTCTATGACGACCGGAAAGGTTCGTCGCCGGCGGTGGTTGCGACGGAGGTTAGCAGGGTGATGAACGAAGAAGATGGAATAGACTTGCGCTTTCCTTTCTTTGTTTTGTTCTGTTTTTAATTTTTTATTATTTAATTATAGTGTTTTCAGCCATTAGATTCATTATTGCCACATGTCTTCAATTTATCTATACTATATCTATACTATATATAAAAAGGATACACAAAATTTTTGGTGTGGACTTTTCATAATACCAAAAATACCCTTGATTTTTTTTTAAAAAAAAACAAAAGTTTTTTATTAAAAAACTCACCATAACTTGAGACACATTTTTTTTGTGCAACAAATTTTTTTTATTAACAAACTCACAATAGGGGCATGTATTTATTTATTTTTTGACATAAGTTAGACACAGGCAGCCGCGGAACGCGCCTGTCTGGCCCGCTAGTATATATAAAAAGGATAAAAAAAATTGGTGTGGATTTTTCATAATCTATACTATATTTATACTATATATAAAAAGGATACAAAAAAAATTGGTGTGGACTTTTCATAATACCAATAATACCCTTGAATTTTTTTTTAGCAACAAAAATCTTTTATTAACAAACTTACCATAGAGAGACATGTTTTTATTTATTTTTTTAGACATAAATTAGACATTGGCCCGCTAGTTTAAAATAAACTACTTAATTCCTATAACACCCTCACCACTCATCACCCTCATCTCCACCATCTTCCACCAAGCCCGTTTATATCACATAAATAGGTATTTTTTTATTTATTTTTATGTTCGCTATATGTGCGTGCATGCGTGCGTGTGTGCGTGCGTGTGTGCGTACGTGCGCGTCTAAAAGAAAATATCACTGGTGTCATTCTCTTCCCCTTCACTACATCCACCCCTTTTGCCACCTCACTGGTGCCACCCTCTTTCCCATCACCGCCGCCTCCATCTTCCCTGTCACCATGCCTCCCTCAACCACCTCGCTGTCACCAACCTCTCCCACCTCGCGTCCGCCACCCTCTCCCACCTCGCCGACACCACCCTCGCTCACCTTGTCGGCACCTCCATCTCCCCCTCCTTGGCACTGCCCTCAGGAACATTGCCGCTCACTTTCCCCTTACTTCCACTTCCCTCTTCCGCCTTGCCGACGCCACCACCGACTGGCAACTCAATGAGTCGGCCACCGTCCTCGACCAACTCGGTGACAGCATCCCCTACCGCCTCCAAAACAGGGTCAGCGCCTCCCAAAGCAGCTTCGTCCTCCAGCTGTCCTCTGCCGGTCTCAACATCAGCCGCTTGGCTACCAACCCTCGAATAAAATCGGTATAGGCACATCTGGAATATCCCCAATATAAATCCAATTATATCGGGGAACTGAAATAAAAGAAAAATAGTTTCATTGATAAATATACATAAGAGGTAATTAATTAATAATTTAATAAAATAGTTTTTACTTACCAAAATGTTAACATCTTGATATGTATCTTTAAATAGGCCATAGAGAGACCACAGTGTCACATTAACCGTAAGACACAACGTTAGAGCAAACGGCATATACTCCACACTTTTGGTTCTAACAACTTGCACCAGGACGTAGAGATACCACACTGCCGCATTAACCGTACGACACAGCGTTAGAGCAAACGGCATATACTCCACGTTTTTGGTTCTAACAACTTGCACTTGCAAAATATATATATATAGAAGTGTAATTGAGAAAAGAAAAAGAAATGGATGTATAAATAAATAGTGGAGTATGTGTGTAAATTTTGTGTAGAAAATATATGTAAGAATAACATTATTCAATTATATAACACACATGTTACTTATTCATATAAATAAATAGGCAACACTTTGTCCCGTGAGCTTAGCTCAGTTGGTAGGACGTTGCATTTTATATGCAGGGGGTCAGAATTCGAACCCTGGTCATCCCACTTATCCACTTTAAAAGGGTGGAATTTCTAGCGATTAGGCTACTTGACCAAAAAAAAAAAATAGGCAACACTTTAAGATTTTGACTATGGGTTTGCAGAATGAAAATAAATTGGGTTGTGTGTCGCATATTTCTCAAAAGCAGAGGTTTTTCTATTAAATGTGAAATTATAATTATCAAATAAATAAATAAATTTTAAATTACATTACATTCATACAATGCTAAGCGGTGCCACATAGACGCAGATGGATACAATTGTACAAACATATCCGAGTATCGTCACATGATCATTCTTAGCTATGACAAAAATGCATAACTAAAAATATCGCGGCAAATAAACCCCCATTCATTGCTGCAAGCAATGTGAGGGTTGATCGCCGTAATAAAAAATAAATAAAAAAATTGATAAAAAATTGATAACATACAAATATTTTTAAAATAATTAGAATTTATATCATTAAAAATTAGAAATATATTAATATTTTGATGAGGAATATAATTTATAAACATAAATAATTTAGAGTATAAATTAAAATTTCTTTGCATCTCTCCGTACAAAGAATATGTACATAATAATGTAGATGGACTCCATGGCACATCCAAAATTGTTGATTGAGATCAACATCCGTTTGGATGAACCCAAGGTACAACCAAAGGGATGCGTTGAATAAAGCTACTAGATAAGGCAGTGATTGAAAAGAAGAAAAATGAGCCTTAGAAAATGGAACAAAACTGCTCTCGGGGGAATTGACGGTGGGGGAAATATATATATTTTTTATTTCTAGATTAATAATTGATTTATTTTGTATATTTTTTATGAGAGCTGATTTATTTTTTATATAATAAGTGATAAGTCGTGTTAGCTTTTTGTAGTTAGTATTATTTTGATACAATATGAGTGTAAACACAATTATAGTAAGTCATGTTAGCTTATTTTTGTAGTTAGTATTAAACAATTGTCAAAAATAGTTTCAGGTTTAATGTTTTTAGTTCCTACATTTTGCAAAATTGTCAAAAATAGTTCATGCTTTTTAATATTTTTAGTCCCTATATTTTGCGAAATTGTCAAGAATGGTTCCTACATTTTATGCCACAACAATTTTCTTAACGGATTGGACAAATCTTGATAACGGAAAATCTTATGGTTTTTTTACCATTTTTAAAATGTAGAGACCATTGTTAACAATTTCGCATAATATAGGGACTAAAAACATATTTAACCCTATTTTTTAGTAAAATTACAATGAAGGATATAAAACTTGAAATGTGATTAAAACTAAAATGAATAAATTAGTAAATTTAGTAGTAATGAATTTTATTATATTAGAAGTAGACTCTTTTTTTTTTTTTTGTCAAGTAGCCTAGTGGCTAGAAAATACACCTAAAAGGTGAATAAGTGGAGTATCCCGGGTTCGAACCCGGACTCCTGCACATATAGTGTGATATCCATACCAACTGAGTTAAATTCACGGGAATTAGAAGTAAGATTCTTTATAATATTATAAACATGTTTTAAAAAAATATTCAAAAAGTAAAGTTTAAGTTAAGTTCGTAGGACTATGTCATTTTTTTTATAGACTAAGGGTTCGTTTTGATTATCTTATTTTTGAGCTTATACAATCAATTTATGCAATTTTTATGTATTATTATAAGTTTGTCAGGGTAGTTTATGATAAAATAGTTTATAAAAATACAGTTTTCACTAGTGTGAACTTAAAATAATATAAAACCTAATTTATATTGCATAAACTCAAAAACAAGCTAATCTAACAGGACACCAAAAACAAAATCAATTTAAGGAACTTAAATAGTCAAATCTCCCAAATTGATATGGGCATATGGCCAATATGAGACTGGGATTGTGCGACTTTAATCCGGGAAAGTCAGGGTAACTTTGGGTTAATTATGCCCGTTCGATCAATCGGGTGCACCCAAGCACGCCACGTGCCTTATTTTATTTTATATTTAATATGTTTTAAAAGACGAAACAAACAAAGGCCGCTTTCGCTCCTTCTTCCACCGCCGCCGCGCCTCCCTCCTTCCATTGCCATTGTGCCGCCATCAACTATGATTCGCCCCACCGACAACAATTTTTGCTTCCTTGACGCTGATCTCCGGTTAGATATTCCGCCACCGTCTTCTGAATATGCAGAAGTCTCGGTCGATTAACCTTTCATTCCATTTGAGGTTTGAACTATGCAACCAGTGGTTCTGGTGCATAGAGTAAGAAATTAGTATTTTTACATCTTCCATGGTGAAATTAGTGAAATTTTGGTGTGGGTGAATGGTAGTTAGATGTGGCAGAGGTGATTGGATTGGTGAAGGAGATCTTTTGCCGACAACTACTCTGTCACAGGTCGACGGCAGGTGGAGGGTTAACGTGCAGCGGTGGTGATTTGGTCAGTGGCGGAACTAGGAAAAAAGTTAGGGTGGGTTGAAAAAAAATTTAATATATAAGTTAAAGAAAATATAGAATTTGTAGCGTCATCCAATAACAACCGTTTATTCTGCCAAATCATCCAATTACATCCCATTAAACTCTAAACTAAATATAAATTTACATTTCATAAAAAAAAACTAAGTCATAATAAACACAGATTTGGTCATAAAAAAAATTAAATTATATAACTTTAAATAATATTCTCCATCCGATAATATAAGCAAAAATAAATATTTCACACTTATTTTTTTTTTGACTAAATTTCACACTTATTAAGAAAAGTAAAATGTGAGAAGTTGAAGTATGACTTAACAAAATGAAGAAGAATAGAAAAAATAACAAAATGAAGAAAGGAAAAGCAAAACGTAGTAATTTTCTTTTGAAAGAATTGCATTACAAAAACCACCAGACTATAGCATCTATTTGTTCAATTTGTGCGTAACGAAACATATATAGCATCTATATTGTTTATTTTATAATAGTTTCAAAGATATTATAGTAATTTCACTTTTTTTTTGGGGTGGCCATGACCCACCCCAGCCATACCCTGGTTCCGCCTCTGAGTTTGGTGGATAGTAGGTTGGTGGTGGCTTGGTGGACAGTTCAGGCTAAATGTGTAATTTTTTTTCTCTGTTTTACAGCTACATAACTACAAGGACAGGTGGCATAATTTCGCTCTCTTGATTGATCAAACGGACAGGCCTGCCCAAAGGCAGCCTGCCTTTCCCGCGTCAAAGTTATGTAATCCCGGTCCGGCCAATATGCTTCCTATCACCGTCAGCATTTTAACTGGGAAAATAGAAAAGTGGTGAGGGATAGAGAAGTGATGTAATTAATGTATGGTCACTGCATCCATACGAGGAGTACTGTATATCATCTGAGAAAGCATCTCTCAACCCTGGAGCCATTGATGGCATCATCAAGCTTTGACTTTCTCAGCCTGAAGCCTTACACACCTCCTTCATGGGCATCCCACCTCGACCCTATACCTTCTCAAATCGTCTCTCTTGCCCATGTAAGTAATTAATTTATGTATATATCATTATTTTCAGTATAGTTTTCCTTTTCCTAATAATTATTAAATTAAATCAAATCACATAGTTGTTGTTGTGTGATATGATATTATCAGCTTCCGACTCCGATTCACAGATGGAACCTTCCCAACCTGCCACCCAATACGGAAGTGTGGCTGAAGCGCGACGACCTTTCAGGAATGCAATTGAGTGGAAACAAAGTAAGGAAATTGGAGTTCTTGATGGCAGATGCAATTGCTGAAGGTGCCGACTCTGTAATTACAATTGGAGGCATCCAAAGCAACCATTGTCGTGCTACTGCAGTTGCTGCTAAGTATTTGAATCTAGACCCTTTCCTTATACTCCGCACTTCTAAGCTCCTTGTTGACCAAGATCCAGCCCTCGTAGGCAATCTACTCGTTGAGCGTTTGGTTGGAGCTTGCCTTCAACTTATATCCAAAGAAGAATACGCACAAATTGGAAGTGTCGTGCGTCTCCTCCTTACTTCCATTTCATTCCCTTTCTCTTAATTTTCATTCATTCATTCATTCCAACTAACTCACTGCTTTTCTTTCCTTTCTGTTAGACACTTGCCAACCTCCTCAAACAAAAGTTGATCAAGGAAGGGAGGAGGCCATATGTTATTCCCGTTGGTGGATCAAACTCTCTCGGAACATGGTCACTCTCTCTCTATCATTAACCTCTTCTCAATTTATTCTTGTATTTCCTAATTAAACATGATTTTTATCACTTACTTAACCCGCATAATCTATATCAGTGTAAGCTTCCACAGTTAGACTGGTGCAGTTCTCACCCAGAGTGGACGAGATAGTAAAATCCGCAAAGTGTTCATATTTGGCAATGGACAAAATGTATGGTCATAATCAATGTTGTAGGTCTGACTTTGAGTGTATCACAGTGCAACTAATCTCGTCTTGACTACATAGATCTACTTGCAACCAACAAGTTTATTTCCTACTTGCCTCTCGACAATCTCCCAAGTTCCAATTCTTTCAAGTGTTTTCATCTCCTCATCCATTTTGATCTGAATTTTTATCCTTCAATGATTCTTGAACAAATGACGGGGTTGTCACAGAGTCAACAGCCATAATAAAACTCTAATGTTGCAAGAAAAAATGTAATCGACACAAGACTTTTGTTTTCCTTTTCTCAGAGCTATAGTTAAATCTTCTGGATCAGGCAATTGAAGTTGTTTCTACAACAGGCTGGATGTACTTTTCCTTTTATACACTAAATTTAGCTCACTGGCCTTAGTTTTTGTTGGTGTCAACAATGTTGATTCCTGCAAAACAAAAGACAAAGGGAGGTAAATGTAAACATCTTGGTTTAGTGGTAAAAAACCAGGTCTTGAATCCGAGGAGTCTTAGGTTCGAGCACTACGGAGGGAGGTAAATGTAAATATCCTTGTTAGTGCACTTTGAGCTTTAAGGTCTTCCCTGCCTTGGACTGGGGTACTATCCCCTCATCCTAACCAAGATTTTGCATGATAGTAACAAAAGAAAAACATGTGGTCATAAACTAAACATGACTAACATTACCTAAAACACGAAATGAGACCTGACTAATCCAATAGGCAGCAGTTAGTGTTGTTTCTTCTTAGTTTGAGTTAGGGACAGAGATTTGGAAGAGAATGACTCAAGAAACTTCAAACTAAGGGCGACTATTTTTCTCTGTCACACAACTTTTCTTGTGTGCTGTCAACACATGCGATTTCATAATGGTGTCATGTTTACTGTTAAGCTTGAAAGACAATGATTTGTATATTCTTTATCATTTGTCAGAATTTATCCCTCATCAAGAAAATTTAAGTTACTCGAGTATAATCATCAATAGATGAAACAAACTATTTCATGCCCCAAATGTAAGATATAGGGATAGGTTCCAAAACATTAGAATGAATAATATCAAATGGTTGAACACTTATATTAAAACAAGTAGGAAAAGAAACATGGTGTTGTTTATCAACTTGAAAAAATATGACATTTAAAGACTTAACAAATTTTTGTAAAAACGAAGATGGAAACGCAGACATAATTACATGAAATGGAAGATGCTCAAGATGCTAGTGTTGAAGCCAAATTTGTGGGGCAGGAGAGAAAGACTCGGATGGGAAGTAGGAAGACAACACCTACAAATCATCTTGTTTGTCAAACAAGTTAGCAATTACAATGAGAAGTGAAAAAATTTACTCTGCAATTCTAATCACACCTAAGCTTATGTGTAGATATTAGGTTATTAGAGAGTGTGGGAACTTGTAACACAATTTGTAATTTTAACGAAGGTTGCAACTCAATAGTTACGAGCCAACAAGAGCATGAGAACCACCAGCAACAACAAAATAACGAATACTTGGAGGAGAAGTATAAGGGAAAACAATGTAGAATTAAATGTCATGTGGTCAGTGGCATCAGAGTCAAGAATCCGAACATTCTTAGGGATAGTATCACAAACAGTAAAGTATTGATAGCACAAACTCTTACGAATCATTGCTAGAGAACAAGATACAAAAGGCTTACTAGAGTCAAATAGAGACTTCAAACGACCCAAGTCCTCCTTATTGAGGGAGGGGGAGTCAGTTTCTCCCTTTGTAGAGCCTTCAGTGTCACGAGCTAATGTGGCAAAATGTGCTTGATTTTTATGTTTACCCTTGAACGCTCCAGCTTGGCTAAGAATATGCTCCTTCTTATGTAATTTGAATGAACTTTTGCTTTGAACACCCTATCCTTTTGCAGTTTTCACAAGAGAATTTCTTGTGACTAGGCTCGGATAATATATGATCTTTGTGTACTTCTTTTCCCTGCTGCTAATGCTGACCCATTAGAATGCTTGTCATCAAGCATGACATGTTGGTGTAAATTTTCAATGTGAACAGTGTAAAATACCTCAGTAAGGGTGAGAAGTTTTACTTTACCAAAATCTGCACCCGGATGAGTCAACCTCAGTGCTCAACCATGACTGAGAAGAACTCAAAGACCCTATCCCACTCAATGAAGGTGTTTAGAGTGGAACTTGTTTGACCAATGGGAAATAAATGGGTACCAAATGTCTCAAAGGGCTACCAAGAAGGCAGCAAAGAAAGATCATAATGAAGGCAGGCGGGAATTTTATTCAGAAGCCAGAACAGAACCCCAAAACCAGGAGCCCGTGATACCATGTGGAAAAATATTTCAGATATTATTTCAGCTGCGAATAGAGTACAGACGCTAATTTGCATATATTGACTACTCTACATTTAATGGCTCTGGTTAACGAGCCTAATAGAATATTACACATAATTATAGACTATATGTCTATTTGTAACCATATAATATCATATTCTATCACAATGTTGAGTTCTCTAAATTTCATTCTCCAAATGTCCTATGTTCAGTGTGTATGTCGGAAGGGGATATTACAATCAGACATAGGCCAAGTATATGGCAAAACTCCTTTCAAATCAATGGTTCTTTTATCAAAGGAATATATACTCTGCCACTGGTTCTTTTACCATTGTTTACTATGTTTTCAAATCAAGCGAACAAAACCAAATTTTTGTAATTTAATGTCAGGTTAGACCGTGATATGAACTTTCAAAAACCAATTCTTCATATACTTGCGGTGTTTATAAAAATGAAGTTATTGAAATATCTACTATTTATCTACTGCTGTTGGTCAGAGCAAAATTAATCTAAAAATTCTAGTTGTTGTTCTTCATGTTATATGTAGTTAGGTTTTGTTAGTAGGATACTCTTTTACCATGATCTAGATACTCTCTACATCCAACATTTAAATACTTTTATACTAGAAAAGTATTTGTCGTGAAATTGGTGAGGATCTGGGGTTGGAAGGTTATTTTTTTTTGGTCAAGTAGCCTAGTGGCTAACTGCATAATTCCCAAGTCTTGAGTTTAGATATCCAAGCTTCTTGCCACCAAGAGGGATCCACTTGAGTTTAGATGTTTTACTTTGTTTTTATATGACATTCTTATTCTTATATAAAATTTGTGGTTCTGTGTGTCTAAGTAGTAAGTAGACACTATTCTCTTTGTCAAAAAAAAAGTAGACACTATTCTCTATTTATAGTAATATACAATATTACATTTAAAGCTAAATGATATGATACATCAACTCTAATCCAAATAGCATCAATCTAGGATTCTATATTGCTGTGATTCAAATCCAATTACAATAAATACAAAATAATTTATTCTACCATTGATTAAAATTCTATTCAGGGGCTACATCGAGGCAATTAGGGAAATTGAGCTGCAGATTCAAAGTGGAACAAGCAATGTCAAGTTTGATGATATTGTTGTGGCGTGTGGCAGGTTCTGATCTTTTGGATTTATTTATATTTTCCTTAGCAACCATCTTTTTCCTCTTGATTGAATTCTCTTTATATTGAAGGAGCTTGCTTCTATAACAACTTTTAGGCATCTTATAGTATGCATGATGTATTCTAGAGCAAATAACGAGTTGTCGAGTTCCCTTTGAAAGTGAGTTTAATATAAAAATTCAAGATTTGGCCGTGAAAAATTGTATGTTTGTGCTTTCATGTCGTAATTTACTACCAAACTTCCTAGTGAATGTGAGCTTAAGCTGTAATATGGTGAAAGAACATCATCTATTAAATCATGAAGTACATTTTCATCTATTAACAACCTACTTTTGTTAATTTCCAGTGGGGGCACAATTGCTGGTTTAGCACTGGGTTCATCATTGAGTACCTTGAAAGCAAGGGTATGCCTTCTACTTAGAAGACTCACGGTCCAATTTTTCACATGATGCTTATATCATTTAGGTGCTTCCTGCAGGTGCATGCATTCTCTGTTTGTGATGACCCGGATTACTTCCACAACTTTGTTCAAGGCTTGCTTGATGGACTCAAAGCTGGTGTTAACTCTGGAGATATTGTCCACATACAAAATGTGAGTGTATCGGTAAAATTAAAATGGTAGTGAATAGGTTTTCCCTGATTGCTAAGATGTATATGGTTCTTTTTGTGAAAATATATATGCATTGGTTCTTATTGAGAACATCAATGATCACACTCCAGCAGACATAATGTGCTTGTGTGACAAGTCATAATATGAAGGTTCTTAGAACACATGTCTGTGGTCTAAACAACTTAGTTCATCATCTGGCTTAGCCATGGTTTTTTCTTATGATGACAATTTAACTGTTTACAGGCCAAGGGTCTTGGCTATGCAATGAACACTTCTGAGGAGCTTAATTTTGTAAAAGAAGTTGCTGAAGCTACAGGTGTTGTTCTTGACCCGGTATACAGGTATTTATTCGACCCACGTATATTACCAAAGTGCTCTTTTGGATCACTTAGAACTACTGTCTCTTTTTTTTCCCACAAACAAAAGGCCATTCATTGTGCATCACACAAATATTCTTGTTCACCAACTTGGTAGTTTCCTCCATCTTATTATAGTAGGATTAGCTGTACTTATTAATTATACTATTCTTTAGTTAGTAAAATGAGTAGTTCCTTTGTGAAGATGCAACAATGGAAAATTGACGAACCTTCTGGATAAATTACAACAACTAAGATGAAGTCTTTTCTTTTAGTGGATTAATAACACTGTAATACTTTATTGTAAAGATTAGTTACCTTTATATCTCTCTTAATGGTTTAATCTACAGTTTTTTTGGTATTGGTTTGTGTTCTCACAATCTTCAGTTTATGGCTAATATTCATTAACCTTTATGAGTTTAATGGATATAAGCAGACAGAGTAAAGAAACTTTACACACTCAATCAATCAGGATGTCTCAACCTTCCAATTCATATTAAGAAAGTGGGGTGATGTGGCGGAAAACATGGTTGTGATTGGTTGACAGTGTAAAATTATTTTACACAGTCAGTGCATATTCCTTTTTCTCAACCTTTATTTATGGAAAATAAGTCTAGAACTTGGTGTAAAACATTTCTACACTGAGTGGGTGATGTGGCAATATAGTTTCCATGTCAACCTACCAACTTCTAATCACCCTTACAAAAGTGGGTGATGCGGCAAAATAGTTGGTTTTCATTCGGTGTTAGTGTAAAACTTTTTAACTGTTTTACACTAATCCGTCCTTTAAATCCATTCTATAATTACTAAAACTTATGGATCTTTTACCTTTATATCTCTCATAATGGTTTTATCTAAAGTTTTCTTAGGTATTTGGTTTGTGATCATTAATTCCTTCTAACCTTCTTATTGTTTCCTTAGCATGTGAACCAAACCTATGATAAAAGGGAAAAGAAAAGTTTGATCAGGAGACTCAAGTGTAAGTAGATGTTTTTCATTGAATATTGGGGATTTTACTTAATATTGTTTATTCCTTCTCAGCGGTAAGGCTGCTTATGCAATGCTGAAAGATATGAATGAAAATCCAAAGAAATGGGAAGGGAGAAAGATCCTCTTCGTACATACGGGTGGCCTCTTAGGATTGTATGACAAGGTCGATCAGCTGGCTTCTTTTGTAGGGAATTGGGAACGAATGGATGTTAATGAATCTGTTCCCAGGCAGGATGGAATTGGAAAGATGTTCTAAAGAAAGAAAGAAAGAAAGAACCTTAAATTGGTAGTATCTATTTCTGTATATCTTGCTCCAAATAAGTTACATTTTATTGCAGTCACACACTGAATCCTGAAGTTGACATGTGATAATACAATGCACAAAAATAATACATGGAAATGATACATTTTTTATTAATGTATTTTATATTTTGAAAGTATTGTAACAATAGACTAAATTTGAAGAATTTATATAAATCCTCCAATATAATTATTGAATTCCTCCAAATTAAACATATTTTGTATTATGAAGAAAAACAGATTTCTATGAGAAAAGCAAGGGGAGTATTAAACAACGCATTACACTGTATCTCTTCAAATTGATTTTTACTGAATCGTTTTTCCTTTCTAATAAATCCCAATTTATGTTTTCCCATGGCTTACGATTTTCTGCATAATAAATCCCAGTTTGGTTCATTGACTTCAAGAACTCTTCCTTATTAAAATCAATTCAATTCTTTTTGTGTGGACACGAAAATCAGTTTAACAATTGTACTAAGGAGACAACGGCGAACACAAACAAGGTATTCAACATAGCCAGATCTGGAGTCAAGTAACAGTGAGTTTTAATTGATATAGATGAGGTAACAAAACCATAACAATAATTTTTCAGGATATTGGTCTTTTGTTGATTAGCTCAACTTGTTGTGAGAAAGTACAATGGAGAATCATGGAGAAGAACCCTTATTTCGTTGCCATAGCAGAGAAGAGAGGAAGACGAAGACGGAAAGAAGCTTAGAAATAAAACAATAATCATGTGCAATTGAAATTTTTAATCTCCATCGCCCACTTTGATCTAACGGTCACTTTTTACTCCTCTTATCTCTCACAATAACAAGTCCTCTCACTTGAAAGTTCTCGATCGATTCAGTATATATATATAATCTTATTATCCATTAATCATTTGGTATGATGTTGCATATTTTATTTGTGAAATATGCAAGAGGATGGAAAAATATGAGTGGGTAATGAGCATCACATTACAAATTCACAATAGAGGAGTCATTTTTATATAGGCGCAAACTCAAATTCATAAAGTTCGGATATCCTCGTATGCGTTCCAATTCTTAATAGGGGATGAAAACTAAAACCCAAACCCTTATTTAATGGGGTTCAGGTATTCTCATTTTGCCCTTCCTTCAATTCGGTATTTTTTTATTAAAAAATAGTTAAAAATAGATTATTTTTTTTGTTTCAACGATATTTATATAAAGCAAATAAATAGAGAAAACAAATTGTTTAATACTTAAGTTAAAAATATGAATGTAATCTTCTACAAAAAAAAATATATGAATGTAATCTAGAGTTTGTTTAATTATTTCTATTTTAAGAATGATAAAATATAATTCGATATAAACGGGGCAGGTTCGGGGACAGCTTCGGGGTGGGTATCAATATCCACATTACCCGCCCCACCCTCGTCTTTTAAAATCGGGAAAAACCAAAATCCAGTCAACTTGAATTTTTCCCATCATAATTGGGACGGGTACCCGCGAGAATGAGTTATTTTGCCATGCCTAATAAAAAATTTCTTGGCACGAAAAATATAAATTTGATTTATGAATTTTTAAATGTAAAATATTTAAGATAAAAGTAAGGAAAATATAAACTTATAATCAAATTTTGTAAGGAAAAATAATTAGGGACTAAAAGAAAAATATATTTTGACCTAAAATATTATAATTTTTAATGAAAATAATGAAGTTTAAGTTACAATAATAATAAGGAAAATGTTAAACAGTGTCCTCTTTAAACATCTTAAATAGTAATTTTTTGTGAATTTTTCATGGAAATATGTGAAGTCAACACATTAAAAATTAAAATGTTTCACTTTTTGAATAAATTATTTTTTTAAATGGAATGGTTAGAAAGTGCTCTGCGAGCTAGTGACTCCTTAGCATAATAATAATAATAATAATAATGTTCCTGCAAGGATTTGAGGGGGGTATGCAGAATATAGAATGTGATTATCAGGCTAATAGGCACTAATATTGAGTTTTCTCAATAGTTTTGTGAAAGAAGAATGTGATGGCTTCTTGTTGCTTATGATGCCTTATATATAGGAGTGTCGTAGGAAATTGTTGTGAATACGGTCAACTTAAATCACACCAATAACCAATGTTTTAAAAATCGGACCGGAGGTCGAACCGGTGTGACTACTGGTTCATGGTTCAATTGGTCTAACCGGTTAAACCGCTATTGAACCGAAAAATAAATAAATAAATATTAAATAGAATAAATTATATACAACTCAATACTAAGTCCACATTTTTTTAGTGAAAAAAAAATCTAAAGTGTCTACTATATGTTAAAGCCCAAGCCCATTTACAAACCCTAAATATAATACATATATAAATACATATGGAAACAAAACATGCCAAGAAAGTAACACAACCGCCACTTCTTTCTCTTTACAGTGTTCAGATCTATTTCTTTTTCTTTCTTTCAAAGTTCAAGTTCTTCCTCTCTATTGTATTATCTTCTTAAAGCTAAAACAATATATGTCCAAGTTCAAACTCTCACTGTTCTTTTTCTTATTCCTCTTTTCTTTCTCTTCTTAAACCAAATATGTTATTGTGGTAACAAAATAGGAAGGTTTAGAAATCTAAAACAAACAAAGCATAAATTAGAAATTAAAAGAAATTTTTCTCTGTAGAAAAAGGAGAAAGAAGTTTTCAATAAAGAAGAAGAAAACCTCACAATTATAACTGTAATAAGGATTTTTTTTTTCCTCTTTAAAACAAATCATCATTATGTATCAGTGAAAAGAAAAGGATTTTTTTTTTTTAATTTCCAAGTTTTTTGCACTGAGCCCGAACCGGCCGGTTTTCTAGAACCGTCACCGGTTCACCCCGGTTCAGAGCGGTTTTTTAACGGTTTTACTGACTTCCGGTTTTGTACTTCCTCCCGGACCGCTGATGTGCCCGGTTCACGTCGAACCGGTTGAACCGGCCGGTCCGATTCGGTTCTTACAACTTTGCCAATAACCTTAGTGTGTGGAGCAATTCGATTAAAGCAATCAAAATAAGCGAGAATGAGCAATAACAATACTAAACAATTAAACCGCGAAAACGTAAAGAACACAATCACAATTGTTTACTCAGTTTGGTGTTAATGAACCTACTCTGGGGGAGAGGGCAGTTCTCCGTTCCACTATCAAACTTTGTTCCTCCTTGATTACAATAAGATTCTCACAAAGGTTACAAGAATTAGAAACCCTAAATCTACCTTTGTCCCAAATCTCTTCCCGTGACCAAGAGATTTCAAGGATATGTGTTTACAAGATGAAAGAGGTGATAACCAACCCTAAGAAATAATCCTAGCCTTTTGTTGTTTGAGAAAACCCTCAAAAAACCTCTTTTTCCAGTGATGGCACAAGCAGAAATCGCACATGTATATATAGGGTTCGCGCGCCTGCCACTTACCAGAACCTCAACCTTGTTTCTTCAGATGTCTGTGCGGCACGCGCGGGGGGTGCTGCGCGGTGCGCCAGCCCCAGACCCTACACCTTCAGTTTTTTCTGCTTCATCCAATTTTAAGGTAATTCTCCACAAATCTCCACCTTGCCTTTAAATTGATGGCGGTGCCAACTTCCCACCAACCACCATGTTGCCCTCTCCAATCTTCTTCTACTCTTCGAAGTTAATAAAGTCCAAGCAATGCTTGAACTTGACTCTTGGTAATGATTTGGTGAACATGTCTGCTGAATTTTCCTCTGATGGTACTTTCTCCACTATGATTTCCTTTGTCTCAATCATATCTCTAACAAAGTGCAACTGGATGTCAATGTGTTTAGTTCTTTCATGATACACTTGATGATTCGCCAAATGAATGGCACTCTGACTGTCACAATGTATCTTCACACACCCTTGACTAATCCCCATTTCTCCAATCATGCCCTTTAACTATATAGCTTCCTTGACTCCTTCAACAAGAGCTATATATTCCGCTTGAGTTGTTGACAAGGCCACAACTGACTGTTGATTAGCCTTCCACGTTACCGCTGTACCAAATAGAGTGAATACAAAACCAAATAAAGACTTTCTAGTATCCACATTGCCCGCATAATCCGCATCCACATAACCCTCCAAAGAATCTCTTCCTGGACCAGTTCTTCTATACTTCAGACCACCCTTCAAGGAACCATTCAAATAACTCAGAACCCACTTCAAAGCTTGCCAATGAACTTGGCATGGATTTGCCATAAACCGACTTACCACACTTATTGCATAGGATAGATCAGGTCTACTACAAACCATGCAATACATGATGCTTCCAACTCCACTTGTGTAAGGGGTAGTTTCCATCTTCTTTCTTTCATCCTCGGATTGAGGACATTGTTTCATTGACAGCTTTGAATGGTGACCAAGTGGTGTATTCACTACCTTAGAATCTGTCATTCTAAACCGCTCCACCACTTTCTTCAAGTAACCGTACTGAGATAGGAACAACTCTCCTTTACTCCGGTCTCTCACGATATCCATACCAAGTATCCTCTTTGCATTACCAAGATCCTTCATCTCAAATTCACCATTTAGTTTCTCCTTGAGCTTTAGAATCTCCTGCTTCTCAGAACCTGCAATAAGAATATCATCTACATAAAGAAGAAGGTAGAAAATGATTTTCTCATTCCTCTTCATCATGTACATGCAACTGTCATAGTTGCTTCTCACGAATCCAGCCTTTAATAAGAAATCATCAAACCGGCGATACCACTGCCTTGGACTTTGCTTCAACCCATACAAAGATTTCTTCAATAGACATACTTTAGAGCTATCTTCCACAAAACCTTCAGGTTGTTGTATGTAGATGGTTTCTTCTAACTCGCTATGTAAGAATGCGGTCTTCACATCCATTTGTTCCAACTCAAGATCATATTGATTCACAATAACCATAAGTACCCTTATAGAACAATGCTTCACCACCGGTGAGAAGATTTCGTTGTAATCAATCCCCTCCACCTGAGTGAAACCCTTTGCTACAAGTCTCGCCTTATACCTTGGTGCTTCAACTCCAGGAATGCTTTCATTTTTCTTGAACACCCACTTGCTACCCACTACCCTTTTATTTTTAGGTAATGGCACAAGTTTCCAAGTCTGGTTCTTCTCCAATGATAGCATTTCCTCATTCATTGCCTTCAACCAGTCCTTGCCCTCTATGCTTTCTGATGCTTCCCTGAAGTTCTTTGGTTCCGAGTCTTGCACCTCTTCAGCTGCATTCAAAGCATAACAAATAAGGTCAGCACAACTGTATCTATTAGGTGGACGAATATCTCTTCTTTCCCTATCTCTAGCTAGTTGATAGCCAGAAGTAGATGTTTCATCACTTCCGCTCTCTTCAGGGACTAGAGTCTGCTCCTCTGTTCCCTCCTTATCAGTGAAAGGCTCCACCTCAAACTAGAAATTCTCCACCCCCGTTTTTGGACTTGCATTCAGGTCTTTGCACTTCATCCTTATCCGGGTCTCATCAAAAGTGACATCCATGCTTATTATAAATTTTGATCATCCCGGTCCCATCTTCCACAGCTTGTAACCTTTCACACCATCTGGATAACCAATGAACACACACTTCACAGCTCTAGCATCATGCTTATCTTGCTTAACATGAGCAAATGCTAGAGCTCCAAAGATTTTCAATTTAGAGTAGTCTGCCGGCTTGCCACTCCAAACCTCCATAGGTGTCTTTAGATCAATTCCTGTTGATGGACATCTGTTGATCAAATAGGCAGCAGTGTTAACTGCCTCTCCCCAGAAACTCTTGGGTAATCCAACTCCCAACAGCATACACCTCACCCGCTCCAACAAGGTCATGTTCATTCTTTCAGCTAGACCATTCTGATGCGGTGTGTATGCAACGATTCTATGCCTCTTTATACCTTTCTTCCTGCAAAACTCATTAAATTGCTCTAAAACAAACTCCAGACCATTGTCAGTTCTTAAAACTTTCAGTTTAGTTCCAATTTGATTCTCTATCAGGGTATGACATTCTTTAAATTTTTCAAAAGCATCACTTTTATTTTTAATGATGTGCACCCATACCCTCCTATAGTAATCATCAATAATACTAAGAAAATAAGAACCTCCACCATGAGTAGGAACCGATGCTGGACCCCAAAGGTCCGAATGAACATACTCAAATTGTCTACTAGACTTATGAACTCCCACCCCAAACTTCACCTTGTGTTGTTTGCCTAGTGTACAGTTATCACAAAAATCTAGCTTGTTCAATTTTTCTTGTCCTAGCAAACCTTGTTTTGCTAGCTTAACTAAACCTCTCTCACTGACATGCCCTAACCTCAAATGCCATAGTTTAGTTATGTCAGCATTTTCAACACTAGTTACTAATGCATTAGAAATAACGGTGAAACTTTCTAAAATGTAAAGACCATTCATTTTAGACCCTTTAGCTATTACTAATGCACCATGAGAAATCCTCATCACACCACATTCAATTCTAGTGCAATACCCTAGATTATCGAACATGCTTATCGAAATTAAATTTCTCTTAAGTTCAGGGATATACCTCACATTTTTCAAAAGAAAGTCGCGGTCATCATACATTTTGAGACGAATAGAACCTGTACCTTGAACCTTGCACGCCTTATTGTTACCAAGACGCACAACTCCACCTTCTTTCAATTCCAAGGTTTCAAAGTACTCCTTTCTTGGACAAATGTGATAAGAGCATCCAGAGTCCATGACCCAGCTCTTCTCCGGTTCCCAACTAGTAACTGTCAGTGCACCTGCACTCTCATAACCTTCCTCTTCACTAACAGCAATCTGAGCCGACGAACTATCACTGCCCCTTCTCTGAGGACAGTCCTTCTTGAAGTGACCCGGTTTATGACAGTGATAACATTTGAACTTGCTACTTGAAGCGGGTGGAAAAATGCGCGAGCGGAAAATGCTCGCTAAACAGTAAAGTCGCCACCGAACTTTATTTATTCCCGAAAGAAAAGGAAAATATCGATAAAACCTTAAAAGAAAAGAAAGATGGTCGTTGCAACCATTTCCAAGTTCGGGAGTCGATTATGCGAGGGGAAGGTATTAGCACCCCTCACATCCGTTGTACTCAACGAGAACCTTCTCATTAATTTTAGGGTTAAAAATAGTGTTTTAATTTACTTGCATGCTTTTTATTTGTTATTAAAAATATTTATAAAAATGGAAAAAAAATTAGTTTTTTAATTAGTGTGCTTGACAGGATGTATGAATCCCGCTCCTACGTATTCCCATGTGCAGTGGGAAATTCAAAGCTACACGCAGTTCTGGGTAGAAAATAATTGTTGGTTGGTTGATTTTATTTATGAAAATATGCTAGTCGCGCTTAGGTGAAAAAAATTTATTTGATTGAAAAATAGACGCACGGGGGTGCAAAAATTAGTAAGGTTTGGTGTGTTGAAGTTTATTTTAATGTTTTTTAAGAGAATGACGATTATCCGAACCACAAGTCATACGTCAAGTACCCAGATAACCGGGGAGCGAGAAGGCCATACGTCCGACCACTCCTTTTTTCATTCGAGTTTATTTATTTTAAAAGAAATGTTTTATTTTTTAGAATGACGGTTATCCGGACCACAAGTCATACGCCAAGTATCCAGATATCCGGGGAGCGAGAAGGTCATACGTCCGACCACTCCTTTTTCATTCGAGTTTATTATAAAAACTATTTGATGTAAAAGTGCTTTAAAAGAAGAATTACAATTGATTTTTTTTAGTGCTTTATTACATTAACTAAATCATATAATAAAAAACAAATAAATAAAAATTAAATCAGTGGGTGCATAAGCAACACGGGGAGGTGCATTCAGCGAGGAGGTCCCAAAAACAAAAGAAGCCTAGATCTGTTTTGTAATCCTGCGGGAGCAGTCTCTAGAAGAAGCACCATATGTGGGAAGATCAGGACTGTCCGATCAGAATCAGACATCCCTGATCTGATCACAATGATGGCCATTTTGATGTTGACACGTGGCAAATAATAAATAATAATAAGCAAAGATAGAAACAGATTTGTACTACCTTCTTCACGTTTTAAAGAAAACGTGTTTCTTCTTCAACCTCTCTCCGTTCTCGACTTCACTCACTCCCGGCGGCGGCGGCTCCGGCACTTGCCACCGCCGTCGCCGGTCGTTCTCCTTTTTCTCTCTTGTACCGTGTCTCTGTTCTCTCGGTGGCGAACTATCTTTCTCTCGGACTTGAGTTCCTCACTCGCCGGCGGCGGCGGAGATCTTTCTTCACCTCTTCTTCTCTGTTTCTGTTTTTCTTCTTATTATTTCTATTCTTTTTTGTTTTATTTGATTGCTGGACCTCTAATAATGGGTGGTGGGTTTATGGATAGAAAATGATGTTTTTTTGAAAAAAAGTGGTGGTTGTAGTTATTATTACAGTGATTGTTGGTGTGGATTGATTTGTGTTGATGGTAGATGATGAGGAGGTTATGTGGTTGTGATGGTTATAGTGGAGTTGATGGTATATGGTGGAAGAAGGTGGTGATAAGTGGTTGTCTATGAGAAAAGACGGTGTTTTTTTGGTTATAATAACAATGGTTATGCTTGTAATAACAATGTTTTACAAATATCAGTTTTTTGTGTTCTCCCCTTTTTTGTTTGAAAATCTATTTGTTATTTATAATGAAGAAAATTAGGTTTAACCTGCAATGGAATGAAATTATATGAATTGAATGTAGTTTATGAGTGAATGAGGAATTTCTTCATTGAGACAGATTTGCCATGATTGCAAGATTCTTCCTTTTTATTTATGTTGACTTTTCTTGAATTTTTTTTTATGATTTTTTTAATTTCTTTTGATAAAAAGTACAAAAAATAATGAATAAAGTTTTCTGAAAAAATGCCTAAAATAAAAAAACGAAAATTAAAATTAAAATTGTATTTTTGAATAAAATATAAGTAAAGTAATAAAAATACAAAAAGATGGAAAAAGTGAGACTCGAACACATGACAGTAGACACAAAACTCCTTGAACATTCTCTTTATTACCAAATAGGCTAGCTCAAATACTTGAAACTAAATGCGACAAAAACCTATATGATAAAAAGTATGGGCAAAATTTGGGGTATGACACTACCACCATCACCCTTTGTCCTAGACTTAGACTTGTGCTTCTTCCCTTTCCGTTTACCTATGTTCTCACTTCTGCCCCTTGAGATATTCAAGCCTTCACAACTATCATCAATTTTCAATTCATTGAGCTTTGTCAGCTCCTTGGTTCTCAAAGCCGCTTGGATTTCATCCAAGGTGGTAGTGTCTTCTTTGCCATATAGCAATGCATCCTTGAGATGCTCAAGAGACTTAGGTAAAGCACACAACAAGTGAAAAGCCTGGTCCTCATCTTCTATTTTCACATCAATGTTCGCCAAATCATCGATAATTTTATTGAACTCTGATAGTTGCTCCGTTACCGATTTATTCTCCGTGTATGAGAGAGTAGCCGACATGACTGCCACTCCCTTCAACGCCTCATCGCACTTTTGTTGAGTAAGTATTGCCCTAACCTTCACCATCCAAAGATTGAGGTCGTTACTCTCATTGAACTTTTCAATGTCCCACTTAGAACTCATGATACCTTAATCGTTTGATCCTTGCCCCACGGTGGGCGTCAATTGTTGTGAATTCGGTCAACTTAAATCATACCAATAACCCTAGTGTGTGGAGCAATTCGATTAAAGCAATCAAAATAAGTGAGAATGAGCAATAACAATACTAAACAATTAAACCGCGAAAACGTAAAGAACACAATCACAATTGTTTACTCAGTTCGGTGTTAATGAACCTACTCTGGGGGAGAGGGCAGCTCTCCGTTCCACTATCAAACTTTGTTCCTCCTTGATTACAATAAGATTCTCACAAAGGTTACAAGAATTAGAAACCCTAAATCTACCCTTGTCCCAAATCTCTTCCCGTGACCAAAAGATTTCAATGATATGTGTTTACAAGATGAAAGAGGTGATAACCAACCCTAAGAAATAATCCTAGCTTTTTGTTTTTTGAGAAATCCTCAAAAAACCTCTTTCCAGTGACAGCACAAGCAGAAATCGCACCTGTATATATAGGGTCCGCGCGCCGCGCCAGTGAGGCTGCGCGACGCGCCACTTACCAGAACCTCAACCTTGTTTCTTCAGATGTTTGCGCGGCGCGCGCGGGGGGTGCTGCGCGGCGCGCCAGCCCCAGACCCTACACCTTCAGTTTTTTCTGCTTCATCCAATTTTAAGGTAATTCTCCACAAAAATAGTGGAGGGAGTAGTCGAAAGATTATAGGGAGTAATGAAGTGATGGTGGAGAAAACATAGGAAGTAGTGGGCTATTCTATTGTCTAATTTATCTAAGGTATTTTAGGAAAGTAAATATTTACAATAAAGGGCGAGATTAATTCCTAATTAACAGAATTGTCTTCAACACATAATTGTTTGGATGAGAGTTTTTCATTTTTCTTTTTGATTTCTTCATATACTTTTAATTTATTTATTTAAGAGTGAAGATCCATTTTAATCTTCACAATTTATTGATGTCTCAATTTAGTCTCTAAAAAAAAATTAAAGTAGATTTTGACATTAGATAGAATGGTAAGAAAGAGTGAGATTAGGTGTGAATGGAACACTGTGAATTGATTATAAATGAGATGGCACAGTTAGGATCACACATGGTATACAAAGCAATGAGGTGTCAATAAATTAATTGATTTATAAATTTATAATAATAGATTTACTGATGAATTATCCAAAAACTACCTTAATGTCATACTACAAAAGTATTTATGTATAAACTAATTGCAAATCATTTCTGTAAACCCTTGTACTAACACAAAATCCTTGTAAAAACCTTATTAAAACTCATAATGATCCCCGGAAACCTCAATTAATCTTTGGTTTTGGTCGCCTTGGCCTTAATAGCATATAAAGGCACCCTAGAACAATCAAGAAAGCAGGAATAGTTGTCACATCAAACACCATCTGCATTTTTCTCTCTCTTGTGCAGTTAATTGGATGGAGAAGTGCAACGGTCGTATTAACTTGATCAACAAATCTGCAAGAATGAAAAAACTTGTTAGTTACAGCCAAAAGAACCAATGAAAAACAGGCCCTTACTGAAGAGCCAGCTTTTGACCAGTTAAGAACAATATGTGCTGCTCATCCCTTACCAGTTACCACCCTCTGCATCTTGCCCCCCCTTTTCACCCATAACTCTAAAAGGGTATACATTTGTTACAAAATACAATACAAATATTTGAGTCACATCACAAGTTTACAACCATTTATGGGGGTACCATTTGGGTATGTATTTATTTTTAAAGAGGAAAACTAGCTGTTATGGCCAAGGCCTGTGAATTGTGTTGCTGTAGCCTAATTGTGGTTTAATCCATAATTTCCATCAATAAAACTGCACTGTGTATTTATGCAGTCTAGAGTATAACATTGCTGAATACTGTAATTTACATTGTCTAACCTTTTGGATGCATCCTCCAAGGTGTTAAGTAACCTTAATGCATCAACATATCGCAATTCTCCGGTGACAGTTGACACCTGAAAATACAATATTCATAAAAAATCATGCAATCAACTGTTTAAGAATAATATTTAAAATTTATAGAAGCAATTACTGATTAGTACTCACCCTTCTCCAAAGGCTAACAACATAATTGTATTTGTTTACAAGCTCATGCTCCTGGGACTGGAAGATCTTGAAAGTGTTTTGAGCTTTATTTTGTTAAGAACTCACAAACAAGTAATTCATCTTGTATCACATGGCAAATAAATGAAGTCAAATGTTCCTAGGAAACAAATAGCAGCCTTGATTCCCATTATTAATTCAACAACATCTGCTTTAGTAGCTTTTCCCAGTCAAGGCCAATGCAATTATGAGGAAATCTAGGCACATTGACTATGGCTCTGGTTAACAACGCTATCTATTTTTTTTAGATATTATTTTTTACAAATAATAGAATTATTTCATGTTATTTATTTAACTAATTTAAAAGGTGGTAAAAGAATCGTAAAATAAAAATAGTGAAGGTAAGAGTGATAGAAAAATAAACTCAAATACTGCTTGAATAACACATCTAAAAAAAAACCTTGAAGATAGTGAGATAAACTTATTTACCAAACACCTATTTTTTTTATCAAACAAGCTTATGAACCAATTCAACAAGCTATAAACTAGCTTTTTGGCCTGCCATCATAATCTATATACATGAGTGTTTTCGTCCTAATTTTCCCGATATTTACATGTTCACAAGTGCTCGCCCCTATTTGTCGACATGTCAAAGTGAACCATTTCCAATTCTGTCATTTTCTCTGTTGGCACCTATGAATTGGCACCTGTGAAAATTACTTGTCATAAACTAAACAACAACCTAAACAACATAGCTATTACGGTATAAAAAATGCTACTCAACCAAAATTAGTTGGCATGCATCTTGACTCTTGGAAGAATGAATGGTCCTTATACACAATCACTTTGAAGAGTTTAGAGCAAGGGTTGAACCCAACATTGATCAGTGCCCCAATGCAAGAAAAGCTTAATTCAGGGATAACCAAATATTTTCAGTTAAAATAGAACTATTTACCAATAAACTTGTATAAGTTTGAGAGTTCATTTTTTAAAATTTTGTCTGCATAGACATTTGCTGGAAACTGCCGCCTTTATTGTGCAACATGATATAGGGGGTACAAAGCCTAGCCCAATTCTAAAATAATACCAAAGCCTATCCACGATATATTGGGCCACCCTTATTTGTCAATGCTCTAGATGTTTAGTTCAAGACATGAGCGGGTGTGTTGGAAACCAAAGTTGCCTTCATTGTAGCAAACTTGGGGTTGTCTTCATAGAAGCCCCCAAAACCTTTATTGTGTAGGAAGTGAAGGAATGTGTTGATATCGAACATCAACTAGATGTATGACAAGAGTAGTTCTTATAAGGCTTGAAAAATCCTTAGCCCCTGAGGTAGATTTTGAGGTTGTGTTAGGCAGGCCTGGTACAATCTAAGATGGTATCAAATCTTATCCTAGATCTACTATTACTAGGCTACCTAAATTTGTTCAGACTCTCTATGTCCAATCCTATACATGAGGGTGAGTGTTAGAAACCCTAGTTGCCTTCACTGTCGCTACCTTAGGCTTCCTTCATAGCAACCTCCAGAACCTTACTTGTGGTGGAATGAGGGGTTATGTTGAAATCCTACATGGACTAGTGATACAACATAGTCATCAGAAGGATAGGAAAGCCTCATTCCTTGGCTTCACTAGTTTTTGGATTTGAATTAGACCTAACACACATTCTAATTGGTAAGCTAGCTTGAGAGTTGAGATTTGCACTACCTTTATAAAGGCTATCTATGTCATATCTCTAGCCAATGTGGGACTTCTAACAGTATACAAGAAGGATAATGTCTCTTAACATTAAATGGTTGCAATAGTACACAAGAAGGATACTAGTACGCTCCATTAGTAGGCGATGAATGGCAGAATTAACCAGTTGGATTGATTCTTCGAGTGTTGTGATGACATAACTTCGAGCAATTGAATCAGACTGGAACTGTGAAATGTGCCATCCTTGTGATGTAGCAGAGAAAGGATTGCATCCTACCGACCATATCCAGTCCTGTCATGTTCAGAAATGAATATTAAGACATTGCAGTCCAACTATAATTGATAATGAAGTTATATTTAAAATAAAGACCATTCAAACAACATAAATCATACAAGCATGACAATCAATAAATTGGACAAAAAACTATATGCATCATAGAAACAAATTATACCTAAAACACTATATGCATCATAGAAACAAATTGGACAAAACTGTACCTCCATTGCAGTCTCATGGGCTTGACCATAAACAAGATGAAGGGGAAGCAAACCCGCAAGATGCTCAGCGGTAGCAGCTACTGCAGCTTTTATCGGCTGCCTTTATAGACCAGATGAAGAATACCATGGAAGAATTGACAAGTGGCTTTAAGTTCCATAAATAAAGGTCTTATAACAGTTGATCAATACAATAGTTCAATTATTGCTGAGAATCTTCAGCAAAATTATATCTTCAATAATATTATAACATTATATAACTTGAGATTTAAATTTCTCCCTTTCCCCTATCAAATTAATAAAATACTATAATCTCAAAAAAAAAAAAAAATTGAAAATGTAAGGCCTATGATGAATATAACTAAACATCTCTTAATATCCTGAATATTTCTTTTCCATCATCAACATATTTTCAATATAGCCTATAAAATTATACCTGCTTTGGAAGTTATATGAAAAAGGCAGTTATAAAACAAATGTATATTTCTGACTCTAACCTCAAGTTCATCAGAAGTGAGTGTCCATTACAATGTAGATGGCTTTCCCAAGAAGAGGGCTCTGACTGAACGACAATAATCATGTCGGATAGTGCTATAGCCTGAAAATGTTTGTCTAGTAACAATGGTTCACTGTGAATGAACCAAAAGATTGGAACCTCTAGCATGGACCTGGAATGAGCATGCCTACCTGCTTCGTTTATAAAGATTATTATTATCTTAGTCATACACCACAATATCAAGTAACAAAAGAGAAACATTTTTTCAAATAAAAGGAAATGAGAAGAAAAGAACTTGTTGAAGTTGTGGGATTTAGATTAAAGAGGGAGCGACATAATAAGAACATCAAATATTATTGATAATGAGATAATACTAACTCGATACCAAAGACTAAACACTAATCCCTATTTATAAGGATACATAGACTCAGTCCTAAATCTGGAAAAAATCATAATAATAATAATAAAATAAATAAATAATAATAACTTAACATATTTTAATATAATATTAGATATTTTATAACTAAGTTTCTAACCCTCCCCCAAGCTAAAGCTTACTAAACTTTGTTATTACAAATATACCTTTTCAAAGAGAAAATATAACCTGACATAATCAAACTGAAACGTAGTGGCAGATGCATGCATAACATTATGGGAGCACTTACCCACACAAAGGGAAAAAAATTGAGTTAATGTCTAATAATTTTTATTTTTCCCCCATAACAAAAGAGTTATTTTCCTACATAAATACATTTTTTTAAGTAAGCGTAAAAAGTTTCTCCAAAACAAAATAAATTAGTACAAATTTTGATAATTGATTCTTTTAATGTTTATGACTTCTTTAACACTAAGCACATATAGTGACACAAAATTTATCATATTTTGTAAAGGAAACATCGTTCTACATATTATAGACTACTTTTAGAGATTTTGTTTGTAATATTGTATATTTTGTAAAAATTTAATATATTTTTCATTTGTGAATAGGTTATTCACAGTTTTGTTGCACCTACTACGGAAAATTTCTAGATCAGAAACTGCACAAACATCTTTTGGACAATCTAACAAAGAATGCCAAAACAATCAACCAGTGATGTCAAAACTTCAAACCAATGAAGAATGTTGAACCACCATAAAGTGAAAGCTACCAAAGCCAAACCATTAAGATCAGGAGGAGGTAAAGGGTGACCCTTCACCACTCAAGACTGAAGCAAAAAATGTCAAAAGCTTAACAATAAGAAAAAACCAAACTACAATGATACTAGGCCAGCGCTCACTAAAATTATCAGTAATCAAAATTTGTTTCATTTAGAACTTTCCCTTATATTTATTTTTTAATTCAAGACGGCCCAATCAATTATTTTTGTTTCCAGGTACATACAAATGACATTCTAAAAATAAAGGAGCACATAAGAAGCATGCCTTTAAGAGAACCGTGTTTATTTAGCCTTTGCAACTGATACTGCAGAATGGAAGAATCAAGATAGGTGCGAATTGTCTTTCGATACGTTCCATTGACAAGTAACAGGGGAACAGCAGCTGCTCGCCGTGCAACAGAGAAGGCCATTGCTAAATCAGGATCATCTGACAGAGGTAGCCTGAAACATAGTAATATCAGTATAAAACTAGGAAAAATGCACATTTTAAGGGAAGGTGATGAATCAAGCGTTTTTCAGGGTGCCTGAAAAGAATTTTCAACAACCAAATGTCTGATTAGAGGTTAGATAATCAAAGAGAAGAATAAAACATTTATGACTACATACATGTGTGGACTGAACATTGGTTTCTGAGAAGGCACCATCAATGAGGAGAGTCCGTCCTTTATAGCATTCATATCCACAGGAAGCTGTTTAATGTGCCTAACTTTCTGTAAATATAATTGCAAGAACATTGTCAAATAACCGATTATCCCAAAAGCTTAAGCTGTTAGGAAGAGCTACATCAATGGTTTTATATTATTTCTAACACGCCCCCTCACGCAAGAGCCCATTTGGGCTTGAAGCGTGGATAATGCATAGGCCCACCTACCATATGCTTAAATTCCACTTTTTAATTAGAAAGTGAGGGGAGCGGGGATCGAACTCTAGACCACTTAGTCATAGAGGCTCTGATACCATGTCAAATAACCGATTATCCCAAAAGCTTAAACTGTTAGGAAGAGCTACATCAATGGTTTTATATTATTTCTAACAAACATAAATATTCCACTACTGCAAGCTTTTTGATATGATGGAACATACATCTTACCTCCTGTGTCATGAAAAACAACTGAAAGGATATCTTCTCATAATAATGGAAGGCCCCGTCAGAAACTGAAGGTGATACTATATGTCTCATAGATCCCCACAGTGTCGCACCAAGATGTGCAAGAAACGAATCACGTGCAACTGTGTAGTTCTGAAACTCCTGCATTGAGGCAAACCCATGAACCAAGCTAGTATTGAACTGAATAACCAGCTATTTGCATGTTATTAATTATGTACTTTTTAGTGGGTTGTGAAAATAAAAATTAATTCTGTAAAAAAATTTGATAATTATTAACCACGTAATGAACAGAATTAATCAAGTATTTACAAGTCATTAAACCATTATGTGGACAGTTCATACAATGTTGATAAATGTGTCAAAAAGTCATTTTTCTTTGATGAGGGAAGAAACTATTTCTTATCTGGTTACAATTAAAAAAATCAGTTTTACTTGAAAAGGTGGGTTATAATGACAATTTTTTTCAAAAGCAACCAAAAGTAATTTTCCAAAATAATCAGAAATCCGAATAGTTTTTCCTTTCAAAATCTATTTTTTTTAAGAAAACCTCTTACGCATATTTTTAAAATTAAAAACAATCAGACAAACGAGCCTCAATACAGACAGACCAATCAGCTGACCTCTTGTGTGTCACTGAATAAATTCCAGCTCTCCATCCTCTTTAATGTCTCTATGGCTTTTGCCTTATGACTTTCATCATATTCTTCACCTTCAAAAGACTGTAGTTCATTTTTCAAATCCCGCATCCTCTCATCAAGTTCTGAAATTACCACATATTTAAGGATGTATGAAATATACAGTATATAGAACATAAAACTTTATGGAGCACTAACCTGAAAAACTTTATATTTAGAAAAATGAAAAGGAATTTTGCATCAGAAATAAAAGGAAATGCCCTTGACGAGGTGAGATGTAAGGAAGCACAAACATGTCCAAACGATTACCATACTGGTGTCTAACATGTGCCATGTTGACGCAGAGGCTTAAACTTCTTGGTTAGTGTTACTATGACTCTTTGCTAGTATTTATTTGTAGGTTTTGTTTAAGACACCTAAAACTTTTTATTGTTAGTTATGAATGTCGAATTTTGAGTTTTTTTTTTTAATATTTTTTAGGAGTTATATGCTTATAGTATACATCATATAAACAATATAGAAAATCTCAGAAAAGTGGTTATGCTATAATAGAGTTGAGGTCGTCGCTACACGCAGCTTTTGGGATTGGTAATGTTGTCCTACGCTTTTTGCCTTCATGTGTGTTGTATCACATGCAAGATTGCTACAGTGGGATCGGACTGGGATCAATCCTACGAGGGTCCTTATCGGGTCCAGATTTCACGGTTCAATTTGGTAAAACACGTGATTTCACGATCCCCGTCCCTCTCTGTCAACGGTGTGACTTGCCATCGACAGAAGCTCCCTCTCTTTGCAAAATTGCGACTACATTACTCTAGAACTCGAGCTCTCACTGTCTATGTGCGACTGTGTGTGACTGCAACCACCTTCCCACTGTACATTTTTGTAAAGCTCCTGCGATCTCCTGTGGGAAGCTTTTGCAGAATTGTGCGCCCTCCATCTCAAGCTCATTTGTTGAACCTTAGTATTGTAGGAAATGTTATAGCTCATTTACTTTCTCTTGTTTATAGTAGCTTGTATTTAATATTCAGGGTGCATATCAATCAAACATGTCGAGTTCATCACTGAAGCAAGTTGCCTCAAAAAATACATCTCTTTAGTTGCCAAGTAAGTTCTCTGCTCACATACAAAGGCTATATTGTCAGGGAAACTCAAGGAAACAATTTTGTATTAAAAAAATATGCATTAGACAAACTTCAAGTTTAATCAGCTCAATGCACGAGATTATCACTGCACGGGGTATGTAAAAGGTAGATGTACACAGCATTAATTCCGAAAGCGAAGAGGTTGTCTTGAGGATTTGAACCCATGACTTTCAGGTCACAAGGCAACAACCATATCATTGAGCAATTACTCACTATCCAAGTTTAATTTTAAAAAATAAAACATCAAAAACCTCAAACAGATTACCTTCACAAAGAGCAAGTTTGACTTTCCTTCCCTTGCAATGTTTAAAAGCAAAAATCTCATATATATCAATCTCAGCCAGAAGAATATCAATAGCCTGGTGGTCTTTCTGCAACATTGAAAATCAAAGCTGGCTTACTACAAATTCCTTTAGAAAAAATGACAATTAATTATCCTAATTAACATGCCAATTCCATCAAAGTCTAAAGCCACCACATAGAAGAACAGTCAATTAATTATCCTCTAAAATATTCATTTCTATCGCATATAGTTTGTAATCATCAATTATTTCTGTTGAGCCACGAAATTAATTTTTCTTCTTTTCATTTTTGGCTTCAACTGCAGTGGAAGGATTCTAAGTTGGTCACTAATGGCTACAGCTCATTGAAACCTTGTTCTAAGAAGCACAAAATATAATATGCAATCCATTGTAATAAGACATTCAAACGACACATACATCACCAAATACAGCAAATTTCTCGTGAATAGCATCTTGCAGAAGATCTTCAGCTTCTTCTTCTGAAATTTCTGGAATAAGCATCAAGAAAATCAAAATAACATATACAAAAACAACTTAAGTTAAACTATGCAAGATGAACTAAATAATCAAGGTTCAACTTTACAAGAAAACATATGCATTTTCTGGACCTAGATTAAGTAGTTTAAGAAATTAATCAGTTCATTGTCAAGAAAAGAATAAAGAAACTAATCAGTTCAGTAGGACAACCTGTTGTAAATAAGTAGTAAATATTTTATTACTTGAAGCAATCTTTTATTTTTATTAGTAATATGTATTCGGCCCATGGCCCATTAGGTTAGAATAGCCTATATAAACATATTAGTGATTGTAAATTATTTAGAACGTGAAATATAATAATATATTCAGTTTTCACATGGCATCAGAGCTCTCGTTCTAGAGGGTCTCGCTTCCGCATAAAAAAAACCCTAGCCGCCTTTATTGCGCTTTTTTTTTTTTCCTTCTGCCTTCATTGCAGATTTTTTTTCCCACTGCCTTCATTGCAGTTTCAGCAAACCGTCACAACATCACTGTGCAGTTTTTTCCTAGTGCCCAATCACTGTTCACGCGACACTGTTCACGCGTGTACTGTTCATCGTGTTGCTGTTCATAAAAAAAAAAAACAAAATTGGAGTTTGTTTGCTATTTTTGTTCTCCTTATTAAGACAGTCACATGACATCAGTCAATATGTCAAAAAAAGGATTTGTTCCACTCAACCAAGATGAAATAAAGAGGTTGAAGTCTTTTCTTAATAAATTGGAGACACCAACAACGGTTACAACTTCTCTGGCATATTCAGGTATGTTTCCGTTTCCACTTTCTTTTGGTAAGTCTCAATTTTCTTTTGGATTTAATGCTTCAGATAAAACCCAAAACCAATATTGGATACTGGATTCTGGAGCCACTGACCACATGACACCCTTACCTACACTCTTTTCCACATATTCACCTTGTCCCAGCAACAAGAAAATATCCACAGCAGATGGTACCCTTTTAACTGTAGCCGGCCAAGGAGATGTCCAAATAAGTCCATCTATAATCCTACGAAATGTCCTTCATATTCCCAAACTGTCTACTAGCCTAATTTCCATACAAAAACTCACAAAAAACCTCTCATGTAATGCTATTTTTTATGACAATGCTTGTGTTTTTCAAGATAAGCACTCGGGGAGGACAATTGGAAATGCAAGAGAATGGAATGGTCTTTATTATTTGGATAGCCAGAATCTCCCCGCAAATTTACTCAACAACAACTCATTTTTTTCAGAATCAATTAAGACCAACAGGGAGAAGGTCTTTCTATACCATTATCGCCTTGGTCATCCTTCATTTAGAGTCATGAAACAAATATTTCCTTCCTTTTTTAAAAATTTAGATGTTGAGAGTCTTTGTTGTGAGGTGTGTGAACTTGCTAAACACAAGCGTGCCTCTTTTCCCGTTAGTAACAAAGTGAGTACTTCTCCATTTAATTTAATTCATACTGATGTGTGGGGTCCTTCAAATGTTCCAAATATATCGGGTGCTCGATGGTTCGTAACTTTCATTGATGATTGCACTCGGGTTACATGGATCTACTTACTAAAACAAAAGTCTGAAGTTACCTCTGTGTTTCTACATTTTTTCTCATTGGTAAAAAACCAGTTTGGAGTGAGTATTAAGAGAGTCAGGTCTGATAATGCCAAAGATTACTTCAATCACGGACTTAATTCTTTTTGTCAAAAAGAGGGTATTATTCATGAATCCTCTTGTGTTAAAACACCCCAACAAAATGGGATTGCTGAGAGAAAAAACAGGCACTTATTAGATCAAACACGTGCTATATTATTCCAAAACAAGGTTCCTAAGAAGTATTGGGGAGAGGCAATTTTAACCGCATCGTATCTCATAAATCGTTTACCTTCTAGTGTCCTTGCCTCTAAAACTCCTATGGAGGTTTTATCCTCATTTTATCCCGATGTGTCCACCTCTTGTAATCTCGTTCCTAGAATATTTGGGTGTAAGTCGTTCGTCCATATCCATAGTGATGGTAGAGGGAAACTTGATCCTAGAGCCTTAAAATGTGTCTTTATAGGGTATTCTTCCACCCAAAAGGGTTACAAATGTTATCATCCACCGTCTCATAAATTCTTTGTCTCCCGAGATGTCACCTTTCATGAACAAGAAAGTTACTTCATTCAAACTCATCTTCAGGGGGAGAGCACATGTAAGGAAGATGAGTCTTTTATACTTCCCGACCTTAATTTCGGACCAGAATTCGAGGCTGAAACTAGAGATGACAATGTTGAGACTAAAATTGGTCTTGAAAATGTTGAAAGTAAAGTTGACAATGTTGAGACTGAAATTGATTCTGAGAAAGATGGAAATGTTGGTGTTGATGTGAGATATGGAAAGAATTTAGTATACATAAGAAAAAACAAGACCATTCCTGAATCTACTCATATCCGAGAGTCTGATCCAACATTACATGAGGAAACTTTCCTTGACCCTTCAAACTCTAGTGATTCAATTTCAGAATTTTCTCATGCTCAGGAACCAGAATCTAGCTCAACCATACAAAGGGAACCAGAATCCATCCCGATAAAACATAAAAAACCAAAGTCCAGAAAATCACACCAATACACTCTAAAGACTCACATCTCCCAATTGCCCAAAGAAAAAATACTAGAACCTGCACCAACAAGCCACTTTACCCTCTATCTAATTACCTATGCTTTGAACAGTTATCACCTACTCATAAAGCCTTCCTCACAAGTTTAAACACTACCACAATACCTACCTCCTTATCTGAGGCATTGTCTGACAGGAAATGGAAACAAGCCATGGATTTGGAAATGGAGGCACTTGATAAGAACAATACTTGGGAGCTGGTTTCTCTACCAAATGGAAAGAAACCGGTAGGGTGCAAATGGGTATTCACTGTAAAATACAAGGCTGATGGATCTATTGAGAGGTACAAGGCAAGATTGGTAGCCAAAGGGTTCACTCAGACTTATGGAATAGATTACTCAGAGACATTTGCTCCAGTTGCAAAAATGAATATTGTTAGGGTGATATTATCTTTAGCAGCTAATTACAATTGGAACTTGCAGCAATTTGATGTAAAAAATGCCTTCCTTCATGGAGAACTTGAAGAAGAGATCTACATGGATGTACCCCCTGGATATCGTGAAGATATTTCTGCCAATACCGTATGCAAGTTAAAAAAGGCTTTATATGGGCTAAAGCAATCACCACGAGCTTGGTTTGGAAGATTCACTAAAGTCATGGTTGGTTTGGGCTTCAAACAAAGTCAAGGAGACCATACTTTATTTGTTAAACACTCTGAGTCAGGGGGAGTTACAGTGTTATTGGTGTATGTAGACGACATTATAGTAACAGGTGATGATGAACAAGAGCAAAAATTGTTAGGTCAACACTTGGCCAAGGAATTTGAGATTAAGACCTTGGGAAAATTGAAGTATTTTCTGGGAATAGAAGTGGCTCATTCTAGGAAAGGGATTTTCATATCCCAACAGAAATACATTACTGATCTTCTACAAGAGACTGGCAAGACAACATGCAAGCCTGCATGTACACCAATTGATCCAAATGTAAAGTTGGGGAATGCAGAAGAAGATATTGCGGTTAATAAGGAAATGTATCAAAGGTTGGTCGGCAAACTTATATACCTATCACATACTAGACCGGATATTGCTTTTGCTGTAAGCTTAGTGAGCCAATTCATGCACCAACCGAAGGAGATTCATTTACAAGCTGCACTCCGAATTGTTCAATATTTGAAAGGAACCCCGGGTAGAGGGATTTTGTTCGAACGAAATGGAAGTGTGGGACTTGAAGCATATACTAATGCTGACTATGCAGGGTCAATTGTGGATAGAAGATCAACTACAGGATATTGCACTTTCTTAGGAGGGAACCTTGTGACTTGGAAGAGTAAAAAACAAAGTGTGGTATCCAGATCTAGTGCTGAAGCAGAGTTCAGGTCAATGGCACAGGGAATATGTGAATTACTATGGCTGAAAAGTATCTTGGAAGACTTGAGAATAAAGAGTGATGAACCAATGAAACTCTATTGTGATAATAAATCTGCTATTAGCATTGCCCATAATCCCGTGCAGCATGATAGGACCAAACACATTGAAGTTGACAGACATTTCATCAAAGAAAAATTAGACAGTGGTCTAATCTGCACTCCATATGTCTCTTCCCAAGGCAACCTTGCAGATCTTCTAACTAAGGGGCTGAACAGTAATAACTTTGAAAGAATTGTTTCCAAGCTGGGAATGATCGATATTCATTCACCAGCTTGAGGGGGAGTGTTGTAAATAAGTAGTAAATATTTTATTACTTGAAGCAATCTTTTATTTTTATTAGTAATATGTATTCGGCCCATGGCCCATTAGGTTAGAATAGCCTATATAAACATATTAGTGATTGTAAATTATTTAGAACGTGAAATATAATAATATATTCAGTTTTCACACAACCCAACAAATCATCAGATTATTCAATTGCACACATATCTCGATCATTCTTCGCAGGCAGTTCACATCTCTTGGAAAGTAAAAAGTGGGAGGTTTTTGCTAGATCTAGTCTAGTGTTAAGTATTGCACTACGGCATTAGTCAAATGTGAGCTTATATGATGGATCAACTAACTAATTGATAAGTTAAAATTTAACGAGGTCTCTTCAATGATGTTGATAAGCAATAATCAAGGTGTTCCTCACATTGCTTCCAACCCAGTTTTTCATGAGGAGCAAACACATTGAAGTGAATTGTCACTTCATTAAAGATCTATCTGGTTGTATTGCCATTAGTTGCATTAGTTATAATGATCAACTGCTAGCTAATATTATCTCTAAATCACTCAGGGCCCCTTGGGTTGATTTTATTTGTAACAAGCTAGGTGCATAAAATCTATGTTGACTTTGTGATTTCTGTGTCTAAATTAGACCACATTCACCTCCATTTATAATAGTATATAGAATAAATACTACAAATGCTAATTGATATGATTTGCTAATTAAAATCCCAATCTATGATTCTAATCTTAATAATCCTAACTAAAATCCTAATCTTAATGATAAATATATGGATTTGATTATTTGATTATAACACTCCTCGTCATGCTAAAGCATACTAAGCTTTATGCTTCAACAAGAGGATACATTGTATAGAAAATAGAAACAGTGGGCTATAGCAGTGGCTGGAAATTTGTAGTGCAGTTGGAGGTGACTATAGTAACAATATTTGGGTTCACAGAAGGAATCTGAAGGTGGCTGTAGTGATGGTTGGGAATAGTCTCTTTGAACAAGGTGTGACTGGTTGAATCGCATTAGGATGCAAAGAGAAACACACCGATGGAAAAAAGAAGCACAATAAATGCACATAGCAGAAAAGAAGCACAACAGAAACATCAACTTACTGAGATTAGTTAATAAGAGGTCACAACAAAACCAAACGAGGACAGATCCTTGTCATAATGATTGGTTCTAGACATTCAGCTCCCAATTTATTCCCCATTTCCTTGGTGAAGTTATAATATATACAAAAATATAGGAACAAGAATGTAAGTGTTGAGATCTCACAACAGTTATTGGGCAACTCATATTTATCCATGATCCAGAGACCCTTTCCTATGCATGAGGGGTATGTTGAGATCCCACATCAACAAAAGGTACACCGGAAGCAGTTCTTATAAAGCTTTGGATAAGGATTGTCAAATAAGGACTTGAGTAAGCCTCATCAAGGTTTTTTTTTTTAAACAGCAAGACTCATCAAGCATTGACTTGGGCAACCTTCACCCTAAGCCCTATAAAAAGACTAAAGACTACTTTAGAATAAGAAATAAAAATTGTAGTCGCAAGGTCAAGTGTAAAGGCGATGTCTAAGCCGGTTTTGCAGGGTTGAGCTTAGAAGGGATGTCTAAGAAATAAAAATTGTAATCACATGAAGCAGTTTCAAGATCTTACTTGCAAGCAGAGAATGAATGGATTGAGGACTGGTGACATAATTCAAAAAGGATTCATCCTTTCCTTTATTAGTGTAATCAACTTGTTACCGTAATTAATGTAATTAGGCATATTTTAGTACAGTTTTTAGAGAATCAATTTCATATTTCCGAATTTCAAAACACTGAATCCAACGATTCAGTTTAAAAGTATTTATACTTGAGCTAACCTACAACCTCTTTTATAACTCTAAGACAGTCACAGCTGTTGGTAACTAACAGTCTTTATGTAGCACTTTATGTAATTTTTTAATAAAGAAATAGAACTTGGATTTCCCCTCCACCTTTTTTCAAATGATTTTCTTATTTATATTTTATACATGGATGTAAAGTGGAATCCATTGCCATTTTAGTAACTCTGGTTGTCCAAAATATTACTACCACTATATATCAAACCAGCGTGTACCCACCCAATACCAAACACATCATTACTACCTGAAGCTGAACCAATTGTCCTTTCCACATTTGGCAAGCTTGCTTCTGTACGCACGCCTTCTCCACCAACAGCAGGTCCCCATGAAAATGGACCAGCACTTAAATCAATAAAGGCCCATCTGCTACAAAACATGAATTAACGTGAATAGAAAGAAATGTGTATGTCTTCACATATGCCGTGTAAAATAAATTGAACCTGTCCTTTCCAATCCACGTGTCTGTGAGACATTCTGCTTGGAAACCACCATAATCTGCAGATTTCAATACCCTTTCCAAAAGGAGCTTTAGATCCTGATCCTTCCCTTTTAGTACCTTCAAATACACAAATGTTAGAAAAGAAATGTGGAGTAAATATCCTGATATTGTGTAGAAAATATTTCTGATTTGTTTCAAAAGTGTAAATAAAATACAAGCACTAATATGTTTAAAAGAGACTATTCTAAATCAAATGGGCCTGACTAATAGGCCAAATACAATTATTTACAACACTCCCACTCAAGATATGAATATCTATCATTCCCATCTTGCAAGTAAGATGGTTGACACGTTCAATTGGTAGCCCCTTTGTTAACACATTTGTCAGTTGATGCCCAGTTATCAATCTACTATCTAACTTCTCTTTAAAGAAAAGATAGTCTATCTCAGTATGTTGAGTCTTGTCATGTTTTCATTACTATGTTCTCATACGTAGGAATACCCCCGTTAGCCGTCTTTTGTAGCAAATTCTATTTGTGCTTGATTCATAGGCACAAAACAACTTCATAGGGATGCAATTTCACACTTTATCTTTAAATCTTCTTGCACAATTTTCATCCACAATAGCTCACAAATTCCTTGTGTTGTAGCTTTAAATTCAGCCTCAGCGCTTGGTCGAGCTACTACACTTTGCTTCTTACGCCTCAAAGCAACAAGGTTCCCGAATAGGAAGGTACAATAACCTGACGTAGCTCTTCTCTCATTCATTGAACCTACATGACAAGCATCAATATACACCTCTTTTAAACAAAAGTAATGGTTTTGACATATTGTAGAACATGGTCTACAACCTGCAAATGTCTCACCCTCGCATCATGCATGAATTGGCTCACCACACCAACTGCATAATCCAAATCTAACTTAGTTTGTGCCAAGTGAATCAACTTTATCAATAATCATTGATATTGCACATTGTCAACTTTGACACTTTCTTTCAGTTCATCTTGTGATTTTGCTCAATGAGAACACTCGTAGGTTTGGATCCAAACTTGTCTATTTTCAGCAAAAGATCAAGAACATACTTTCTTTGAGAGATCAACATGTCTTACTTTGAATTGGCCAGCCCGATTCCCAAGTAAAAACTTGAGTTTCTCAGTTTAATCATCTCTTGTAACAATAATGTCAACAACATAAACAAGAAGTAGAGTCAGTTATTGTGAATGCTTAAAAACAAGAGTATGGTCTCCTTGACTTTTGCTTAAAGCCCAAGCACACCATTGGTGAATCTTCCGAACCACACCTGAAGAGACACTTTAGTCCATATAAGGCCATGCTCAATCGATGTTTTATGTGTGAGCATATCCTTTTATCACTAGTCTGACCTTGTATCGATCAATGGTGCCGTCTTATTTGTGTTTGACTATATAGATACAACTGCATCAAATGGCCTTCTTACCTCTCAACAATCTCCCAAGTACCATTTCTTTCAAATGCTTTTATTTTCTCATCCATAGTTTGGGCCCAATTTTTATCTTCAAATGTTTCTTGATTTGGCGATGGGATTATCACAGATCCAACAACTACAATAAAACTAATACTGCATGGAAAAATGTTTAGAGGATATAAATTGAATAAATATGATATTTGGCACAAGATCTTTTTCCTTCATAAACGCAGTGGGTAAATTATTTGGATCAGTATTACAAGTATAAAAAAATATGTGTATTATCAATATAGGGATCATCTCCAGTACTTGCATCTAGTTCAAGCAAATGAAGTTGTGCCCAGCGCAGGAAGGTTTACTTCTTCTCTGATGCACTGGAATTGGTTGTGCTTAGGGTTGGAAATAAGTTGAGGACTTACTCTTTCCCATGAAATTTGAAGCACCTTTCCAACTCGGCTAAGGACTTACTCTTTCCCATGAAATTTGAAGCACCTTTCGTTTGTATGGCATGTCCTTTTGCAGTGCTCACAATAAAATGTGGTGTGCCATGCTTGGATGACAATGATATTGACCCTTGTTTATCTGTTTTCTTTTCCCATATGCTAGCTAATGTTGAAGGCGACCAAAGAAACCTTAATGGCGGCAAGGCTTTATGTGAAAGCAAGACTCAAAAACCTGGAGCTCATGATACCGTGTAGAAAATATTTCTGATATATTTTGAATTCTAAATGAAGTACATCCACTAATCTATTTAAATAGAAAACTATTAGAATTTGAGAGGCCTATACTCAACCACAAAAGCTAGCTTGAGAGTTGAGGTTTGCACTATATTATAAAGGCTATCTTTGCCATATCTCTAGCCAATGTGGGACTTCTAACACATCCTCTCACGCCCAGCACTATTGGGCTTGGTGCGTGGAATCAACAACAACGGGTGGCCCAAATATGGGAGGTCTCCACAACAAACAACAAATAGATCTAGGATAGGCTCTGATACCATATTAGAATTTGAGAGGCCTATACTCAACCACAAAAGCTAGCTTGAGAGTTGAGGTTTGCACTATATTATAAAGGCTATCTTTGTCATATCTCTAGTCAATGTGGGACTTCTAACAGAAACTATTCTAAATCTAATGAGCCTAATACAATTATTACAACTAGTTACAAATAATTACAATTATTTACAACATATATTGCTTACATTTTCAAAGAAATACAGAGGCGTATTTGATGAACATATACCTGTAAAGCTTTGGCCTCGATGAGTTTAGCTATATCTCCCCCTTGATGCAACTTCCCAAAATTATCTAGTGTGTCAAGCCAAATCTTATACCATTCCACCTGCAATTTATAGTTGTGCCAAAACAATAAAATTTCAAAAAAATAAAAATACACTGCCTTTGCCAAGAAAAAGAGAAAAAACAACAGACCCAAAACAGTGGTTCTGCTGAATGGGTTTTCACCTCCGTTCTTTTTTAAGCTTCATATTAGTGTTTCAGCTTAATGGTAATCTTGTAATTGAAAAATGAAAATCGTATTTCAAGTTTACACCTACAGGCTTCAAAGTTATCACCCTAATCCATGTATTCTATTGGTGATTCAGAAATAAGCTTCTTCACATCTCCAGCAGCGAAGTAAGTTGCTCCGCCCCATTTTCTTTCCACAAATTCTTCATGGTGGAGAGAGGCCTTAAAATGCCCCTGCCACTTGCAATCTGCACAACCTGTTTCATTTTCTCAAGCGGTAACAGTAAACTCAGCAACCCAGTACACAACTTGCACTTCTACTCGAGATTTGTATCCCTCTTATATGAGTACTTGGCCTTCAGCTTAAACATATTCAAAGGTATCACTAAAAGGCTCGCAGAGGGGTGCGCACCAGAGACAATAGCAACAGAAGTTGTATCATTTGCGAGTTCATGTCGGAATCAGATTTTACCGTGGATTAGGCTATATAATATCCCTTTTATTAGTAAGGGGGCATCACAAGAGGGAAAATGATTGTTGAGGGTCTATTATAGGAGAAGGGGGACTACAGGGGATAACAGTAGGAATAGCAGTGTACTTGTATAATGAAAGGGGATCTTTTTTATTTGTTGTGATTAGTGAATTATGTAGTCTGAAAGGAAGGAGAGTGCTCCTGTGGGGTAGCCTAGATCGCGCAAGGTTACTTTCTTGATCATTCATATTGTTTTCATTCAAGTGTTAATACCACAAAGACATTCAAATTCTTCTTTTCCCTATTCTGTCGATCAATCTATACGATAGTTACCATCATTTCTTTTGCTCTAGAAAGATACCTGACACCTTTTTCCTAGACCCAAGTATCTAATATCCCTTTTTCTTGAATTCATGTGTTATCATTAATTTGAGCCAGGCTCATTAGGTTTACAGTTGAACTCAACTTACAGTTACAGAATAACCATTTTGCTCCTCTATCAGAGTCGTATCTTCAAATATACATGCCCAAAGTGGACCAGTGACTGGCAATTCCAGCCGTGGTATAGGGACCCAGACTATGCGCTATTCCCATATCTCCAACCACACACATGGATTGGTGTTTGACAGTTCTGGTGGATGTAGTACATTGAGTAAGATGTCTGAGACTCAAACATTAGAGGATTTCACTCCTTCCCTTCTTCTATCTACCCTTGCAATAGCCACACGAAGAGTCTCATGTCCTATTTTTGGATGTTACTGTATCTCCTTCGAAAGCCTACTCTATTGGGAAATTTCTGCAATGCATCCCACTGGTTGGTCCTATTGAACATCTTTTCTTGCCCAAGAATGATGCCCTATTGTCGTTTTTGGCCCATACTTTTGTTAACATCACCATCAAATTCTTGTGATTTTCCTCTGCTTTGATCTGCATATTTGCTAGAGCCATTGTGGTGCTTGTTACGTTAGTTTCTATAGCTTCCATTTTGCCTCCATTTTAGTTATAACTGTATTTGTCTCACCTTCTTCCTTACTGCCCTGATTCTAACAACAGAAGAAAAATATCCTAGCACATAGCAAGGCTCCTACAGAGACGCCCTCACTACCCTATACCCAGTGAGTTAATCACTGTAACTCATCATGCAAACACCCTCCTCCTTTTCTTCACTCGCTGGCAGCTCAGTATACTAGCCCATTGACCCTCTATTTCATGGATCTAGCTCCTCTAAAGTTTTCTCACTTTAAAGTATTAAGTAATATATTTATCAACTATTGAAGAATAAATCAATGGCTGGTATTACATATATATACCTATTAATATATTAACCAATTACTCACTTTGGAAAGTGCGAACATTAATTATATCTTATTTTTAACATTAGCAGCCTTTATTTAATCATAATGCATAAATATGCATCAGTGTTGTCCTATGGTTTTCACATTAGCAGTGTCTACATGTCCATGTTGTGTTAGTGTCGAAGTCCGTGATTCATATGCTTCATTATTTTGATATAAAAAAACACTTACAATATCAGTGTCCTCTGTTTTTGTCCATGCAAACTTCATCATTGGATGCTTTACATATAATGGTCGCTGAATCTTTGTAAGAGCTGCCAATAAATTTATAAGTAATAAATAAGAGTCCTATTCGAGTTATGGATTTTGGATAAAAGAAGAAGACAAATTATAAGGACAATTTTTACAGAACAAATTATAAGGACTTTGAATAATGGCAACTGTGTAATATAACTGAAAATAATTTGATACTAACTTAATACTTAAGACTGAACACTAATCCCAATTTATTTAGATGAAAGACTTCTATCTATTCGTAAATAAATAGGTAAATCAAGAAACAAATCATGATATAACTAAATAATATGGAAATCAATCTTAAGAAATAATTTATGATGTTATATGATTAGAAACTGAATGAGATAAACTACGACACTCTAATATTACAAGATATTTTCTTATATTCTAACACTCCCCCTCAAGCTAATGCTTAATAAGCTTTAAGTTTGTTACAAATATACCCTTTGAAAGAGAAAGCATAAAATTTGATATACTTAATTTTGTTACAAATATGCCTTTTAAAAGAGAAAATATAACATTTGACATAATCAGACTAAAAAGGCCGGTGGAAAATACTGACATTGGCCAGCAGTGGTTGGCAGGAAAATCAGAAGTGCCCGGAAAAGAACACAGCAGACGAGAGAAAAATGGCAGATTATCAAATAATAAGACCTTGAACGATGACAATGGTGTAATATTATTTATAATAATTTGAAATCAAATTGATACTGTTGATTATTATTTATTATAATAGATTGAGTTTCCTATTTTAGGATCCTCCCTTGTATATAAGTTTGAACCTCATTGTGAAATACAAGTTAATCATTATGTTATTCAACTTGGTATACAGAGCTGGTTCAAAATCCTAGCCGTCGTGACGGCTAACCCTAATTTTTCCACAGTGCACTGTTCACACGCGGTACTGTTCATACGCGTACACTGTTCATCCGAGAGCACTGTTCATAGCGCGAGTATTGTTCATTCCGCGCGCACTGTTCATCGCGCAGTCGTTGGAACATTTTTTCTTTCGTTGTTTTTCTGTTTGGTTGATGGTTTAATTTGATGGATGTCCAACAAACTTCCGCTGCAGCCACTTTGGCTCATATTGGTAACTCTACAACTTGTCTATCTCACTCCATGGGATCATGGGTTTTAGACTCTGGTGCTTCTGATCATGTTACTGGTAATCCATATCTTATCTCTAACTTGTTACCTCCTAGAATACCTCACAACATCACTGTTGCTAATGGTTCTAAAGTACAAGTCACTGGTATTGGGAAATCTTCACCTTTGCCATCTCTACCCTTGAATTATGTGTTATTTGTACCTGGTTCACCTTTCAATCTGATATCAATTAGTAAACTTACTCGTTCTCTCAATTGTTCCATAACATTTTGTGCCGACTCTTTTTGTATACAAGACCAGAGTACGGGAAAGATTATTGGAACAGGAATTGAATCACAGGGACTCTATTACCTTAATCCTCATTCATCCACCGTTTGTGGTGTTTCTGCATCTTCGGATATCATTCATCGTCGTTTGGGTCATCCAAGTCTGGATAAGTTAAAGGCATTGGTTCCTCAACTTTCACATTTAAAGACTCTTGATTGTGAGTCTTGTCAGCTTGGTAAACATGTTCGGGCGTCTTTTCCCAATAGTGCCAATAAAAGATCTAAGTCTTCATTTGATATTGTGCATTCTGATATTTGGGGTCCTAGTCGCGTACCTTCTAATTTAGGATATCGATACTATGTCACTTTCATTGACGATTTCTCGCGATGTACTTGGATAACTTTATTGAAGGATGACAATGGTGTAATATTATTTATAATAATTTGAAATCAAATTGATACTAACTGATACTAAAGACCAACACTACCCCTATTTATAGGGACACAATAAATAGGAAAAAAATTATAATAACTAAATAACACACAAACTAATTTTAGGAGATAATTAAAGATACTCTATTCTAATGGACAGGAATTTCTAAAATCTAACTATGGAAGTCAATCATAACAACAACATTGGATGCCTTTTCAAACTAAATGTAGTCCACTACTAGGGTCAAATGATGTTTTTTGTCTTATTGTTGAAGATTCTCTATGTCCTTGTATATATTGATTTTAACAACATCTTGAGCATTATGCATTCTTCTAACATATATTTTTGTCAGAGAAGAGTTTCATACCAAGAGGATTTTCAGGAACCACTTCTGACTGCAGAAGCTTCATTTGCAAATTATTGTTCTGCATGACATGGAAATTGTTAGAAAAATTATTGTTTTGCAAATTATAGAAAAATATTTAACAATTGAAGTTTTGACATGCAAAATACCCATAAACTAAGCACAAAAACATCAAGCATGGTCTGATACACTTTACAAATATCAGATTTAGAAAAGTTTAAAGGAGAGAAGTCGGAAAGTTCCATATACCTCCTTTAAGAAGCTAAATTCGGACTCTGATAAACCTCTCCTGAAATATTTTGCATAAAATAAAAATCAAGAGAAGAAAACAATATAAACAGACACGGGTTATAAAAAGTGACAACATCAGATCTTTTATACTTTGATTACATCATTTAAAATTAACAATATAAAACAGATCTAGCTCAAAATATGCATGAAACAGACTCAAACTGGCACTTTTAAAATTATAAAATGTACATGTAGAAATGTGAGGTAAAAATGTATTTCGTATACTTACTCAATAGTGTTACAATGTTATGTGTGTGCGTATATACAAGAGACTAATGGGCTTGGGCCTAATATTTAAAATATTCTAAAACTTCTCCTCAAGCTTGAGCATATAGATTATATGCACCAAGCTTTTTACAAATGAACTCAATTAGAAGACCCCTAAGAGACTTCGTAAAAATATCAGCCAATTGGTTGCTAAAACAGATGTAATTAGTGACTATACAGCCATACAAAACTTCAACTCTAATGAAATGACAATCTACTCCTAGTCACAGTAAGGCAGTTCAACTTTCCAACTAATCTTCGATATCTACCTGGGTCTGAAAAAGACTCCCCCTGATTTGGCATAAGCTTGGTATTTGGATCCATAAGTGTGTCAATGGAAACAACAATGGAAACACCAGCTGCCTCCCACTTCCCATTTTTCTTATCATCAAAATATCGATAAACATCATCAACATCTTTGGCTTCGTTGATTCGTAAGATATCCAATTCGATCAACGTCTCTAGGAGCCCATTTTCATTTACGAGCTATCAATTATGTGTTGTTTGTGTTGGTTTATTTGTCTTCACCATCTACCGTTTTGCTGGAAACGGAAGTCAAATTCGTCAGAGGACGACTCTTCAAGGGTTTACCTGAGAAGATACTGAAACTGAATCACCATAAATTGGTATTCAAAGGATGTAGTTGCCGCCAGTGAGGGAGATGGCTGCATGAGAGAGTCGAGTTTTGGATGGTTACCGATTTGTACAAATGGGTACTGATTATTTATTATTTAATGAAAATGGTGATGGTTCCACTTTTTCCTAAAATAATTTGGTCTTTAAATTGGTACGCTAGTTCTTTTAAAATGGTTCTGATAAACTAGTTTTTTTGCACACCCCTACGAGGAAAACCACCATTGGCGAGTTTCTCCATCAAATCCCAAACAAACCCATGATGACCAAATTTCCTCACGAATCTTTCGAGCTTCAAGATACTAACATAATTGGATTGATCATCAATAAGCAAGCATTATTGTTTTCGTCAAATCATAATAGAGTTCGTAGAGATTCTGTTAGAACTCAGATCTAGTTTTTCATATTCTGCTTCAGTTAGTTACAAGAGAGAGAAATGCCTGTATTTATAGTAGCAAGTTGTTTGCCTGCTATAGCAGGTTACAACTATAGGATACTGACACGTGTCAGTTCCTGTTGACGCTAAGCTAATCTAAACTGAGATAGTTATCTCCTATGCTAAGACTATATTTGTTATACAATAGTTGAGCTATTCTATATCTCTGAAATCATAGCACTGCTTCTGCCAGTCTTTATGCCCAAAATTTAAGCACAATCACTGAATCTTCCTGGATTGGAGTTACTTTATTCCGGTTGATAGAAACCAACTACAACTAGTATATTATTAATCTAACCTATGAATAATTAGATTACAAAACAATGGCAACACTTAACACACACCCCTCACGCCAAGAACTCGCCATCTGGGGCATGACCTGAGTGGTCTGATAGAAGTGACATGATAGTAGGTAGCCCAACAGATTTTCATTAGGCTCTGCTACCATGTTGGAATTCCTTTTGTTCACCGCGTGAAATCTTGAGAAAGAAGGCCTTGTGGGGCATCTCCAGCTGCGCCAAAGAAGGAAGATGGAAAGTCTTCTTTGTAGACTCGCACCACTCACTTAAGGTTTTATACAGAGGGGGGTTGTATTGATTCCCTGCTGAGTCGATAACTGTAAGATCAGTCAAGCAGTACTCCTGTAAGCCATAAACCAAAGAGTGTTTGGGTCTATCTCAACCTTACAAAACCGGCTTGTAAGGAGATGATTGCACTCACTTATAAACCCTTTTTCCAGGCCTTATCTCATCCAATGTGTGACTCTTAACACATACTTAAAACTCTATTAAGATAATATAATAGAGGTAGAGAACGGACTCAATCGGGTACAAATAAAGAAAATGGTTGGAGAGAATAGAATAAAGCAAATAAAGAACAGAGAATGAAGGAGTTACTGGCAGCACATCAAAGGGCACCAATCCACTTAGACAGTTCTAATAGGCATGGCCCAAAGGAGATTATAGGTTTTGTGGATACCATTGGGGAATTGCCAAAAAGGCTATAAAATTTGAATTTGTTTATAACATGGACATATAAAGCTTCTACTACCACTACAGCAGCCATAGTTGTGCAACATATAAACCATTCTAAAATGGTTTTGGCTCTTGCACAATGCATGCTAATCTCTATATTGTGCCATTAACAATCACAATAGTGGAAAAGGTTATATTGCAATTAAAAATAAATTTTAATATAAAACAAATATTTATCATGTAAAAGAGATGGCATTATTGTAGTTTATAGTAAATGACAACATCTAACAAGAGTACTAACCGGTATCCATATTTAGGTCTCCTCTCGTCACGCTTGGGATTCAAAATAAAAATATTATATGCATTTTCAAGTTGAAGGTATTCGACGAGGCTAGTCAAAAGACCATCTATCATGTCCACATCTACTTGCCAATCACCATCATCATTATCCCTACAAATAGAAATTTGGAAGAAGAGAAAATAAATCAAGCCACATTATGTTTCTAAACATGTAGAGAGAGAGAGAGAGAGAGAGAGAGAGAGAGAGAGAGAGAGAGAGAGAGAGAGAGAATACAGAAAAAAAGAATCATTGGAATTGTAAACCCATTTGCTATCTCTCGACGTCCTTTTCATAACACCATTTTCACTTGGATAAATGAAAAAAAAACTGAGCTAGTGAACGGGAAATCCACTTTCATATGTTGAGCAACATATACAATAGTTTGATTAGTTAACTTGCCTGCTCACTCAGTGCGTTACATTGTTTAGAGTACCAAGTTGTTTGATGCATGGTTACAATACTTATACCACAAGGGATTTAGGTCGGATTACAAGAACGGGAATGCAGAATATCACTTAACAAATAGGTCAAGTGTAATCTAGACTTTGTTTACTTGTGCTCTAACTTGCTAATTGAATCATTAAAACTTATATATTATTCATATTTTATGTATACTAGGTAACTGACAGGCATAGAGGAGAGAAAGAAGTGGATGAAAAGAGCAGGCTTCTTAAAAGCCATCAAGGCCTTAGGGTAAAATTAGTAGAAGGGAGAGGAGAGAAAGCAAACATAACAGAAGGACGGGTGGCATAGGGGGATAGGGAGGAAGGAAGGACTTGGGTGAATGGGTATATTATGGGTGTAGCAGAATGAGGGAGGCATCTGATATAATGTTCTCTCTCAAATCAGGGATAATATTTCTCTTCCATATTTTTTTTGAACAATTCTCTTCCATATTTTAATTTCCTTCTCTGTCGTGTAAGGAGCTTAATCCATGGAACCAACCCCACTTAGTGGGATAAAGCTTGGTTGTAGTTGCCTTGTAAGGAGCTTAGCCCCAACCACTGTTGTAGTCTTTATTTTCATATAGTTTCTAGTGTAAGTACTGTTACAGAGCTTTCTCACCATTCATCATAGAGCATTTTCTATTAAAAAAAATACATATCAATTTCGGAAGCCCCTAATATGGACCTCAAAAATAAGGGTACATTGGTGACCTGTGCAAATTACTTGCTACAACAGGTTACTTTGGCTTATAAAAAAAGGCTACCTCCTTCAATTTAATTAATAGTTTTTGGGGTTTATTGTACAAAAATCTTATCACCATTCCGTTTTCTTATCCTCATTCGTAGCTTTCTTTTATCAGCTTGGAAACTCACTGGAACCTCATTACCGACTACTGCATTCACGGCACCAAATTTCTCTCTTCCATTTTAATGCAAATCAAAGAAAATTAAAACACCCCAAAACTTCTAAATTTGATTAAACCCTACCCATTGAAGATTCAAACGTTTTCATACCTTAATTACACAGAAAAAAAAATCAGAAAAATATGAAATTTTTCAAAAGGGTCAAAAGTAAATTAAAAAAAAAATTGGGTGCAGGAAATTTTACAATCACAGTAAACTTTAAAAAAAAACAGGGAGAGTAATTTTTGTATGAAACTCATGAAAACCTAGAAATGGAATTTGAACAGTTCAACTTTGGCTTAATCCTCATTCATAGCTTTTTTTATTGCTTTGTATTCGGTTCATCTGGGTGGGTTTGGCGTCGTGTCGGAGATGGCCTTTGGCATGGCATACGAAAAGAGTAAAGGCATTTGAGAGTAGTTAGTATGAAAACATTCTAAAAAATCAAAATTATTAACTAAATTGAAGGTAACCGGCTCTAATAGGTAATTTGCATAGGTCCTCCAGTGGACCCTCATTTTTGAGGTTCATATTAGGGACTTCCATTAATTTCTGTTTAATATGCTTGGATCTCAACCCCAAAAACTAGCTCCTAGGGTGAGGTTGCACTCACATATTTATACACTCAACAACCCCACATTGCAGTCCTTAACCTGGCTTTGATACCATAATTATATCCGTTTTGGGCCCTAACAAGTTGTGAATCTGTGCTTATGCACTTTAATTTTCATAACAGGAAAAGAAAAAAGATGTAATAAAATGTTAGCATAAATGTACACAGAGAACATTAAAGTTATTAAAGGTTCTTCTAATAAGTAATAGCTAATCTAAACATAATTTACCCATTGCCAACTGGATCATCCTTGCGACCAAACACCTTTATGGCAAGCTCAAATATGGAAGTAACCTTCTCTCCCATTTCGATAGCATGGACAGAAAAGCTGCACCAGAACATCCACGGTCATAGTAAGAAATGATAACATATACTTTCTCACGAAAAGAAAATTCAAAGAATAAATAAACAAGGAAGAATTCTATACAGATTTACTTTGGAAATGCCACATCAAACACCTTCAACCAAGATAGCCCAAAAAAATAGAGAAGTTCGCCATTTGATTTTGAGGTTTACAAATGGGTTGAGAAAAAAAATTGAGCTAATTATCTAATTTTGCTTATTTTGGTTGATTAAGAAGAAATTTCATTCTTCAAATACTTTAATGGTCTGTTTGGGAGGGGTTTTGATTGGTTTTGGAGGGGAGGGCTTTGGAGGGCTAAGTCTACTTTTTGAGAAAAAAAAAATTATGTTTAAAACAAATTGAAATAACATGATAAATGATCATATAATATATCAATTATACTTGATACATTTTAAAAAAACATTTTATGGTGTCCATAATTCAAAAAAGAACCGTAAGCCCTCCCATCTCAAACCCTCATCCAAACAAACCCTAATATAAAAAATAGAAGATAAACTGCCAAATAAAGTAAAGGTTGAAAGACCAGCACAATCAGAATAGACTATCAATGAGACAGGATGAAAAGGTCTAGTTTTAAAATGATTTGAGCATAAAATAAATTAATATATAAAAATAAAAAAGATAAATTGCAAAAAGAAGTGATGACTGAAAGACATGCGCAATCGAAATTGACTATCAATGAGACAAGATGAGAAGGTTTAGATTTAAAATGAATCAAGCATAAAATAAAAGACAACAAACAAAGCTATATGAAGGATCCGTTACTTCTTTTCTGAAAAAGAAGGTAGCACCGTACCACGGGAGGTTTTCAAAATACATTGTACCTATCTTACTTTTCCATCCCTCAAATAAAACTACAAAGGTTTTATGAAGCAAATCCTTCAAAATTGATGCCAAATCAGTCTGTTTTGCCACACACTCTTGTATCTGTCAAAATCCCTTATTGCTTTGAAACTTAAATGGATGTAACAAAAAGATTGTGAAAATAAAAATGATGACAAAATGTAGTCGTCAAAAGAAAGAACGGATAAGTCGTACTTGTAATTTATGTGACTGGCAACAGTATGGGGGTGCCATTGAATTTTATCTACACTTGTTTTGTAGAATGCAGTTAGAACTTCTTCATGACGAATTCGTGTATGTTCGAAGATGTGATCAATTTTTGTAAACCAGCGCTCAATTTCTTCTGGAAGAAGCTTGAATTCTGCAGGACATAAAAAGCACTATTGAATCCACAATACTTTTAAAATGAAATAACCAAAGAAAAGATGGGTTAGTCTTCCAACTATATGTACCTTGGTTGCCCTTCCCTTCAAATCCTATAAAAATGAAGTTGATAGGAACAGGAAGGTAGATGGAATCAATTTCCTGCAGCTTTAGATAGTTTGCAATATTACCTGAAATACAATAAATTAGAAAATAATATCTACTCAATTTTCAAAGTGAACTGCAAAGTTTTAGCCAATCCACACTCTAGTACTACTAAAATTATAAAAGGGGGAAAATAATTACTCATGCAATTGGCAATACTTTGGGAAAATTTGTAAACGTAAACAACATTCATAGTTCGGAATAGTCTAAGACAAAGATACTAAGCAACTGAATAGTATAGAAGCAAATGACTATACCACTCAGAATTAACACAAATAATAGGAGAATAAAACTTAAACAACGGGCATATGTGTTAATAATTAATTCCATCAATCAACTGTATCAATCCACGTGATGTGAAACAAGTAAGGAAGAAAGGGAGAGAAACAAGGAATTAAGGCAGAAAGATTGAAAGATTGAAAAGGGGGGGAAATAGGGAAGCTCCGGTTAGTTACTAATTTAGAGGAATCTCCGTATAGCTACATGTCTTTCCCCTACTCTCAATCAATCAATAAAATTATAATTATTGGCCTTTGATTTTGTTTCTACCAATTTCACATTTCTAATCGCAGGGCTTCTATCAATACCACAAATAATTTTTTAATCAGGTCTAACATAGTCTCCAACAAATGACAATGAAAAAACACCAGCTATTTTAGCTTTCTGTGAGTTTCTACGTAAGGATGCACCAAAATAAATGAGGCGAGCAACCCAAGCTATCTCCCAATAGCAAGCAACGTTTTACATGGCATAAATTTATTTTGAAGAAGAAAAATACTATTAGATCGAAGAAAGATTTCAAAAATATAGGAAGGTGAATGATCAACCAAAATTAGTCTAAAATCAAACCAGCAAAGTTAAAGTTAAGTTGAAAAGAACTTTGACAGAATGCATGCATACCTGAATTGGTGTAATTAAATGCGCTTACTTTTCCATGGCTTGAAAACTTCACTTCATCAAAATCTGAAGAACCAACATACCAAGAGAATCAAAAGAAATCCATACTAGAGAAGAAAACTGATCTTTCTATCCAATGAACATGTAGTACACATACCATTATGTATAACATCCTCGCTCCAAAATCGACTCTTTCCTTTGAGGTTAAATAGTGAGAACACAGGTGATCTGCCACTTTTGTGAGTTTCAACAGGAGATCCATGTGAACTTGCAGCTAAGAACTAATAAAAAAAACATAGTAAGCATCAAAATAATGTATGTCTTTATTTACAAAAATGAAAAAAGTAGCAATGGCAACGGAAAAAATGAAAGAATCAAACATCCAGAGAAGGACCTAATAAATCATAAGTAAAGACAGGAACGGAAGACATATGCATAACTAACAAACACTCATTAAAGCCTGACATAAATATATCATTATTAGCTAGAGGTAGAAAGAGAACGTGCAGAAGTATAGACCAAACCGTTACCATATTTAAAGGTAAATGATTTTTCATTGGATTTGATACATGACAGGACTTACAGCCTGGTTGGATAAACAGCTTATTTGTAGCTTATAGCACAGGCGCTTATCATAATAAGCACTTATGTATAAGCTTACATAAGCTATTTTTATAGCAAAAGATAAAATAAAGATAAATTGTTTTTGTATATGCTACAAGTTGTTTTCTTTCATAAGCTATATAGGAGAACTCATGAAAATAAGTTGAAACAAACTTATGAAAATTGTAATAAGTTGTTTTCGTAAGTGCATCCAAACAGTCTCACAAAACCTAAAGCAGTAGATAAGCTCTTATTTGATAATCGTTTGTGCTATAAGCTGCAGATAAATTGTTTATCTAAACAAACAGGGCTAATTGAGTTTGCTTATTTTCTCGATCAAGCCGCACTACACTCCACCATCAACCCAACCCAACCCCCCGTTGAAAATAAGTTATCGGTATAAATTACGACGGAAATCAAAACTAGAAAAAATAAAATGATCGATCGTCCATGGTTATAACAAATCAAAATCTACTAGTGAAATGAAATTTATGAATGGTTCATCAGATTAATAACAATTACCAGAAGAAGAGTAGAGGTGGCGAGCAGGAGCTTCCACTGACGATGCTTAAGGCTGAACAAGAATTTGCGAAGAAACATTTTACTGTCTCCTTTTCCTTTCCTTTCGCAAATTAAAACTAAAAAACATACATTCAATGAGATACACGGACGCCGTAAATTATTTACACCATCATTCAATAAACAACTACTACTATTTTGTCATATCATATTATGAAGTGAGATAAATGGGATAACGTGGCGGAAAACATCGTTAGTATGGTTGACACTTGACGGTCATGTTCCTTTTTCTCTTATAGTTATTATTACGGTATTAAAATTTAATGAATATGTTATATCAGTGTAAATTAATGAGAAAAATGAATATGCACTAATAGTGTATAATAATTTTACACCGTCAACCGATCACAACCATGTTTTCCGCTATGTCACCCACTTTAACCCCATTTTCTTTATATGTCATGGAAGATTAAACCATTCCTATTGGTTGTCTGTGTAAAATTAATTTACACCAACAATGTGTGTCCTTTAAACTCTAAATTAATTTTACACTGACATCAAATATCAATCAAACATTTTTCCATATCATACAATTATAGTGGGGTGATTTGGTGGAATATACGGTTAATATTGATTGATAGTGTAAAATTAGTTTACACTGTCTATGCATGTACATTTTTCTCTTATTATTAATTTTTTGACAAAATTATTATCATTTATTTATTACTCCATATTATTATATTATTATTATTATTATTAAACACATACGAGACATAAATGATCGTCATAGTATCCTAACCCGGAGCAGAGACTCGATGGGCCCAAACTTTCATAAGCCTAATATGCAGTATGGGTGTTCACGGTGGGATTTGGTTCGATTTGAGCATAAAATTAATCTTAACCCAGTGGTGGATCCATAAATTTTCTTTGGTGGGAGCTCTCTCTTTTCTTTCTTTTTTCTTTTGACGGTTGGTGGAAGCTCTCTTTTTTTCTTTCTTTTCACTACCAGTTCAATCTGGTTCGGGGGTCAGTTCTGGCATCAAGTGGTTCCAGCCCCCTCCCGATCACAGTTACGGGGGATCGAACCGTGGTCCTCCCTATTAAGTTCAGCGTCAATCACCACTGAACCAACTAACGATTGGTGGAGCTCTCTTCTTTTTATATTATAGGAACCTCTATAAAAAAATACGGTTTTAAGAAAAGTTGTTGGAGTAGTAAATTTTTCTAAAATATGTGACTATTGCAAAATTTTCATCTCTGTTAAATATATTCGGTGTTAAATTTTCATATTTCAATGCAAATTAATAGTATATTAATAAGAGATCTATTCCTTGAAAAAAAAAAAAGAGAGATCTATTTAAAAAAAGAGTAATATAAACATCCAAAATTTATAGGGGTCTTATATTTAAGGAAAAAATATTTTTGTAAAAGGGTTTTGTAATTAAGGACATTACAACAAATTAAAACGCATTTTTCTTAAGATGATAATACTTGATTTGCACTCACAAGTAAAGGCGTTGATTGTCCAGAAAGTTGTGTTGTTTGTCAAACATACGTCGAATACAATTGGCATTTGTTCTTAGTGTGTGCAGATAATATCATGTGTTGGAAAAAAAAGAACATATGGCATCAGCTAGAAATGTTAATGAATAATGCTGATAGTTTTCGTCAATTTTTTGTTACAATGTTGCAGAATTTTACTGAACAATTCTTGGTGACCTTCGCAAAGACGGCACGGAGTTTATGGCAGAAAAGGAATGTAAAATTATGGGAACAGTAGACTGAGTCAGTTGACCATGTCCTTGCGCGTGCAGATTTCACGTTACAGACATGGATGTTTGCATAGAACAAGCAGCAACGCAGCAACTCTGTTTGTCGTTCACAGGCCGAACATTGGCAACCGCCTCCAACTGCATTTGTAAAATGCAATATTGATGCTGCAGTCTTTGCGCCAGAAAATAAAGCAAGTATGGGAGCGTATCTTCGCAATGAAAAAGATGAATTCATAACAACTTTTTCATGTTATACCAGTGTTTTTTTTACACCAGCTGAAGCGGAAGCTTAGGGATTGCTTCATGGCCTCGAATGGATTGCAACGATGGGCTATAACAAGGTTATTTTTGAGATGGATTGTGTAACAGCCCAGGCCCCATGTACCCTGGGGTTCAAGCACATGTTCAATCCATTCTCACTCCCAATTGAGCTAGTAGCGCAATTGGTAGTGGGAATGGATTGAACATGTACTTGAACCCCGGGGTACATGGTTCGATTCACACGGAAGGCAAAAACTCCACTAGAGAGGGGGTGGAGAAGATCGTGAGGTGGCAGTGTCGGGACCACCTATGTTGGTGGGGCCTGGGTTGTTACAAAAAAGGCACCTTTTTTGTAACAGACCCCGGGCCCCATCTTGGCGATCCCGGTGCTTTACCTCACTAACAATTGGTAGTGGAAATGGATTGAACACGTATTTGAACCCCAGGGTACGTGGTTCGATTCCCACGGAAGGAAAAAACTCCACTAGAGAGGGGGTGGAGAAGATCATGAGGTGGCAGCTCCGGGATCGCCAAGATGGGGCCCGGAGGCTGTTACAGATTGTAAGATGGTTGTGAAAGATGTTAATCGTTTCAAACCAAATAGATCAGAATATGGTGTTATTATTAACAAGTGTCGTGTTTTCCTTTCGAATTTTAAAGACTATGAAGTTGTCTTTGCTAGGCGGCAACCAAACGGAAGCGCTCATGCGCTCTTGCACGAGCAGCTCTATCCCATGCTTATCGCAACACTTTTGATGTAATTCCTACTTGTATTGCTTCTATTATTATTAATGATATGTCTTGAAAATCAAGTCACATATTAACATTTTTCTAAAATTTATGTGGGCTTGAAAATTTTATAGTAATATTTTCTTCACAATAAAAATATATAATGGTATTCTTATGGAAGATTTTTGTTTTCTTATGGGGGCTTGAGCCTTGCATCCGCCCTGTCCTAACCGCGAGATAAAAATATATGCGGTTCAATTTCGTTCGATTGTTTTTAAAAAGTCATCCAAACAAAATCAAATCAATGCGACTTGGATAAAAATTACTATTAATTTAAGCAAACCAAAAAAACGTGACTTGTCCTCATTTGAAATAAGTTAACATTTGTCAGAGATGTTACTATAATGTGTAAAACATGACCGGAGAAATAAAATTCAAAATTTTGAATGAGTTGATTTAAAAGCATGAACCAGAAGTTATGATGAAAAATATTTAGGAGACCGAAATTTGCTTAAATTTTCGAGAAAAAAAAGAATATGCACCGACAGTGTAAAATAATTTTACACTGTCAATCAATCACAACTATATTTTCCGCCACATTATCTCACTTAACCCCACTTTCTTCATATGACATGGAAAGTTAAACCATTTTTTTTTTGGTCAAGAAAGTTAAACCATTTTAATAGTAACAATTTATCATATACGTTCTACAAAATAGAAAGGTAAAAAAAATTAATTAATGCTCATTCTAAATTTTTAAATACAATAAAAAAGATTTGAGATGGGATATAATTTGTAGATTATAAGTAATAGACCGACACTCATTATATCTAGCTATAGTGCGGTAAGATTACTTGTAATGATATCTTAAAAACTATTTTTCTATCATTTTTTATCATTGAGAGTAGTAATGTGTTCCTACTACATTGTAAATATATTTTTCCGTGTTTATTTATGTGTCAACAACAAATGATTGTCCGCCTTTATCTTCTAACAAATATTTGATTAGTGTTTTTTTTTTGTCAAGTAGCTAGTCTAATGGCTAGACTTACACATTTAAATGTGGAGAAATGTAGAATCTGGGGTTCGAACCCCGACCACTCCAATAATGTCTCTGGTAGCTACCATTTGAGATACATTTATTAGACATGATTAGTGTTTTATTTTATGTATCAATGAGAAATATTTTTTGTCAAAAAAAATAAAAATATATTTATGTTGTATTTTTAATGAATTTAATTTATAATTATCTAAGATGAATATATTTTTTATATTTTCATTTTCTATGTATCAATGTCAAACATCTATCTTAAACGTTTATTAAAAAAATATGTTTGTTTGTAATTATCAATGACAGACATGTGTACCATATAATCTTTATATATCAATGAGGAATGTATTGTTGTATTTATAAAATCACATTGTACTATTATTTTTTTGAAAGAAATTATTAATTTCATCAAATTTTTTTATATTGTATTTTCTCTTGCAACTCAAATTTGTGGTTATAGTATATGAGTTTAATAAGTTTTTGGTGCTACAAAATATGCGACGTTTCAATTTTAAGTCACTATTTTTAAGCAACTCATGTATACTTTTCACATTGTTGAATAATGTTTTGTATGCATATCTATAATATTATAAGAATCTCTCCCACAAAAATGTAGAATTGTTTAACAAAAGTTGAATTAAATATGAATTTTAAACTCAAAAAATATAAAAATTCATATTTAATTCTTCCATCTTTAAAAGAAATTAATTTTTTGCAAGAGATATTTATATAATGTACTAAATTTGACAGCGGAAAAAAAATTCAAAATTGCGAATGATGCACATGAGTTGACTAAGAAGCCCGAATAAGAAAATGTGATGAAAAATATTTGGTGGACCGAAACTTACTGAAATTTTTTATAGGGATTAAAAATAAAATTTTCTATAATGTACCAAATTTGACAGCGAAAAAATTCAAAATTTCGAATGATGCACATGAGTTGATTTTAAAGTCCGGATAAAAAAATGTGATGAAAAATATTTGGTGGATTGAAACTTATTGAAATTTTTTATAAGGACTAAAAAAAAATTGAGATATTTATTGGACTAAAAATTAATTGATATGAGACATTTAGTTAAAATAGTAAACTTAATGGTTAATGAGGTGGATTAATATGGTGTGAGGAGGGATAGAATTGACATCTATCTTGCTTTATTATATAAAATAAAAAATAAATAATAAAATTCGTCATCATGCTTCAACTTCATATTATCATTCTTCTTCAATTCGTCAATTCTTTTCACTAGGGATAAAATCACCTCCTTTGAATGCACTGTCATCTCTTCATCAAACCAGTGAAATAATTGACACCCCTGCAACTGCAAAAATACAAGGAAAATGTTATTTAGTAAGAAAATCTATGGAGAAAAATTGCAAGAATAAACCTCCACCCTTGTTTATATCAACTACCCTCCATGATTTCCACTAAAAAGGGAGATTAAAATTACATCATCCTATAAAATAATGCCATGTGTTATTCTTGCATTTCTTCTCTAAAATAATTCTTACTAAATAGCAATGCTCAAAAAACAATAGTTATAAATTGGATAATGAATTTAAGTACATAACACAACTGCAGAAATTAAAGCATACCTTGTATAACCCACAACCATCAACTCGTCTATGGATTAGTGGGAAGGCGTTGGATAAGATAAAATTTGTCTAAGTTGGTGACGATACAGAATGGAGAATGACTCGATTTCTACAGAACGGAGAAAGGCTCGATACAATGTACGATTCAGACATTTTCTCAATACAAGTTTCTTCTTCGCGTAGAGAAGTTGCTGCTCCATACAAGTTGTTGCGCGCACAAACCATAATTTGAAGAAAGAAGGAAAAATTTGGGGACTACGGATTAGGGTTCACTCCTTTTATGATTTTATAATTATAATTATATATGAGTTTTATAATTAATTAAATGTTTTAAATTATATTTGTTATTAAAAAAAATATTTACTGATGTGTAATCTAATTTGCCACATGGAATTGCCACATAAGCATTTTTCTTGCCAGCTGGTTGACAATTGGGGTGGGGGACCAAAAATGCAAAAAAATCTAAATAGGAGGGCAAAAATGTTTGATTTTAAAATAAGGAGACCAAAATCGCAGATCTTGCAAAACAGGGGGACCAAAACTGCAATTAAGCCAAAATATTTGGTGGACCGACATTTGCTGAAATTTTTTATAGGGATTAAAAACAACATTTGAGATATGTTTTGTTCTTCATATTTATCAAATAACAAATATATATATATATATATATATATATATATATATGGGAACTTTCAAGCGAAATGAGTGGTTATAGTGAGAGATGAGAGAAATGAATAATGGCCTTTAGATTAAAATCAATGGATCACATTAAAAGGTGCACTCTAAAGTGTACTGCTTTTATTACTTGTTTCCACGCGCCTGTTCATCCCAATCTCTTCACCTTCTTTGTTTTCTCTCTCTCAAACGCAATAGCCATGTTCCCTGAATCTTCTTTCTCTGCACTAATTTTAATTTTCAGCTTTGTACCTAACTTAAGCTTATTTTAATCTTCTAGTTTTTCTAGGTTAATTCTTTAAGCTTCATTTTGTTTGGCGACTAACAAGAAAAGAGTGCTTGACCAAAAAAAAAAAAAACAAGAAAAGAGTGAAACATGGTTTGTTTTTGCAAAAACCTATCTTCAACAATTTATAGAAAGAGGCATACAGGGCAATTCAGCAACATAGAAATTCACACGTCGCATTCATTCCCTTCATGAATTAAGCATGGTTTGTATTGAATCATAGAAATTCGTCTGCCCCTTTTTATACGGTGGATTGGACTATCCTTTTTCAAATCTTGATGCTTCAAATTTGTGCTCCAGATTTCTTTTATACCATCTTTTCTTTGGCCGTTTGATTCAATGTGTGATTTATTTTGTAAAAAATTAGAGTTGATACAACAATATACAACCTTGCTGAAGAAATTGGAAAAAAGAAGAATCAATATATGTAATTTTTAGTTAATTTTTAGGGATGAAGAAAATAAATCCAACATCGATTAAAACAAATAAGAGTTGCAGAAATTTACTTTGTGGAATCAGAGAGGTGTAGTGGGAAACAGTGAAATTGGAGAAGAAGGTCAAAGGGGGAAAAATTGAGTGCATGCACTAATCTTCAAAATTTTGATTTATTTCAATCAAACAGTTGATAGTTAATCCTCTCATCTCTCACTATAACTACTCCTCTCACTTGAAAGTTCCCCTATATATATATATATATATATGACGAACATCGTTCATTAGTGTTGTAGGAGTATTTGTTAGTATCTAATCACATTGTAATGTTTTTTTTTTTTTTTAAATTACTATTAATTTAGGCAAACCAAAAAAATATGACGTCACATATTTTTGGGACAAAAACTTTTTGAAATTTTTTATAGGATTAAAAACGAAGTTCTAGATATTTATAAAGACCAAAAATTTATATAACCTTTAAAAAAAACCCAAAAAATGTGACGTCACATTTGGGACAAAAACTTGCTAAAAAATTTATAGGGACTAATAACAAAATTTTAGATATTTATAAGAACCAAAAACTTACATAACCTTTTAAAAAATTAACTTTTTGCAAGGAAGATTTTTATAATATACTAAATATGACTGCGAAAAAATTCAAAATTGTGAATGATATATATAAATTAATTTAAAAGCAGAGACTAAAAGTTACGACAAAAAATATGTGGGAGACCAAAAATTTTATTTAAATATAATAATAATATTTAAATTTTTTAGATTTATAGATAATATGTTTATTAAAATAGATTATAATAAAATGGATTTATAAAGATAGATTGATTATAATAAGTGGATTAGTTACGTAAAATAAAAAGTGGATTTGTTACACAAGTAATGAACCAAGTGGCTAATTGTGGTCTAAGGAAGGGTAGAATTGTCTTTTCTATCTTCTTTTAAAAGTTGTGTGCTTAATATCTGGCGTTGGATTAATCCAAAGGGTGGAAATGGTGCAGTAGAGGGAGCTGTAGACATAACTGCAGCTGAAGATCGACGAAGTTTCAACCATTAGATTCATCGAAGGGCTGGAATGCAAGACCCCAAAAAAAAAAAGCTTTCGCACCCAATTTTTGCTAGCATCGTCTTTCTTGTGCTTATATCCGGGTATAACACTCGTTCATCCATAGTTAAAGTTCTTCTGCACAACAAATTTATAACAAGAACTGAACTTTGGTAAGAATCTATTTGAATGTTACCAAACTTCTCAATTCTCACACCAATTTTTCACACCAGCATTCACTTGTATTGTGTTTAAGTTGAAGGTGTTCACTCACCCCTTTCCCAATCATGTTGCAATTTCTCAACACCATAAGTTGGCTGATCGATAAATACCACTAGAATAAAAATTGAATAACTTTTGCAAGAGAATCAGTAACAATCAAACTCAAAAGAAAACCAAAATTAAAAATTGGAGTTGTCAACAAAGTTTTACATTTGTAAACTTTTGCAACTGCTATAGAGTTTCGACTTCCTCCGTCATGAGTCGATCCTCGAACCACTCGGCCGCAATGTCTTCAGGCATTCAACTAACAGTAAGCTCAGCTCACATTTAACGGAGCGATGAATTTGTATAACGTTGCAACAATAAATAACCAAAATAAATCTTTAAACCATAAAGAACCAAACTAAATTGAGTAGAAGACAAAGGATCAAAAACATATTTTAGCCTTCAATTTAATGCCGCGATCGAGTTAGATACAATCAAAGATGAGTCATTCTCAATTTTCCCCCATTGGTGAAAAACCTCACTAATTGTAATTCATAAAAATAATACATGAATCAAGATTCAAGACTATTCTATTAATCGTTGCACATCATTCTAGGGTACAACATGAATCTTGAGAAGCGGATGATGAATAAGAACTAAAATGAACCATAAATTACTATTAACCTTTACTAATTTTTACTTAAGCAGCATAAGTAGGATGCAAAATTTATGCTGCTGAGACATCGATAGTCTAAACTAAATTCTATATCTCATTTCTGCAACTTTCATGTCCGCCTAATCAGTTATACCTCATTGAATTCTTGTTGCACATTTTTGGAATCATGTTCTTGGCATGATGAAATACAGCAGGAAGAAATGTCGATTCCAGCCACTTCCATAGCATTGCAGACCCATTCAGGAACATCACCTTTTGGGAACTACAGTAAGAAGATGAAAGAGGGTCGAATAGCTACTCACAAATATCTCAATAGAATGTAAAGAATAATCATGTTAATATATATACATATTGATTTTTAAGCATATGTCAATGTAATGATGATCAAAATTCAAGGAAGGTTTATGTAAATTACTCAAACATACCATGCGGTGCAGAAAGTCACATACAAACCTTCACAAAGCAAAAAATATATATATATGGTTATTGGCATGTTGAGAAGCAAGAAAATAGTTGAAAGGATAAGTATTAATTCAGATCAAAAGTGAGATAAAAGTGAATATAAGAATCGAATATAATGGTAAAACATACTTTGGGAACCTTTTTTCAACTATTGAAGAGTGGAGATTCCTACTGAGCTGCAAATTTTGAAATGACGGTAATTTCAATCATAAACATTAATAGGATAACCGTACTTAAAACAAATCATTTTATCGCATATATTATTTGTACCTGCATCATATAATATAAATTATGATATGAAAGAAGCTGAGACCCCATGGCATCTTTTGTCACAAGACAATGGATGTAAGCCCTGGTGTAGTTCTGGCAAACCTGTAACAAAACAAACAAAAACACTAAACACATGCTCATTTACACGAAGGTTGAATTATAAAACCAGCCTCTTACAAGCATACCATACAAGGGCAAGTAGGATCAATTGGACGAGTGTCATCAGCCATGTCTCTGTTTTTTAGTTTTAACACTCCCTGCAAGAATACTTAAAAAAGTAAGTTCGAAAAGAAATCCGATGAATGTGTGGATATCAAAGAATTATTCTAAATTCTCATTATTCAACACACCAAATATATTAAAACGGGCCCAATGTGCAATTGAAAAATTATAATATCCCAATAGGAACATGATTCAACGGATACTTTTCCAATATTAGCATATACACAAAAGAATGCACCTTTTGTAGAAGCACCCTACTACTGGTACAACTACTAGGAAAAATATGCTAGTCGGGTAGATAAAACAGCCATCGATATATCATATACGCATGTAACGTTAAAAATTATCAATAAAAGGGTAAAAGATTATCACCTCAGGAACTAGAGCAGTGCCAAAACGTGCTGTACGAGTGGGATAAACACAGTCATACATGTCAGCACCCAAAGCACTACAAACAACAATGTCAAGTGGATAACCAACTCCCTGAAAGAAGTACAAGGGAAAGTTGCAATATCACTATCACATTGAAATACTTCACTAAAAACAAAATGTTTGTACTCTATAAAGTATTTTAACCATAACATATCGCGGTTTATCCTCTGGCAAAGCAGCGGTGCACTGAGCAACAACTCGCCAAAATGAATTTTTATCTTCACCGCCTGAAAGACCACCAATAGCATAGCTGTGACAAAAGAAAAGTATATTTAACTCTCCAGCATTGCAGAAATAACTACTAATTTAAAGGCCACTACATGGCTGTGATGTATATTCATAAAGATTGAAGGCAGCTTACTTTTTTGAGTCTGCATGAAAAGTTGCATTTTTTGCTCAAAGAAAAAAAGAATTATTCAAGGAAAAGTATCCAAACATGACCATGCACAAAATTCATGATTTACGGTACAAATTGTGAGGGGCGACATATAAGAGGTTCGTTCTTAATTGTGTAATGCATATAAGAAACCCTTTTACGTACATCTACACCATTTCAATAGAAAAAAACAAATGCATTCAATATGTACTATTTCTTTCCGGGAATTGATGGATGCTGCTAAAAATATGAGATACAATACTAACAACCAAAGTCTTATACCACTGGCCAAAATGGTGAAATCACCTACTCAAATCAAATGAAACCAGTGTATAATGTTGATTGTTGTTAAATAGTGGTCACGCATCATGGCAGCACCATAGATTGCAATCCTATGTTTATGTGACAGAATTTTGGTCATCCGCCATAAATAATCTGCCATTGACAAAGAACAGTTCTTCTGAGAGGCCATTTAGAGCTAAATATTTTTATATGGTTTCGCTTGGAGTCTGTTTTGGAGTTTAGCATTGAGCTTGGATGTTTATGCTTGTATTCAGAATTAGAACAATGCCAAACAAGAATTCCAAAGAATTACAAAATAACTTACCCAAGCTATTTCATTTCTTTGCAAACTCCCTAAAAACTACCAATCCCATGAATAGAATGAAAATATACTCAACCTAAACATCCTAATCCTTACATCAATTATTCAATGAATCTAGAAAGGTGAATTGTCTCTTATAAAAAGGACTGGAGGGAGTATTATACATAAAATTTGAGATTAATAACATCCTTCCTAGTGACATTCCTAAGATTTATAGGCACATTAACTCCAGTATTATTATGTAGGGTTAAATACGTTTTTCGTCCCTAAAACATTATCAAATTTCGTTTTTCTTCACTATAAAAAAAAGTTGCACGTTTTTGTCCCTACAAAATTTTCATGCACGCAGTTTTAGTCTTTGTTGTTGTTAAGTCAAGGTGTACTTTTGAATGTTTTGACATGTTTAGAACATAGAGGGGAAAGGTCTCTCTGCCTTTGAGGTCCAAAGTAGCTCCATGCAGAGTAAGACCAAGGCATGGGAGCGGACCAAGTGTGTGGAAACTGAGCTCAAGGTTGAGAATGATTCTTCTGTATTTTTCGCAACTGAATTCATTACAGTGGTTATGATATATTTTTAGATCTGTGTAATAGTTGTTAATATAACTAACAAGAAATCTCTGGAATCGGTTACAAAGGGAAACTATATAGAGCGGGTGTACAGTAAATATAGTTGAGACTTAAGTTTAAATGAGGGATACTTAAACCATCCAAAGGTTAGTTGAAGTTATCCTCTAATAGGGATTATACAAGTCTTCTTTGCACCTATCTACAAACACGTCCAGATGTGGGATAGATTAAATAATTCTAACCATATAAAGACTTCATCAATGTTTCACCCATTGACAGGAGCAAATAGAGACATTGCATAAATAATTTATTAATAATTTGCCCAAGTCAAGTTTTAGAGGGTTACCGTATGAAAAGCCAAAGCCAGCCAAACTGGTCAATACAGTCTAGTTTAGGTCTTAAAGCACGGAATAAAAGTATAAAAACATTGGCAAAAACCATGATATGTTGACATGAATATAGACCTACCCAGGCAAATTGCGCTCCACCATACCTTTAACACAGATATCCCTGGTTACAAAATATGTAACATATAAGCACAATAGAATGTCAAAATTGATAAATCAATAACTAGTAGAAAACTAAATATAATGGCACAACGATAGCAAGAAGGTTATGCTTTTTGCTGGAATTCACCTCAACTCAGGATCTAAGCCACCTTGCACAATACCAAACAAGTTCTGATCATGAGGCCTCTTGTGAGCTGTATACAAAAGGCGACATGTATTAATATTTGGCATGCAAAGGAAAAACAAGATTATAGAAGGCAGTGCTAAAAACTAACTGCTTTGGATTCATCAATATGGCATTCATTTTCTACTTGACATCCAATGATAAAACTAATGTCAAATTATTTAAATATGGGACAGTGCTTAACAGGTAACATCACTAACATGCAAAGAGAAGAAAAACGCAATACAAAACCCACGTAAAAGACTTTTCCAAGCACTTCCCCACATTCTGAATGCAAAGCCCTCAAAGAAAAAACAAACTATATTCTAGTGCTTCATTTATCAACCTTTCTTTTTACATATGAAGTATTGAATGTGCTACTGATTGGCTAAAAGAAACTGAAGAATGGCCAAATATTCTCTCTTACTCTACAAGAAATAAAGTTCGAATAGAAATGTTTGGTAATTAACTTTGGGGAAGAAAATATATATTGCTATAATATGGTTAGGTTTTTTCTTATGGGAAAGTATCTTTCCATATAACAAGATATAACTCAAGCCACTAATCTATACAAAAAAAAAACACATTCAGAAGTCTGTTCATTTCAAATAGGTTATTTAGTTCCTGCCATTATAATATGGACAAACTGGTTTTCGGGCCAAGAGAACATGGATAGGGATTGACTGATGATTTTGATCATTCCTCTGAGGCTAGCTTTTGAATAATGTGTTAGGTCTGGAATTTGATAATGCTTCCCAAAAGGCGAAGAGAAAATTGAAAGTATTATTTTCTTCTCTTGAAAAACCAAACACATTATAAAATATTTCTGGAAAATGGAGAAATGCTGATGCTCAGAATATGGAAGTACTTTGGAATTTAATAGGGCTTACTAATTGGGGAAGTGAAAACTGAAAGTCAGAATTATTTTCTTCTCTTGGAAAACTGAACAGGGTCCAGTGAAGTAATTTCTCTCTTGCATGTGTGTGTGCAGGTGCACGTTTGGTGTGGATGAATGGAGCAGAGAGAGAATGGGGATAGCATTTACAGGTTATTTTCTTAAGCACAATGTGTTACGCTCATTCAAGAGCTGTACTACTGTGATCTATCTAAGTTCTGCAGTAGGGAAACCCCTCTGGAAAGACAGTGAGTTTCATACTTTGCAAATGCCAAGTCTTCTACGTAACCAAAATATACTACTTGTTATACACATTGTCAATTAGCCACGGCTGTGTAACTCAAAGGATACAAGAGAATGTTATCCCAGTAATGATAGTTTTGCCGGTGCAACAGTATCACCACAATTCAGAATCAACCAGTTATATACACAGTCAAATCATTACTGCAACTGAAGTAGTTTACATGTACTAAATATCACCATAGAATAGAATGCTACTCTTTGCTAATGTACTTACCTTTTATACATCTGTCTATCCATCTAAGTGTTCGATACATAGCTTCCTCAACTCTTGCACCAGTAGTGGTGGTCTTTATAACATCATCTAGAGCCATTATGATGTCTGCTCCAATTTTATTCTGCACAGTTTAAGACAAAATGAAAACACATGACTTAGACCACATTAATGGTTATAAAAAAAAAAAAACTGAATTAGAGCACATCCATGGCTGTTTGCTAGCTATAATCTTTGGAAGTAAAGCAGCCACGTGACATTTTTGGGAGGCATAAAGCAGTCACATGATATTAGTAGAATCATTGAGGGCTCTTTAATCAATATTTAGGGCTCAAAAGCTAATTGTCTACATGAATGATATCTTGTTTCAATATGAAAGTGAGGAAAAGTAACTAGACATATGCAAAAATAATGTGGAATTCAAGGGTACAGATATGCTACAAATGTTTCTCAGTACTCAGCTTTGAATCTTTGATACCTTAAACAAGCATCAGCTTGTGAATAGAGACTGAAGATAAAAACAAAACATAATCTACTTACTTGTATTTGAATTGATTCCTCAGGTGTTAGAAGCATCGGCTTTCCATCTACTGGTGACTGAACAAATGAATAGCTTTTCGTTACAAATAACAAAAATATGGAATTATACTTCAAAATCATAATTCCATAAATTTTATTTAAAATAAATTATTCTTTTATCCAAAGTGTGATGCAAATGCAAGGAGAAAAAACAACTTCAAACTTTGATAAATGACATTATTATATATGTATGATGTATCAGAATCCAGAATATGAAAGAATGGAACCAATCATGTAATAGCTTCATTTAATAAGTAATGTATAATTATAATTATGTCAATGTCCCTGCCAATTATTAGCACACTGAAAGTTGGCAGCAACTTATATAGATAAAGGTAATGAACCCATATTGAATTCATATTTTTCCCCAAATTCTTAAGATCTTTTTTCGAAAGATTTTGGGATATATAAGCTGAAATCAACATGCACCATTTGAAAAACTGACAACTCAAACCATGGTTTTAGGTTTGATGGAATTGGAATGCAGTCTGATCAGCATTTGGATGGTATGCTGAAACCAGTTTTTAGAACACCAATCAAGAATGAAAAAGAGCACATCCTTCAAGATTTGACTATGTCTTTAAAGTGAAAAGTATACCTGAAATGTGACACCTTTTTCTGTGATATCCGCAAGATGCAACAGTGAAACCTAAAACATAAGTGAAATATAAAGTTTTTACTTATCAATCTTCAAGGATTTTGCACATTATTATAAATCTTCAAACGTATAATCTAGGCTTATAGGCTTACTTGCATGCATACTTAGCTATAATATCTATTTTATTGCCAAGCCTATTCTTATAGTTCATGTGTCGCATGTTGGGTTAGTTTCACTACAAGAGTTCAATATGATTCTTCTTTTGGTATGGTTAAAAAATTATAGAACACGAAACACAATAGTAATTTTGAAAAAGAAACAGTGACACTTCTTCAGAGCTACAAGATCCAAAGATACATTACAGAGAACAAAACTGGAAAAGAATAAAAAAACTAATGTCACATAACACACATGCTCAGATATTTAGCCTGTAAGAAATTGGTAATCTTGAACTCAGTTATTTCCTCATTATGCAAATTTGAAATATTATATTAAAAATGAAAATAATTTAACTAAAATTTTGTTATTTTTTCATTTTTGGCATAGGCAGTGTGCCATGAGCAATTGTCATCAAGTAAATTTAGGATCCAAAATGCAAAAGTATTCATAGACAAAAGAAAATAGCATAATCTAAAGAATGCAGGAAATCAAAAGAGCATATGCAATGTAAGTGTAAACAAGAAAAGGCGTACATAAAACCATTAACAACCATTTGAAAGCCACCAGAGTCGGTAAGCATGGCCCGTGGCCAGTTCATAAATTTGGGAAGACCACCAACTTCGTCAAGAAGCTCTGGAGTAGGTCGAAGGGCCAAGTGATAAGTATTTCCAAGTATTATTTGGCAACCAATATCCTCAAGCTGGCTAGTTGTCAATCCTTTGATTGTTCCTGCTCATGTAGAAACCTCATCCATAAGAAAAAATTGCAACATTTCAAATGCAAGATAACTAGTAGGCGTTTCACCATAAAACCTACCAAACCGAGAGAATCGTGTAACTGTGAAAATATCTAAGGACAAACAATAACCGGTGCTCGGAAACTTGCATTAGCTACAAAAAAAAACATGAATATTCATCAAGTTTAGACTCTAACCTTGTGTGCCAACTGGCATGAATAAAGGCGTTTGGCACACAAAATGAGGGAGTGTCAATCGAGAAGCACGAGCACGGTTGAACCTACCAAGAATCTGAGAAAGGGAGAATACAAGAGTTAATATAAGAAGCATATACATTGTAGTATATTAGTATTCTGTTGTGTTCACATTATTACTTACTACCTACCGTCTTCGATTTGATTTAACAGTGAAGAGAAAAAGTGATAAGCATTTGGGAAAATATAATAAAATTGGAAATAGATTACCTCAAAACGAAGTGCCATGGAGTATGTGACTGAAGCAGATAACGGTATATCCTGAAAAGGAAGGAAGCACGATAAGAACAAAGCAGAACAAAAACAAAAGAAAAACAAAAGTGTGGTGAGAGAAAGAGAACTTACGGATGCAGCGAATGAAGAAGAAGAAGAAGGAAAGTATCCTAAGTTAATGCGAAGGTTGTGCTTCTGCTACTTTGGCAGCTGAGCATGCGTGTGCCGCCGGCCACACTTTGTTTGAATCAAAAATTCTCACCGAACATTTACCTAATAACTGATATATATATATATTTTTATTTTCTTTTAAATAAACCTAACTAATAGTATGCAGTAAAAAGAAAAATAAGTAAATTAAAAAGCACGGGTTTTCCTTTTTTTTTTTTTTGGGCCCACTAGACTGCATAATATGATTTGGGAGTCAATTATAACATCGAATGGTTTCAGTCCTTCCGATTGTAGTTGTCGGGTGTTAAATATGTAGTTGTATTACTGAAGTTTGTTTAAAGTCTTACATTGTTTAGATTCTCGGACTATTGGGTGTATAAATATGTGAGGACAACTTCACCCTATGAGCTAACTTTTGGGGTTGTGATCCAAATATCTTTAACATGGGATTTGAACTAAGATCATCCCTACCAAGTCCAACAACAATCACCACTAGACCAATAAAAGAAAATGCACATTTATTTTCTTCTTCGTTCTCAACTTCACTACTCCCTCCGTCCCAAATTATAAGGAAAAAAACAAAAAACACACTTATTAAGAAAAAGTAAAACATGTAAATTTGAAATATGTTTTTGTGTGTTTTCTTTGGAATAAGGTGCATGGGAAGATGTAAAAACAATTTTTATTGGTTGTTGTTTATTGAGAAAAGGGGAGAGAGAGAGAAAATTAAATGCAATTTGCATTTAATTTTATGAGAATAAGGAAAAAAACATTCTTGAAAATAGTTTTTCCCTTATAATTTGGGGCAAAAAAAATGAAGTTTTTTCCCTTATAATATGGGACGGAGGGAGTATATAAGAAGTCTCGCGAAAATTGAGTCAAATATGGTAATAGAAATACGAAGTTCTTCCACACAAGTTCTCTTTTGATAAACGATAATTGTAATTGGCTTCGAACTTACTGGATGAATTTTCAGCTATTTGGAGTGGTCTTCAATTGGCATGAGATCTTGGCTACCGATCTACCGAGCTAGGTATGGCAAAATAACTCATACCCGCGTGTACCCATCTGCCCCGCCCCAATTTTGATTGGGAAAACCCGAGTTGAATTAGTTTGGGTTCGGATTTGGGTTTTCCCCAATTTTAAAAGACATGGGTGGGGTGGGTGATGGAGATATTGATACACACCCCGAACCCGTTTATATCAAATTACATTTTATTACTCTTAAATTAGAAACTCTTAGACAAACTCTAGATTACATTCATATTTTTAAGTTGAGTATTAAACAATTTGTTTTCTTGATTTATTTTCTTTATATAAATATTGTCGAAGCAAAATAGTTTTCTACTTTTAACTGTTTTTTTAATAAAAAAAACACCAAAATGCAACTAAAGTTTATATGGAAGTAGGACGAAATGGAGATACCCGACATCCGTTGAATATGGGTTCGGAGCTTTAGTTTTCATCCCCGTTGAGAATTGGGACAGGTATGAAGATACCCGAACTTTATGAGTTTGGGTTTGGGAGGGCAAAATTCGTCCCCGTCCCATTGTCATGTCTTACCGCTACATTACACCATAACATCATCAACATAAAGACAATGAGATGAGATAAAAACATTCGTTAAACCTTTACTGAGATGACGCTTGCCATCAGTCACTAACTTGGTAATATTCCTACTCAACATATCCTCAGCGATGCAGAATACATATGTCAGTTTAATGCTATATGTGCCCACATATATTCGTACTTGTTTTTTTTTTTTGGTACATATATATTCGTACTTGTTAATAAATTAGTAAAATTACTTAAAAAATTATGCTTAAATATAAACTCTAATATTTTTATATTGTGAAAAAATAGTTTTTTCATATTCTTAAATTTTCTTTTAATATTTAGTAAAGAAATTTTTTCATATTCTTTTTTAATCTGTTGAGGCAAAACTTTTCATATTTTTGAAGCGACTTTTCGGTAAAAATTATATTTAATAAAATATATGAATATTATGTGTAATTATTTTTTTTTGACAAAATTATGTGTAAGTATTTAAAAGAAGCTAAAAACATTTTTTTTCCATAATCAGTTTTAATTAAAAAAATCATCCATAAATATCTGTAAATATTCGTGGGTACCTCAAAATTCGTAAATTACCCGCTAAGTGGATACCCGCACAAATAAGGGGCAGACACAAATATTATATTTATCTAGCGGGTCGGACACTAATATCATACTATTTGTCCTCATTGATATATATATATTTACATCCCTAGTCACAAGTGATTTTAACTCTCACTCCAAGTTCCGTTTGATTTATAAAAAATGTAAGTATTAGATAGAACCAAGACAAACTTTTGAAGTATCGAACATTTTTTATTCTTTTTATATTGAATAATTTTTTGTTTGTACGGTGGACACAATTATTTTGATATTTTCCTTGGAGCAAAAAGTTTTCCTATGATATAATTTTGTCAGGGAGGAGACTAGACAAAAATATATAGGCTTAAATGCAATTTTATCCCTCCTATTTTGACTGTTTTGGAATTTTACCCCATCTATTTTAAAACTCGGAATTTTGCCCCCCTTATTTTGACTGTTTCGGAATTTTATCCCCCTATTTTAAAACTCGAAATTTTACCCCCCTATTTTATAATTCTTTGAATTTTCCCCTCTATAATATTAGGCTCATATTTGCTTATGTGGCAGTGTTGATGTGTTATGTTATTATCCACCTCACTAATTATTTATTATTAAATATTATCTTGTTATTTATTTTTGAATGAAAAAATTATTAAATTTTTTTTTTTCTGAAAAATGATAAAAAAATACCAAAAAGTTCTAAAAAATGACATTACTAAATTTTGGATAGCCATTGTTTTTAGGATAAAATTATGTTAATGGTTATCCAAAATTTTGTAGGTGCATAATGAACACTCTAGGTATTTTTATTGTCTTTTTAATGGATATTTTTAGGACATTTTTCTTGTTTTTATAGTATTTTTCTGGTTTTTTTTACTGTATTTTACTCATTTTTAAATTTTTTTTTGTTATTTTTCAGAATTTTTTTAGTAACTTTTTCATTAAAAAAATAAATAATAAGATAATGTTTAATAATAAATAATTAATGATGTGGATAATAACATAACACATCAGCGCTATTACATAAGCAAATACGAGTCTAATATTAAAGAGGGGGCAAAATCCAAAGAATTATAAAATATGAGGGTAAAATTCCAAAACTGTCAAAATAGAGGGGATAAAATTCCGAGTTTAAAAATAGGGGGGACAAAATTCTGAAACAATCAAAATAGAAGGGATAAAACTGCATGCCAAATATATATTATCCTCCCTTCCATTTTACTCAGTCTCAAAAACATACTATCACGTGAAGTCCCTTATATTTAGCATATAAACACACCTCAACTACATGCTTTTTATTACTGGGAGTTAATGATAGGAGCTGTTTTTACTTTATATTATTTTTGAATATGTGAAGAAAATGATTAAAAACAAAATATCGCTTTCAACATATCTGCACAACATGTTTTGTTTTGTTTTGTTTCAAAAAGCTTATCAACAAAATTCTCACACACTGTACAGAAAATATGAGTATTGCTTGCATATTTGAACTCGTGTCCAGCACATTAAATGTTTCCACAACTTTATACCATTTCAACTGTATTGACAAAACTGTTTGGCGACATCTTAAACTATATAAAATAAGGTAATATACTATATTACTATAGTTATAAACAACAAATCTGGTTTTAATAAAAATAAGTAAAGGCCACCCTCAATCTCCTTTTCCCCCCCCTCTCAAAATTCAAACTCAACCCACCAAGAAGGGTATCAGATTATCCGTGATAGCTCACAGTGCTGCTTCAGATAAATTTATCATTTACATTATGGCACATATAAGCACAAAAATCCAAAAATAGCACCCATAGCTGCAATGGTGAGTAAATTAAGATATGCCTATACAATGGCCTGTGCTTCAACTTATAAAGAAATAGCCAACTAACACTCCACGACTTCCTTCAGAAAAAGATATGCCACAATTGTCATTCCATTATAATGGGGCCTACAGATGAACGGAACATATTACTCAAGGCAAGCTGAACTTCTCCAGAGGTGTGTTCACTCCTCACGAGATCCACCAACAATTGAAAGAACCGTGGAATATACCTCCTGAATGAATCTCTTTCTAGACCAGCCAACCCTTGCAGCGCTGAGATGACTAGAGATGTCCTAGCGGCTATTTCCTCTTTCTTTGCTGAACTCAGAGGGAGCTTTCTACGTGGCACTGGCTGTGTATCAGACTTGTGAAATGTGGACACAGAGCCGGCACAATTTAGATATATGTCCAATACATTTTCACATACAGTTACTAACTCTTGTTCTAGATCTATATCACCGTGCACAAAATATTGATCGTCATGTAAGTTTTGTAGAAAGTTGAGGTGATTTTGGAAGGACTCGTTTTCAAAATGAACCACAGGCGGGGCAGATAATTCCAAGATAGAGCAAGCTTTCTGCAACTTTTTCAGCAGGACTGACTCTCTGTTTAATTGTCGAGCATGCAAAGCAATAGATGAGTACAATTCAATAAGGACTTTGATGTTGTCTGCTGATAAGGATCGCTGGTGTTTTCTGTACAGATCAGCTGTAACCTAAAATCAGAACACAAAAAGTTGTCGTCACGATGAACTCCTCCAAAGATGAAACTTAAAAGTGATTGAATATTTTACATTATGAACTTCCATGTATGAAAAAGATATATAGACATGAATCAAGAGCAAGCAACCACCACAAGAATGGAGTAATCAATCTCCCTTTTTTACCCGTGATAAGGTGTGCAACCTGGCCATTAACAATGTGTGATCTGAGAAGAAAAGGACAGAGCTGTATAAGGAAGGGGGAGACGAGTTGAACTTGAATGGTGGCAAAGACAATAGAACACAGAGATAGCGACAATGGTTGAGGTTAAACTAGGTTTAGGTGGCAAGATTTTGTCATGCAAATGAGAAGACAAAAAAGGTGAAACAAAGTATAGCAACCAAAACTAATTCCATATCCTGAGGTAAGTAGCACCCAAAGTTTATGATAGAGATATAAAAATACAGTTAAAGGATAAATATGGACCACAAAGTATAAGAAAAGGGCAAAATTGGTGGGGATGCATGCAGAACCAATCACAGGAAATTTGGATGTCATGTTTAAAATGTTGATTCTTATTGTACTTTTATGTTTAGCATAGTAAGAGAAAGAAGTAAACCTGTAAAATAAGTAGCTGCATAGCAATATGATTCTTTGTTCTTGAGACAACATATGTGGCAGTTTGCAGATTGTCATCATCGAACTCATCGGTTGTCAAATCATGATCAGAAGACTGTGAAATTTTAAGTACTTCAATATTACTCATGGTTCTCAAGACCTTTACAAATCCAGGCACTGTTGATGTAGCAGCATCTTTCAAACACAGAAAAATCTCTTTCCACTCTTCTTCTGAAAGCCTCTTACCAAGGTCACCTGTGAGACGCACTAATCCAGCGACTCCAGTACTAGCTGGACCCTGAATAGGACTTCTAATGAACCCTGTCAGTACAGAAACCACACCTGGTAGCTGAGACCTCACCATATCAAAGAAGGTGACAAACAAATCTATTAAACATTCTGCTGCTACCGGAGAAGTCTCAGAATCCCATGTGCTTCCTTCAGTGTGCACAGATACTGAAGATGAAGAATGACCCTCTAGTATATCCATGTCTCGTTTTCCACACACTGAGTTATATACCGGGAAAATAACAGAACAGAAAATGCTATTCCAAAATGTGCGTGAGAATAGATGGCCATGATCCTTCAAAATATTAAAAAGAACCTCCAAAGAACTCTTTCTGATAGCTGATCTTGGATCATAAGTTAATTTTGACAACCCTTCAAAAGAAAAAAACACACTTTAAAACCGAAAGCACAGACAGGATTTACAAAACGGTCATAAATATCCTAACGCAGAAAGATTGAGGTTATCCAATGCTGCACAAAGTGTGGTGAAATACCTTCATGTTTACTTTTCTGACACTAACTAGGAGCTAAGGATACACGGATTTACCTTCTTTATTAAGAGAAATGCAGTAGGCAATTTGGTTGACCTACTGCAGCAATCATCCTCAATTTTAACGCAAAAACTTAATGTGAAGGTTACAGATACAGTAGGTAAAGGGCAGCATCGATGTGGTTACAAGCAATAGACATCTCAGACTTATGCAGGCAATCAATCAAACAGAATACACAATTTAGTGGGGCAAGAATATGCTTCAATGTCCATCATGCATAGTGGTGTAGCAACTGTACAAAATATCTTACCCCATAGCAATTAATAGAGTCTGAAGGCATCTTACCTGATAACAAAGGAATCCAAAAGGACACGTGATCATCGTTATCAGTAAGATCTTGTACATCTGAAACACCATTTGTTAATACAACTGATGAGCCATCAGCACTGCTGTTCTTATTGCATACAAGTCCTCCCTCAGCAAGTCTGACTGCACAGAAACGAAGAAATGCAATTGCATTGAGGCTAACATCACTATTGAATCGGCTATTTGTAAATGTCAAAAGGCATCCAACACAATCAGTGAAGGTCGTTGTTTCCGTCTCAGTAATATAAGGAAAAAATTCACGCACTATTTTCTCCATAGTCTCAAATGCTAACAATACAATATTCTTCCGCTCATCAGCTGCCGCAGCTGTAAAAACCTGAGCCAAGAACATTGCATGATAAGTCCAAATATTTCCATGCTCTAAATTATCAAATCATAACAATAAGGCATGCATATGAATTGATCACAGTTTTGGTCTTCTTTAGGACGGAAAGAAGGGGGCACACTTATGAAGCCCATATCAATTTGCTGGGATATTAAACTTTTGTATTGTTATAGGTTGTCAGAAACCATTAATAAATTTGACTAGATAGGCATACTTGATGTCCTTTTTCTTGTTGTTTGTATTCATTTCCTTTTTAACAAGTTTAAAGATTACAACTTGTAGAGTGTGCTTTGGACTTTCTAATTTACCAACAGAAAAGAAAAGAAAGAAAAGGAGAGAGATTCTCAAATGTATATTATATATACAAGTATTTTGCTTTTTCAGTCCTAAAAATGGTTACGGTAACTCCAGCCTAAAAGACAAATTTTAGATTCTAAGAAATGCAATAATGACAATTTAAAACTAATCAGATACAGTTCGACAATACTTGACAATTTAAAACTTGGATTTCCTACCGAAGAATTTAAAATCATGACCAAAGCTAGCTTCAACATACCATAAAAACACTTTTCCAGCCAGATTTCACATTACTGACACGGCTAAGGACCATCTGTGAAATGCATCGAACTATTAATTCTCTAATTTCTGTCGAGTTGCTTTTCTGCATAACAATCACGAATGGTCTCAGAAATTCATTCTGGAAGTTATAATTAGCCAGCTCCTCACGCTCCAAAAATTTCATTGCAAGTTGTCGTAGTGAATCCATCGCAAAGATTGCAACTGACAGGTTTTCAGACAAGCCAACTGACACAAAGAAATCGGAAAGAACATTCCATATGCGAGACCACACTAATCTGATGCGGTTCATATTATAATGCCTGCAAATGTAACCATGTTATATTCATAACTTAAAACAAATTGAATTATGTTAAGAATTTTAATCACCTGTGTGCAAGAGAAGAGAACGCAAAAACATCAATTACAAGCGACAGAAAATATGAATTTTGAGTAAATTACAAACTTTCTTCAAGTCCAATAAAATCAACAAATGAAAATGATATTTTTATTCATTCTAAAGTAACATATTTAATGTTGTAAATAATGTATTTTTACTATTATTAGTAGTTATTTGTACTACTATTCAGCCCATTAGGTTAGAATAGCCTTTATAAACACATTAGTGGTTGTACATTATTCATAACTTGAAATATATTATTCAGTTTTCACATGGTATCACAAGCTCTCGTTCTTGAGGCCCTTGCTTCAGCTTAAAAAAACCTAGCTACCTTCATTGTGGTCCCTTTTTCCTTTGCTGCCTTTGCAGTTCTGTTCACTGCAGCCATAAACAGCCAGCCGTAAACCAACCTCACTGTCACTATTCATACAGCTTCTCCAGTCAGTTTCACCCATTTTCATCCATGTTTAAACATCACCTCCCACACCATCGTCTTGAAAAACTCGTCCGGAACCCAAAATATCACCGCCGCCACGCGCAGCCCAGCATGGGCCACTCTCCGGCGCATGAAGGCCATGCGCAGCCACGCCATCCTCCGTTCTTTGCCGCTTTTTCCCAGATCGTAGATCGGCTCATCCTCTTTCCGTTTGGGGGGTTCACTCTCCGACCCGAGCGCTTTGGTTCGTGGGTCATTTGAAACTCACTTATTTGCTCTTTTTTCCTTCTAATTTTTATCTATGGCTGTCTCTGGAAGAGCAGTGGTGATTGATAATGAAATTGATACATGGGATTACAAATCCCAATCTAAACTGCCAAACATCCCTCTGGCTTAAGTTGAATAAGAAGAATTACTTGAAGTGGACTCAACTCGTGAAAACTTTCTAGAAAGGTAAAGGGAAGGCAAAACACTTAACGGGTGAATCTCCCAAAGAGACTGATCCCAAGTTTATGAAGTGGGATGGAAACAAAACGACCATCCTTGGCGTGCTAAGTATGGAAAAATCCTCTATTCCAAAAACTGAGTGAAAGGCCTGAATACTCTACCCCTTTCAGATTGAACAGCTTTGACTTTAAAGAGAGATTGGTTTTCAACCATTATTTTGAACTTTTGAAAGGTGTTAATGCTTCAAACTTTGTTTTGAGTGTGTATATCTGGGTTGAATGAGTAAAGGCATCTACAAAGGACATAAAATATGAAAAAGCAGAAACAAATGGGGTTGATCCCTAAAGGTCACTATATACTACTAGTTCAAAGGGGTGAGAATAAGTAGTAGATAAATGAGTAGGCAATCTTAGGAAGTAGTGCTGACTTTAATTACTACCTTTGTAAATTGCATCTTTCATTTATTATTATAATTGTAACTTCCATGTATATAAATTAAGCAAGCATGCTGCTGAGTGCTAAGCAATTCAAGAACATTCAGAAAAATCCTATTTTTCTGTTTTTCTTAGAAATATTACTTAAAGAGGAGTTAATGTTGCAAAAAAGAGCACTGCCTAACTTATATAAGGAAAAGAAACTTACGCAATTTCTACTATTTTTGTCAGGCCAAATACACGGGGGTCTGTTGGAGACTGTAACTCTGAGATAGAAACTTTGCAAAGAGCTTTCACAAATGCTACTATTGCTTCGCCATTCAACCGTTGACTATGAGCAAATACATGGTTCAATTCAAAGTTTCCAATTTGATCCAGAAGATTCAAGTTAGAGATGAAACTATTTATCTGTTCCGGTGTCACCAATGTGGAGGGGTTGACCCCAACACTTGTACTGTCATACGAACTCCCACGAACGACAGCCAACATGGCTGGATTTTGGAGAGTTCCTTTCTTAAAAGAAGAGAAACCTAATGGTTTTTGTGTTTTTTCCTCCGCTTCAAAATTAGATGAAGTGAAGAAGGTTGCATCACTTGGGGCCCCCTCACCTAACAGTTGCAAATGCTCAATTCGGGAGAGGCATGTTAATATGTGTTCCCATGCTTCTTGTAGATGATCACCATCTTCAATGGCAATTGATATTATTGCCTGTAGAAAATTATGATGTAGAATATTTAAGCAAGATATGTGCATCATATAAAATGGGTCACATACATGATAAATGCACAAAAAAATGTAATAGTCACACGTAGTCAAAGGCAACCCATTCATTACTGCTTTCTTGATATAATTACAATATTGATAGAATGATATCAATATATGATTTGCAATAAGCACTAGTTGACAGCAATGCTTGCAAAATCACAAACCTGTAGGCACATCTAATCAAAAGCTCAAAACATCATTAGAATAACATAGTGACGGCTTTGTTGTCAATATTGTTACTTCAATGTGTTTTGAGTTTTGATTTGTTGGGCCTATAAGCTATGTATGGATGCAAAAAAATGTGATTGTGTTTTGAGTTTTGATTTGTTGGGCCTATAAGCTATGTATGGATGCAAAAAAAATGTGATTATACATGTATGGGGAGAATGATTTGCTTCGAGAAGTTTCGGCCACAACCAAACTAAGATTCATTCACCTTGACAGCATCAACATTTTTCTGTTTCATATCTCCAGCACAATGCAGATAAGTAAATTTGGCAACAGATGTAACAAAAGCATCCCTTTGAGTCTGCATGCCCATCACTGCAGTAACATGCACAGCATGTCGAAATCCCTGTAAGGATTGAGAAGTAGCTACCCTGTCATCACTCTGGTCAAGCGTCACACTGAATGCAGCCAGCATAGGTCCCCAACAAACTTCCACCATAAACCTCAGTATAGCCACATCTGTGACTACATGATAAGCAGATCTGCAATAATAGGTAAGTAGATGGCTTAATTTTAGCAAAATATTTTATGAAATTCAATTTTAACATCAACAAAGAGTTTTAAAAATTTGCGCCAAAAACCTTGGTTGAAATGAAAGATTGTGGAAGATTCAATAAATCTCCCGGTTGAAAACTTAGAAGGAAGACACTTTCTTGATAGCAAATATTTAATGGTGAGAACATGAAAAGTTCGATGTCCAATTGTTTATGCAATAAAATTAAATGATGGGTAACTTAATGAGTGTGAATTAGTTGATTTTGCTTTTAATTTGTTACAGATGGAGTATATATAAACAACTAATAAGCAACAAAGCCTGTTCCCAATAGGTGGAGTAGGATCCATGGATCAAATGACATCATAGGATTCATGGACCAAATGACATTATAATACATATTGTTAATCATGTCTACAGAAAAAATATTTAAATCTTCTTTTCCTTAATGGTTTGACTTATAGTTTTTGTTAACATATGATGCACATTTTTAGAATTTTCTTGAATTCATTAGTAACTTGTAGAATAACTATTAGTCATCAAGTGATGATGTACACTTTGTAGATCTTTCTAGAATATTTGAGCAACTAGTAGAATAAACCATTACTAGATTTCTATTAGGAAATACCATGAAGGATCTAGAATGAATTATCTAGATTACCTTCCACACCTATAAATATGTAACCATGGCTCATTTGTAAAGCATCCAAGTTGGAGCAATACAATCTATACTTGCTCTAAGTGATCCTCACACTACTACTATCATCCAACTATCAACTAATCTTCTATACTATCTACCTATATTCTAAAATAACACTATTACCTCAACTACCAAAAGTTTTGTTTAGCTCCATCTACGTCTAACTAATGCAGTGCCCACCATATTATCTGCATTCTTTATTAGAGCTGTTACTGGTCTTCTACAGACATGCCCAAACCTCCTAAGGTGACATTCTTAAAAGAATAAGAACAGGGAGGAATATTATTCTTTATTTCTCTGTAGAACTCAAATACTACAGCAGAAAATATATAGGCAGAATTGACCCTTATTTAGGAAACAAATCTGCAGAGTAAAAAACAGAATCAAAATAAAAACTAAAGCAGGAAATAATATCCTAGGTTCTGATCAGATATCATGTCTTGTTAGTTGTTAGTAACCTGGCACTGATGCAGACTTTATTGAAAATAGAATCCACCATTTCACCCACCCTGTTCCAAACCTATAGTTTACAGTGCATAATTTCCTTATCATTTTATATGATGGACTCGACATACTTAAACTGTGTAATTATAAATATCTAGTCTTGAAATAGGGGAAAATCAATACTACAAGTGTCAATTATTCTAGACTTACTTTTAAGTATCATTCCTAAAAATAGATCAAATTTTTAAACCATTACTCTTTCAAAATCATCTGTTTTATCATCATTCATCAATTATTTCAAAACAAATTTTACTTGAATCTAAAACAAATGGACCCCAAGACTTTTTACCCTCTTCATCCTTAATGCATCAAACTCGCTTCAAGTCTCTTGTGTTTCTTTCTATACCTATTAATATTACTTCATAAACTTTGTCCCACAACTTTAATCTCTAAGGATTGGCATAGCCCTGTTCTAGCGCTTGGTTCACTCTTGATGACTACTGTTAGAAATAATATAAAACCATTGACGTAGCCTTTCCTAACAGCTTAAGCTTTTGGGAGAATCGGTTATTTGACATGGTATCAGAGCATCTATGACTAAGTGGTATAGAGTTCGATCCCCGCTCTCCTCACTTTCTAATTAAAAGTGGAATTTAAGCATATGGTAGGTGGGTCAATGCATTATCCACGCTTCAAGCCCAAATGGGCTCTTGCGTGAGGGGGCGTGTTAGAAATAATATAAAACCATTGACGTAGCCTTTCCTAACAGCTTAAGCTTTTGGGAGAATCGGTTATTTGACAACTACCAAAATTTAGGATCACATCAACTCTATACCCTCTTGATTTCTCTATTAGGTACCTTATATTTTTTACGGCAATTTTCAATATTTTTACACAAGAACATGTTCCTACCACTATTATTCTTTACCCTCCCATCCAAGCCTCTTGTTTCATTGAGTTCTACCTTCCTAATGCTTTTAACAATATCATTTCACACATCGTTATAACTTTTTTATGCCTCCCAAAACCCTCATGCACTCACAACCAAGACCCTTTGATACGTAATCAGGCTCTCCAACTGATTCGAAAGCATGTTGCCAACTTTATAATATGTGGTAAGATGCTTATCCCATTTTCTTATACAAGTGTTAGCTATTAGAATTTAGAAAATTAAAAGGTAAAGCAACATCAACAAAAGTCTTATCCTCTGCATTTACTTCCAAAGATCTCACCCCCATGCAACCCCTCAGTATCCTATAAATACCATCTCCACATGACCATTTATATCTCCAATGAATCTTTTTCTCCTAATGGTATTCCCTGACCTAAAACTTACGAATCCTCCCAAAATACGTGTTCGATAAAAGACATCTGGTGAAAGATTCAAGGTAGCATAGCTAAGTTAAAATCAATATAAACCAAACAAACAACACACGTTCTAAACAGAAAAGGGGTTTATCAGGTATAACCTTGCATCTGAGAAAACTTCCACAAAAACAACTCAAACATTAAGTAATGTTGAATATCTTAGCTTACTCTGATTTTCGTGAATTTGATTTAAACTGCTCCTGAATGTGCCGAATGAGAAGCCCATTTGCACCCACTGCTTTTTCCTCATTCTGCTTCCAATTCACAAGATTGAGTATACCATCCAATCCCAGCAGTCTATTAAAGCTATTTTCTTGCTTACTCTGAGGTGCAGAAGAATCAGCCTTCATCTTAATTTCGTTTTTAACAATTTTATCATAAAGGGCCCCAAGATATTCCTCTGGTAAATCCTTTCCATCATCTATTCCTCGGTTGTTTCGGATAAAATCAGCCTTTGTCATCTGAAAAGCCATCAACACGGAATGTGCACCACAAAATCCAGGTCAAACCCATATTCAACACCTTAGAATCACAAAACAATATATCCTGAATTTGCAATGTCAATCGTGTAAAAAGAATTACTACTATATTTTGTCAAAATCAATTACAAAAGTATATAATAAATGATTGCTAATCATAATCAGTGAGATTCCTTAACAGAAATGCTGTAATGTACCATTATTACCACACACTTAATTAAGAAGATAAAAAAGTAGAAAGAGGAAATGATTGATATTTCAAATAGAAAGAGGAAATGATTGATATTTCATAGTTGTATTCAAAATAAACATGTATGAATCACATCGCTTTGTTGGATAGTTCTGCATGGTACAAAATATATTGTTTGATTTTCATCAGTCAAATAATTTGGAAAAGAATACTTAGAATTCAATTAAGCCTATTAAAAAGAATACCCAGAGTGAGAGCAAACCTTATCTTTCACCATATTATTATGAGCGTCTGTATTAAGCATTATTACAGAGTAAGCAAGAACATAGGCTGTATCTGCACTGCTGAAAGAACTAGGGTTGCATTTACAAAAGCGCTCAGCAAACTTCTCCATAATGCGATCAATTTTCTGTGCCTCACCAGGCAACCTAAAGCCCTGAAGAAAAAATCGTATAGCTTCACCAAAGTCCATCCCTTTGAAGTTAAAGGAATCTACGTAAGCATGCATAACTTTTAGAGAAAAATCCTCCCTTTCCCCCAAATAGTCCCCAATCTTGGCCTCATCAAGACCAACAGTATTCTTCAGGAACAGAGCCACTTCTTCTGGAGAACTGCCAGTTTTTTTGTTGCGTATCAAGAATTCAATACCCTTGGAAGGTTTTCTATTAAAAAGTGATATACCTTTCTGCATTTAACCCAAAAAAAGCATCAGCGCAGAATATGGAAATATGAAGCTTAGGAAGATGAAATTATGCATGAATCGAAACCATTATTGGATCATGAGGGGAGATAAAAATGAAAATTTACAGACACAAAACAGGTATGTATAAGATGATATTTAGCAATATGACAATATAACAATTTGTCATCCACACAATGCATATAATAATGTTGACTATTATTTATTATGAAATAACAACCTGAAGCTCAACTTTATATGCTCGGCGCTGCTCTAATGTGGCAGCATCTGAGAATTCAGAATTTACATCAGGATGTAGCTCAAGATCAGAAGCATTTCCTTCTTCTCCATTCAGAATTAGCGGACTCTCTCCTACACTAGTGGTTTGACTGCTTTCAGGGGTCTTTACAAGATTCAAGTCTCCCGGCCTTATCTGCTGGTCCATCCATGCTCCCATTGACTTAATGATGCTGACCAAGCACTTCACAGATTCATGTCGGAAAGTAATATCTTGTGCTGGAGACAAAGATGTGGTTGACCCCGTAGGTGGTCCCAAAGCAGTTTTAAGAAGACCATTGACTATCCTGCAAATATCTAAGGAATTATAAGTGTTTAAATACTAAAACAAGATGCAGAAATCAAACATAAATAAAGGAAAGAAAAGCATACTGTGGACCTTGAATATGTTTTATCTATTGGAACAATACTGCTCCAAGTCTACCATATTAACAAACTGTCAACTTATATGCAGGGAAAATGGTTTGAATCTAAAACCCATGCTACGGCTTCCAACCAAGCCATTCTCTGCCAAATAATTAAATAAAAGGTATCGGAGCAATTTCTAATATTCCTAACACAAAGAAAGTGCTCCAACAAACCAAATCTTACACCAACCATACTCAAACAATCCCACCCCCCCCCCCCCCCCACAAACGGCCCGTACCCAAAATCTACAATTAGCTTGATTATATATGATTCTCCAGGTTACTCCTTGACCTTAATCACCTACAATATGTAAAGGATGCCCTAGCTTTGTATTCCTCTGCATGTTTGGCTACTTAGTTGTTTAGTTCCTCTGCTATTGCTAATTCCAGCTAGTTAAGTGTTTGTTAGAGAAAGCTTATATTTACTCTGTTGCTGGCTGTTATTATACTTGTCTTCTGCTGCATTCTTTCGCATGGTTTCTGTTGCATTTACCTAACTCTAGACTAGAACAGTTTATTGCAAATTCTAGTAGCTTTTGTTGGTTAAAAATGTTAGAATCCGTTACTAACTAACTGACAGCTGGATTCAGTTACTCTACTGCTGAACCTAAAAAAGAAAACAGATGTTCAAACTCGGTGTATCAATCTAAAATTAAATAAAATCTCAGATATGTCCTCTACACTCATTCAAATCTCTCTGCTTCCTTTCATTTTCCCACACTGTTTCTTACTTTCTTTCACTTCATAGGAAATCACAACAGATGCAATAAAGCATTTTTTCCAATCAAGGAATCCGCTTTAACAAGGCTATTTATCAATTAATCTGTTCAGAAATCAGGTTTAGTTATCGTCTGAGGTTTGTGTGTGAAGTATAAGTCCCTGTCTGTTTACGAAAAGTGATCCTTTTCAAGAGATAACAGCAAAATATTACAAAAGTGTGGTACCTTTCAAATATGTTTGAAGCATCCACATCACAATCATAGTTGACAAAAATGTCAATAATAATCTGAGGATCTTGAGATAATTTGTCCAATAAGTTTAGGACAGTCATTTTCTGCAGAAAACTGGGCTGAAGAACATTCTCAAGTACTCGGAGGATAAGCATGGGAAAAAACATGCCGATTTCTTTTTTCAATCCTGATCTATATTTTGATAGCAAGTTCATGAAAATGGAACACTGAAGCTGAAAAATGGCCATTGCTGAAAGGGCGCTGTTCTTTAATAATGACAAGCAAAGATACTGCTTGATGCCATTGAGAAACCTGCACCATGTACAAGAAAATATAGATGACATTAATATCAAATATCAATTGTATTGAAAAAGAAATATCTAGGAGGATATAACCCTTTTGTGTGTGAATTTCATTATACACACCACAAGTGTTATTTATCTTAGTATGAAATAACTATATTCTATAACTGGGGTAGGATAAAATAGGAACAGAAACTTCAAGATGCAACCAGTAGCAAAAGATACAAAACTATAGCAAGGCTCACAGTCTCTCTTTATATAATAAATTGCAACTCCCTTAGGCTCTGCTTGAGAGTTTGGAGCAGATGGGAGGAAAGGGCTTTGGGGGAGGGGAAGAGAGCAAAGAAATCCTACACCTTATTTGAGAGAGTGATTTTGTAAAGAATGGTAAATGAATGTTCATAAATAATATATTTCTAATTTTGAGAGTATTATAACAACATAGATTGGATTTGAAGAATTTATCTAAGCCATCGAAAACCCTCCAATACCTTTTTTGAGTTTTCCCAAATTAGGGGGATTTTGTATTATGAAGAAAAGTAAACTCCCCAAAGCCCTCCCCTCCCAAAGCCCTCCGTTCCTTCCACTTCCTCCTTCAATATTTTCAAAGCCCTCCCCTCCTTAACTCCCAAACAGACCCTTAAAGTACAAATGTGCTGACCTCGTACCAAGTTTAGAAGCGAAGAGATTTTCTAAGACATGAGTATTCCACTCCAACCAAACACACCAAAGGACTACTGACTACATATATAACATTGTCAACCAAATGCTACTGTCTATTGTTATTTTATTACCAAAAAACCAAACTCGCTCCAAATTAAAGGACATGCCAAGCACTCTCCGGGAATCTCAAAAAGATTGTTCCAAAGAAAAGTAGTGACTTTATAATTTAAGAGTTATGGATCTGCTCTCTGCACCAAATCATTTGTCTTAATTAATCCTGTAAACATGTAGGTTTTGTACACATAGAAATGACATAATGGCTTTCAGATGGGTTTGTTGGGACGGTTTACAAACGAAACATTCCACAATAATCCAAAGTTCAAACATAATTAGTGGTAGTTCACTGGCATCACTAGCATCTCTATCCTCAACAGAAATGAAATTACAGATATTAAAAAAAAAAAATAACTGAATAGAACTTTGAGTTCACAAAGTCTGAATCATGCCAACAGACGAAAGAATTAGATTAAACAATTAGTATTTGCAAGTGAACAGTAAGATAATACTTGCCTCTCATTGACGCGCCATATTGAGCCACCAATATCCATGACAACCTTAAGGAGCTCTAAGGACAAAATTTTACCTCTCAAGAGGATACGGTCGTCAGGGTGTTGTTGAGACGAGAATTTCATGGACAATTTGCACAAGTTTTTAAAAAGAAGAAAACCGTCCTCCCTTATTTTACTTCCATCAGTTCCTCCAGCTTCGGTATCGGTAGAAGTTTCATCCACTACTTGTTTGGGCAAGGGTGGAGAGGCATTGGGTATTTCAATAGAAGATGGTTTGAGAGGAACACCCTGAGTGGCCTCCATGACCTCATTGATCAAATTTTGGCAAAAATGTATGGAATTGCCCTCATTCAAATTCTTATCAGTGAATTCCAAGAGTTCACTAACAGAAACCCTTTTAACAGAGACATCCATGGAGTCCTCCTCGACTCTGGTGAAAACAATAGTCATGATCTGAGCAAGAACAGACTTAGCACAGATCTGATTAGTACCGTTTACTCCGCCGAGGTAAACATTATAACAAGTTCTAACAATCTGAACAAGACAATCTCCGCGGATCAGAATGCAATGGGATCTTACAGCTGAAAGCAGGACTCTGAGCACACCCAACTCGATAGCCTCCTCGCCAAGGCCACCAGACTTACAGATGGCATCGATTATATTGAAGACGATAACTGAGTGTGAAGAATTATTATCGATCTCACCGCAGATAAGACCAAGAGAGAGAAGTTTAAAGGTGCATTCGAGAGCAGGCTCAACAACCTTAGCGTAAGCAGAGTCAAGGGCGAGAAATAGAGGTTGAAGGACATATTCGGCATCAGAGGAAGAGAAACCTAAAAGAGGGGATTTGGAATCAACGCATTCGGAAATTGATTCGAGCTTGTCAAGGGTGGATTTGCAGGATGAGACAAGTTGAGAGTGTTTGCGCCATGCGGCGTTCTTGATGATCTTGTCGAGTGATGGACCAAGGATTCTGCCACACCGTGAAGAACCTCCCAGGGATTGCGATGCGGACATTTTATTTTCTTTTTCTTTCTCTTTCTAGTGGTGATGAAAATTAGATTGGATCATAGAAGAAGAAGAAGAAGAAGATTCACAATTAATAAACCTAAATGCATTTCAATTTCAATTTCTTCAATTCATTTGTTGTTGAGAATTATCTAGCTAGCTAGCTAGCGTGTGCGTGCGTGCATGGAGCAAAATTAAAGCGTTGCTCCGTCATTTGGCTCCCTCAACCTACGTCTCTGCGTAAATAAATAGGAAATGTCAAAGTCATATGCCACACATGGCGAACGGGTCAAATATATTGGGTTCAATCTTCAGTATTCTCTTTTGCCCGACCCAATCAAATATGTTGGATTCGGGTTTATATTTTTTTACCACCAATATAATTTTATATAGAATTTAATTTACATGCATCGTCAGTGTAAAATTATTTTACACATGCGTCCAATAATATAGCAACACATCATGTATTGAATGATGTGGCAACATATCATTAAATGTATGTATAAAAAAACATATCGGATCCCAATGGTGCAACTCACACATATTTTACTCTAATAATACAACTCTAAATAAGTCCTATCGGATCCCACAACTTTATCTCACATATTAATATTTTAGTCATATTTAATTTTATTACAACTTAAAATATTAATTTCGGTATTTTTAATTAATATTAATATGAAAATATTCATTATAGAAAAAATATATGAAAATATTCAAAAAAATAAACTCAAAGTTTAAAAAATAATAAGAAGCATCATTAATTTACTCTGATTTTTTAAACGGTAATAAGGATTTATAGTAGAAAAAATGGTAAAAAAAAAAAAATAGTGACAAACATTATTTAAAATTGCTGCCAATTTATTGATAAACAGTAACATTCATTAAATGGTCTTTATAGGAGGAGTGCATCTTTTAGCGTTAAATAAAAGAAAAAACTGTAGCAAATTAAAATTGGATTGTATCATTAAAAAAAAAATATTATTATTATTATTATTTAAATCAAAGCAACACCAAAATTGCGTTGCATTGTGACATTACCGTGTTGCCAGGTTGGCGTACTTCAATGGTGTTACTGCCAAAAATTTCACTTGTTTTGTGGCTATAGTTGGCAAACGAAACACAACAAACCTCCCACTAGAGGTGCTCTTACAATATTCGTTCAAGTCACGCAGTTTATGATATCACTTCATGCGCTTTTTAAGAACAAAATCATTGTTCTTATTAGTGTCATAATTGCATCCAACTATTTTTAATAACAGGTTGTCTCATGACAACATAATAGAAAAAAAATACTAAATGAGCATTAAAAAGAAATAAAAATAAAAAAGATGAAAAGAAATGCTGAATTGCAAAAGAAAAGGAGTATTAAATTGCATGAAATGTAAATGGTGGTTGAAATCCATCTATGTCCGCCTCTGAACTCGTTTGACAATGCGGTGTGGATGTTACAAGGCTTTCATAAAATAGGATTCAACCTCTTATTCTTATTACAAATAGAGATATATAGACCTTGCAGTAAAAACTACCACTAGATCCTACGGTCAAATTTGAAACAAGAAATAACTTCTTATAGTAGAGCCCTACACTTGGCAAAGTTACATGACAAATAAAAAATAATTCCACCTGCATGCTTGATGTATTGCTCTTGTTTGTCGCCCATGTTGATAACTACTACTATATATATATTAGTCTTTTTTAACCAAAGCCAATTAAAATAGTTAACCAAACTTAATCAACAAAATTTGACCATGTTCTTCGACTAATTATCAAATTGGTATATTCGACTAATAACTTCTTCGACTAGTTTCTTCATTTTCCAATCAACTTGGTAGAATCATCTCTAATTAATATTCACATACATGTCGAAAAGAGATTTTTCTTTTTTTTCAAATTGTAACACCGAGCCTTTCTTAATACCATCAATTTATATTTTTGGTGTCAACACACGTTTTCTCGTGTTTTGCCATTTTGTTTGAAGCGGCTTTTAAAGCTGCATGTCCAATAGTAAAATCACCAGTCCCTAGTCTCACAATCGGAGAAACTCCCGTCAAACTCATACAAGCATGCTTACCTCCTACCCATCCATGCACCAAGACATCTGTCGACTGAAGTGTCGATCTCCCATCGTGTGGGTCAATCAAGAAGTTCACAGATGCCCCATTCTTCACGGATATTTCGGCACGTCTAAATATATCAAACAGAACATCTCTAACCAGGTCATGTCTGTATTTGAATCATGTGAGCTCCTTACAATGAATTGCTTGCTCCTCAAAAGTATCTAGGCACGCCTTACGACAAACCGAACAAATTTTATCAACAGGAAATAATGAGATCATGAGGCGGTACCTAACGATAGTTCGGTACTCTACTGCGGACATGTACCGTCCTAACCCATCAATGAGGATAACCAAAAGAAAATCCTGAACATGTGTTGCTTTCAAACACCCAAAAACTACTTTTTACCTTGTGGTCATAGCAAAATAAACTTCCATATTATGAACAACTTTACCATAAAAAGACAAATGCCAAAACAACCATTTTAATTTTTGCTCAATCCTTTACCTCTCCATTTGTCTCATTTCAACAACAATCTTTAGCTCTGTTTGGTAACGGTCTTTTCGTTACGAGCTTATAACTTATTTTGACTAGCTTATAGCTTATTTTCAAACGCTATTTCAATTAGCTTATAGCTTATAGCTTTTTGTTTTTTCTTCCAATTTTAACCTTATTATTTTAACTAAAACCCGATTTTATTATTAATTAATAATATCCTTTTATGTCATTTTACATCTATAAGCTATTGAACCACTAATTTTACCAAAAACTTCAATTAGCTTATCAGCTATAAGCTATCAGCTATAAACTATTTTTACGAAACAGAGCCTTTATAAAAAGAAGCACAATATATTTTACTAATATTTAATCCCTTATTTTTTACTACATTTTAAACCATTTGCAGGACCATGTTAATTAATGTTCAAAAACACTTTAAAAAGTCAATTGGATAAACAATTGAAAAAGAGTAATCTAGGGTTTGTGTTTATTGGGATAAAACTTCACTCGCTCACTCGATAAATGGTATCAGTGAGGGACTGACTACTGGAATGAAACTTGAACTTTAACTCTTTCTTTCTCGTTACCTTAGTTTAGTTTGCAGCGGCGGCGCGTGATGGACAACGAAGCGGTAGAATTTGATATTGGGTTGGGAGGAGAATACGAGGAAGAGCCTATTGAGATGGAAGAGGAGGATGATGACGATGAAGAAGAAGAAGAGGAAGATGATGAATTGGATTTGGGAGAAAGCAGCGGTGCAGTCTATTTTCCAGAGGCGGGAGATCTGGAACCTACGGAGGGAATGGAATTCGAGTCTGAAGAGGCTGCAAAGGCTTTCTATAATTCGTATGCTCGTCGTGTTGGGTTTAGTACTCGTGTCAGCTCATCTCGTCGTTCACGTCGCGACGGAGCCATCATTCAGAGACAATTCGTCTGTGCAAAGGAAGGATTTCGCAATTTGAACGAGAAAAGGACGAAAGATAGAGAGATCAAAAGGCCAAGAACAGTTACTCGAGTAGGATGCAAGGCATCTTTATCTGTTAAAATGCACGATTCTTCTGGGAAATGGATCGTATCTGGTTTCGTTAGAGAACACAATCACGAACTTGTTCCACCTGATCAGGTTCACTGCCTTCGTTCACACAGGCAAATATCTGGATCTGCAAAGACACTCATAGACACTCTACAGGCTGCTGGTATGGGTCCTCGTAGAATTATGTCTGCACTTATCAAAGAGTATGGCGGTATTAGCAAAGTCGGCTTTACCGAGGTTGACTGTAGGAATTACATGAGGAATAATCGCCACAGAAGTTTACAGGGTGACATTCAACTTGTTCTTGATTATTTGAGACAAATGCATGCTCAAAACCCTAATTTTTTCTTTGCTGTTCAAGGTGAACTTGATGATGAGGAGCATTCCATCACCAATGTTTTCTGGGCTGACCCCAAGGCAAGGTTGAATTATACTTATTTCGGTGATACTGTCACTTTTGACACTACTTACCGCTCTAATAGGTATCGTTTACCCTTTGCTCCCTTTACTGGTGTTAATCATCATGGTCAGCCTGTTCTCTTTGGCTGTGCTTTTCTAATTAATGAATCCGAAGCTTCGTTTGTCTGGCTTTTCAAGACATGGCTTACGGCCATGTCTGGACGCCCCCCACTATCAATAACTACCGACCATGATTCTGTTATTCAGTCTGCCATAATGCAAGTGTTCCCTAACACTCGCCACCGTTTCTGCAAGTGGCACATCTTTAAGCAATGCCAGGAGAAGTTGTCTCACATTTTCCTCCAGTTTCCAAATTTTGAAGCCGAGTTTCACAAATGTGTTAACTTGACAGACTCAATTGACGAATTCGAGTCTTGCTGGTCCAAACTTTTAGATAGATATGCTCTCAGGGAGAATGAATGGCTTCAAGCAATACATTCTGCTTGCAGGCAGTGGGTACCTGTATATTTGCGAGACACATTCTTTGCTGAAATGTCCATCACTCAACGAAGTGATAGCATGAACTCTTACTTTGATGGCTATGTGAATGCTTCAACCAGTTTAAATCAGTTCTTTAAGCTTTATGAGAAAGCACTTGAAAGTCGCAACGAGAAAGAAGTAAGAGCAGATTACGACACAATGAATACTTTGCCAGTATTGAGGACCCCTTCTCCGATGGAGAGGCAAGCATCTGAGCTTTACACAAGAAAGATTTTCATGAGGTTCCAAGAGGAGTTAGTTGGCACATTAACATTCATGGCATCCAAAGCTGAGGACGATGGGGAGGTAATTACCTATAATGTAGCTAAATTTGGAGAGGATCATAAAGCATACAACGTTAGATTCAATGTTTTGGAAATGAAAGTGACTTGCAGTTGCCAAATGTTTGAGTTTTCAGGCCTTCTTTGCAGGCATATTCTGGCAGTCTTTAGAGTTACCAATGTCCTTACTCTCCCATCTCATTATATACTGAAACGCTGGACAAGAAATGCCAAGAGCAATGTCAATTTAGAAGAACATGCTTGTGATGTATATACTTACTATTTGGAATCTCACACAGTTAGATATAATACTCTCCGACATGAGGCCTTTAAATTTGTTGATAAAGGTGCAAGCTCCCCTGAAACTTATGATATTGCAAAGGATGCTTTACAAGAAGCTGCAAAAAGAGTTGCGCAGGTAACACGAAAGGAGGGGAGAACTCCCATCAGCAATGGGAAGGTCAGGAGTCACTTGCTGAATGATGAAAATCGTGCTAATTACACTAGTGGCTGCCTGGATGAAAGCTTGGGTGATCATATGAATAAGGTTAGAATTCCATTTCATCGTGCTTTTTAACCTGTTCTTGGATGGCATGTTAAATGTATTTTGCTCTTTCATCCACCATGTTAGAGATATAAAACTGATGTTGATTCTTGACCAAATAGCTTAAGGTCTTAGGATAATTGAATCTTGAATTGGTATTAGAGCTTCTCTATAACAAAATGTGGTTAGCAGTTTGATACTTGCCTCCATCATTTTTCCAAATAACGTTGAATTTCAGCACAAGGTAGATTTGACTTGTGCATTGGTAGATTTCAGCACAAGGTAGATTCTTCCAAATAACGTTAAGCTTTTTGTGCTTTCCTTTTGAGGCGTATCTAGTTTTAACCCCTACGTAGATTCTAGCCTTTTCATTAAGTAAGATTGTCCAACTTTTAGTTCTTCATGGTATCTGACTGTTCAAACATGCTGATTTGGCACACTGAATTGGATTTTTTATTTCCACGTGATTTGTTTTTAACACTTAAAAAACCAAAAACATCTACTTTTCTTGCTTTACAAAATCTGGATTTAGTCTTGTTTAAGTACTCTATGATAACCTTTCCATCGTGGTGTACTTAATTACATATAATTTCATGTCTGTTGACTGGATATTGTCTGACAGTTGTTGGAACAGAAACATGTGAATCATGATATTGGTGTTCTTCCTTGTGAATTTCAGTCAACCAAAAAGTGCTTTGAGGTCCCTAAATCTATTTTGTTCTTACATGCATTTTGTTGTGGAAGGTTGAATAATGGGAGTTGGGATCCTCTCCATTTTCTATAATCTCCATTTCTTCCATTACCAAAGTTTTTAAATGTTTTTGGGTGTATAAAAGACATTTGGACCCACTTAATGTCACTTTTACATTTATATTTCCAAAACTATATAGTAATGGAAGAAATGGAAAGAATAGGAAATGGAGAGGATCTTAAAGAAATGGCAAATGCAATTACTATAGTTTTGATGTAAATCAAGAATATAAATGCACGTTTTTTGAGAATAATTGATATTATTTGAATATTTATACATTTAAACTTTGGTACTTGCATTTGCCATTTCTTTTAAGAAATGGAGAGGATTTCTACTCTGGAAGGAGAGGGAACAACCTTCTAATATAGTTTGCGTGTCTTTCATTTTTCTATTTGGGAAGATTTTTTATTCTCCCCTTAGATTAGATTAGATGCGCTTTCTCTCATTTCTTTCTAATGTTATTTTCTTAATTTTTTTTTGTCTAATAGATTTTACCTGATCATGTGTTTTAAATATGCTTTCGTCGATCTCCATTCATTGCTTGATATCATGCAGGATGATATGGATAAGCATATTGCAAAACTTACAAATGAGCTTGAGTGTGCAAATCGGAAATGTGAAGTTTACCGTTCCAACTTGCTCTCTGTTTTGAAAACTGTTGAGGATCACAAGTTAGAGTTGTCAGTAAAGGTGGAAAATATCAAGATAAGCATGAAAGACGGCCTCTGAGGATTGTGAAGTACATAGAAACAGATAGGAAAACAAATGGAAAAGATACTTATGTTTTCTTTTTCCGCTATCTAGTTAATGCTCCCATGAATAACCCTTTTGATTAGTTTTTGTAGAAATTGACAGTCGTTTCAACTTTTACCCTGTCGCCCTCCCTTATATATAAAGATGAGATTACTTGCGGTGTTTATTATGTCAAATTTAACTTTTATCGTTGAATTATTTCAATATGTAATTAACTACTTAATTTCACCTGCCTCTTCCTGTTGTTTTCATGTATGAGAAATTGACTAATAATTGAGTTGCGTCTGATGGGTATGGTTTGTGAAGATGGTCTGAGGCAGATCTTCCCTCTTCCTCCTTCCTATAATTTTTTATCATTGTGTTTCTTTCTATTATTTCTCTCATTGCTCCTCAATTTTGGTTGATAAAAGCCAGCTCCTGTGTTCCAGTTGTTTTGGTTGACATTTGTAAGGAGGGTGGGTTTGATGGTTGGTTGTGGTGACTTGGTGTGTATATGAAAAGAGAATGAAGGGTGAGAAAATGGTTAGGCAAGTTTGTACATGGAGCTTTTAATATTAAAAATTTATTTTTTGGTACTGCAGATTTGTGCATAACCCATGTATTGAAATATCCTACAAATTTTCATAACTTTTTACATTGAATCTTTTTTCCTTTTACAAAGTTGATTGAAAGATTATTTAACTAAAAAAAGGTGAAAAATCTTGTCAAGAAAATACAACTTCATGAAGCAAATTTACAAATTTATGGAAATAATCGAGCAAATGAGCCGTATTTTGAACATTTTTGACAGCCACAGATGGAATAGTTCAACCTGAGGTGTTCAAGGCAGATAATAGAAATTTATCATAAGGAAGAGTCTTCTTCCTCCTCCTAACGTGAAATATCAGCCAAGGGACTGTATTGTGGCCAAAGCACTGCATATAACAACAAAAAGTAATTACGTACATATCATACAAACAAAAAAAGCATTTAATTTAAATGAAAAAGATAAGATCCTTTATAACTCTTAAAAAGCTTGAAATTAAGAGTACCCTCTTCTCTTCTCACAACATTCTTTTTACCACATAAAGTTGCTTTGAATTTCTTGAATAGCCCCTACAACTATTTCTACCCACCCCATCCTACTCCTAGAGCTTGTTTACTTTCTGAAACCATTTTCAATTTTAATTTTCTAAAATACTTTTCCCTTTTAAATTGCTAAGATGAGATGAAAGACTCTCGTGTAGTGAACAATTATGATAGACATAGGATGTAAGGGGAGCTATGATATGAACAATGAAAACAATGTTTTGTCATTGTCAAAATTTCTGAACAATGCATATTTAAGATGTAAGGGGATCTATTTTAAATAGTTGTACAAAATATGGTGAGGAAAATATTGAATCTATATTATCTTATGTTTATTAGTTGAAGTGCAAAATATGAAAAAAGTAAACGGGGCTAGATTTTCCTTTCAGATCCTCCCATTTAGTGACAATAAAGAAAGATATATTTCCTGGACTACTAAACCAATTTTATCAAAAGGTAGCATATATTCCATTATTCCATACATAATATCATGGAAAACATGTAACAAGACCTGTATGTTAGACTGATGCTATCGGTGTCCAGTAGGCCAACTGGATAAGTTCTTTCATAGATATTCCTCACAACCAGAACTTGACTGACTCCATTTTCCTTCATAATCATTTGAGCATGAGAAAGTTCCATATCAGGAGTAGCTGTACATGGTATACTACATATTCCTCCGTTTAAAACGCATAATTCAGAAACTGAAGTCTCCTGTAAGAGGAAGAACCAAATAGTCAGATTTGTAAAGCCACAATAAAGTAGTATTTCAACACTTGCTTTAGCAGTATATATTTTAGCTGAATCGAGCAATCACAGTGGCCAAGTAAAAGGCCCCGCAAAGCTATACCATGAGCCATTCTGACTCATTTTAGCTGAATCGAGCAATCACAGTGGCCAATTTCTCATTTCATATAGAGACCAGATATGTAGCCATTTTTACCCTTTGAAATTTACATTTACTTGTACATTGTGTTGCCTAATATCTATGCATGAAATTCATCAAATATAATACAAAAAACATATTATATTCGATAAATAAATCCACAAGGCCCTTTTAAGTGTGTGCTTATGCTTTCCAGTTTCCAGGTTACATGACAAGTATAGAGAATTCATGTTTGTTATATCTATACATTTGGGTTAAATGTAATGAATGCTGGTTTCCAATCAATGTTAGGTTAAATGTGCAGTATCATCATCATCATCAGAACTTAGTTCCCCTATTATCTTTTGTATCATCAAAAGTGTCAATCAACCGCAATTGATGGTATAAATTTAGCTTACAGTTGTAAATATTCTAGGCTGCCACAAAGGTTGCAAAACTAAAGCAATTTCACATCAAATTGAGATTAAACTTTCTTGTACCTTTGGATTTTTGCTTCCAGATTTTGCAGATTTTCCAAACTCTTGAATGTCTCCCAGTGTCAATAAACCAATCAAAGTATCATCAGTATCAACAATTACTGCACAAGACTGTTTCTCAGCAAGCATGAGATGTATTACTTTAGTAAGCGGTGTGCACATTGAAACTGTCACATACCTTGTTTTCATGGCTTCCGAAACTAATGTTCTCCTTACATAATGCGCTGTTTCATCACTATTATTATTATTATCCACCACACTACCAGTAGATGACACACCCTCAGCAACGGTATTACCAGTAGATGACTCAATTGAACTACAAGAAGATATTTCTGGAAGTGAAGAAGAATTTGAGTTTTGTATCTTCAGCTTTTCTCTATCCCTTTCATCACCTCTCTTTGTCTGTGCAGATGAAATCCATGAAGACAAGCCTACTGCTCCAAGTAGTGGTAGAACAATCCGATAGTCCTGTGTCAATTCAAACAGTAAAAGAACCGCAGTAAGTGGTACTTGGCAAACTCCTGCAAGAGTCGCAGCCATTCCGACCTGCAAAAGGAAATTCAATATGATTATCCATGCCACACCAGCTTCTTTTCTTGAACATTAGCAAAGACAGATGAAATAATATACTGGAGCCTTCGGTCTCTAACCCTTTCTACACCTTCTTTCAAGCTAAAATCTATTCTTAGAAAACATATTCCGACCCAAAAAATCAACGTGTAGCAGCAATACAGTGTAGACAGCCATGCACTGCAACATTAAAGATCAAAAGAATTTTCGAAATTTGTTTTGAAATCTAAACTGGATAGGGGAACTGCTTGGACCATACAAAATCTAGTCCCACATGATATGGGAAAATTCTCTTCCTCGTTGCTACTATATATTACAGACATGTTATGTTAGTCTAGGTTAATGCTTGAATATATAAAATTTCCTAAAATATATTGATATTATTTTATATTATCTTGGATTATTTCTAGGTTTCATTTCCTATGTTTGGTTATTTTATAGGATTAGCTTCCCACCATAGAATATCTTGGATTAATTTCTATATCTCTTAGTTACATTTATGGCCTGTATCCCTATTTAATCACGATTAGGAGTCTTGTGTTATTATAAAATGTGTTACTGCTTAATCTTTTGTATCATCAAACCATCTATCAAATTATACCATAATAATCTTTTAAAATATTTGTTTTTTTCCGCTTCGCTTTCATCTAAAACCCAATGATTTGAACATGGTATTAGAGTAGTATTATCCACTGTCATTTGTCCTACACTATTATGTTGCCAAGTTTCGGAAAGTTTGGGTCTGCTAAAATAATTGTATTTAGCATCCTTTTGCTGCCACTACTATTTTCGAGCTTTTGGTTTTCTACAATGCCAAGTTATATGCATGAGAAGTTTATTTCTCTTTAACAAAAGGATAACCTTGTTTATAGAGAATGGAGAACAAGAGAACGGATTAAAGGATTCTCCTTATTAAGATAATATGAAAGAACTAAAGAGAAAGGGCTTAAACGTCAAATAAAACCTTATGGTTATTGTCTAAATTTAAGAATTCTAAAATAATCCTATTCAAGAATCGTGAGCGTTCTACTAGGAAAAGGCTCATTTGTACATCCACGGAAGTCATCTTGGAAAGATCAAATTGATCCTCCATCCCAAAGAGAAGAAAATAATGATCGTACCAAACATGAAATACCTAAAAATTATATAGCCAAATAGGAAAGAATAGTACCAGGCCATAAGCTTGTGGTGATGCCACTTCCAACACAGAGAGGTTAATCACAGGATTAGACTGAGCAACAGTCAAAGCAATTAATTTTCCATAAGCCATCCCAGTTGCACCACCAATAAAGAGAGAGGGAGCATAATAGCCTCCCACCAATCCAGAAGCACGGCACAGAGAAGTTGCAACTATCTTGACAGCTATTAGCTGAAGCAATAGGTCAGTGGAGAGACCTTTAACAAATGGCCGAGATTCTAACAAAATGTCAACATTTTCAAAACCCCAGTAGAGGATTTCAGGATATAGCAATGCTATCAAGCCGACAGATAAGCCTCCCAATATAGGGAATGAAGCTTTTGGCATGCCAGTGGACTTGTGAAGATTGTCAAATACAGAGAACATATATGATGTCGACCAAGATAGCGTCAACGAGACTAGGCCACATAAAATACCCAGCAATAAATACAGTGGGAGCTCTGAAATCAAGTAGAATAATCATATGAGCTTTTGTTTGTTTGGAATTGAAAATCATGATATCAATTAGTATAAATGGCAGAGCTAAATTAGTAGTATGAGAAACGAATTAAAAGAAAAACGTTACCAGCAGGGGAACGAAAGTCATAGTCTGGAACTTGAAAAGCTGGTTCAGAGCCAAGGCCAATCTCAGAAATTACAGAAGCTATAACAGCACTGAGAATGACAGTGGAAGTAGTGTTGGTAAGTGATAAAGATGAATTTGAATCAGAGGGCCACAAAACAGACTCTACAGCAAAAAAACAACCAGCAACGGCAGCATTGAAACCGGCAGAGAGGCCGGCGGCAGATCCAGCGGCGAGAAGGGGAAGCATTCTGGCAGTAGTGAAGAGAGGAGTTGAAGCAATCCATTTGGCAACGGAGTTGCCAATATCAACGCTGGGACCCTCAGGACCGAGGGAATTACCGGTGCCTAAAGTAACGGAAGCTGCAATAGCCTTTAAGAAAGGGCGGGAATTTAAATTGGAATTGGAAAGAAAGTTGAGGAGAGAGACAACAAGACCTCCAAAAGCTGGAACAAGTATTACTCTTTTCCATGTTTCCTCAATAGGCGCTTCTCTCAACCATGAGGCCCCTCGATCGGGGATCCCATCCCAAAACAAATCACGAATTTCATGAACCTGAAATCATAGATAATAGGAATGAATGAATGAATGAATGAATGAATGAACTTAACCAAAAGAATGAATGAATGAACTTACAACATTGTTGAACACAACGACTGCGACGCCTGTTAGAAGACCAACCAAGCATGAAGATATTATTCCTGAATTTCGAATCCATTCAACTTGTTCTGAAGAAGAAATAGAAGGTTCTTCATCGACGACTCTATTTTGGCTGTTGTCAGGAGGCAGAGAAAATCTATGCCTTGATCGGCGGTGCTGGCCATTTGTAATAGTGAAGTTGGTGAAGTGATTCTTGTTTGAGCAAGGATAAGAATGGAATAATGAACGCGTAAGAGGTTCTGAAGCAAAAAGGAGAAACCGATGATGATGCCAACTGGGCGTTTGAACTCCAACCGCATATCCTAAACCAACCATTTCTCACCATATTCCATCTTTTTTCCCCGCCATTTCACTATAACAAACAAACACATTAAATTCTCATTCTCAATAAACAAAACAAATACTATTGGTTACCAAGTATTATAACCAAAACTTAACCACTTTTTAGTTAATATTACTCCTATGCATTTTTTATTTAATTCAAAAATGTTTAGTATGGAGTGGAATGCATTTTTTTTTTGGGTAATCTAATCCGTGACTAAAAATTTCACCCTTAAAATGGATAAATAAAGTGTCCGGAGTTTAAACTTCGGCTCCTACATATAAAATGTGATGTCCATTTATATTCTTTTTCAAGTTAAAATTGACTTATATTTTAGAAACAATATTCAATGAAACTAAATTTTTTAATTTATTGGATTTTTTTATCAAAAAATTCAAATGTGAGTTTTACAACAAAAAAATGTTAGGCATTTGAAATGCTCATTTTCAATTTGTCATATTGACAAATACATTTAAATTTAAATGTTAGAGAAAAAGGAATGTGTGAAATAATTTTATGCCGTCAACCAATCACAACCATGTTTTCCGTCATATCACCCTACTTAACTCCACTTTCTTTATATGACATAAAACGTTGAACCATTCTTATTGGTTGTCAGTGTAAAATTAATTTACAGCGACAGTGCTATCCTTTAAACTCTAAATGTTATTACTTCATTCGTCCTAAATTATATTTCACTTTAACAATCTCACAAAAAAAAATTCAAAAAAAAAAGTAATTAATTTTGTACTTAAAAAATTTATAGAATTTATAGACATAGGATTATATTTATTTGTATGTCTCTCTTAAGGTATACCATGGACATAGGATTGAGATAACTACCCATCACGCTTCATATAGAAAGAATATCATTGTGTAAGGATAAGTTGTAATCTATAAAGGATCATGCAAGTAAGCTCTATTGCCATTGAACGTGTCATTCATGTTTAGAATTGGATACATAATTTGATTGCTCTTGGAACATGTTTGAAAATCATATAATGTCGGTACTAAGCAGCATTTCGGTGGGGGGCACAAAAAGTCACTTTGAACCCTTGTCTTTATATCTTGATTGTTTACATGTTTATTGAATGCATAGAAAGGGAAGAAACATATTAAGGCCATCTGATAAATACACTAGCCCCGTTTAAGGCTCCATTTGGAAGTTTGAAAGGGAAGGAAGGAGATAGAAAGAGATAAATTTCTCACCCTGTTTGAGTTTTTTTTAGAGAATGAAAGGGAATGTTGATGATTGATACATTTTTAATGGTGATAGTATAATAAAAAGACGAAAAAGATTTGAAGAATTTTTCTCAATCCTCCATACTAGAAAGGTTTTGTATTATGGAATAAAAACAAAACACCCATTAAAGTTGGGAGACTATTATTCCTTTCTTTCACATTCCTCCTTCCTTTTATCCAAAACCCTCCCCTCCCCTCTAAAATGCCTTTGGAAATTAAATTTTACTTTTCAATGTCATTTCATTTTTAAGGCAATGCAGAAGCTCTAATAAGACTTCTATTGGAACTTACATATCACCTTTCAAGAAGCTGATTCCGTATTTGTTGAGATACACGGAAGATGGATTTCAAAGTATACACTGACACTGAACTAATAGTTTCAAAATAACATTTGGAATGAGGCTAATCAACAATGGATAAAAAATAAAAATATCCAGTGTCGGAAAAATAGAGGGCAGAAGTCATAGTTATCTTTGCATCTTCCCAGCAGAGTGCAGATAAATTGAGACAGAGACAACACTGCAAACATATTTAACAAATTTTTATTCAAGAGAAAAACAGAGAGCAAATTATTATATTATTTCATGCAAGGTTAGAAAATGAAGCAGTGAGAGCTATTGCCCCATGGCATACACATAAAAATGAAGTGTTTCAAAATCTAATGCAAGTTAGGATTAAGAGCCAACAAAACCCATAGGACATGACATGCAAGCCTGTTCGGGATATAATTAACAACAACTTACATTGTTCCAAGGAAGAAGGCTAGGGAGAGATGGAAGCCAAAAAGAAATACAGAAACAACTGCTGTAAGAAGCATTGCCACTGAAGTAGAATACACCTGCGTAAATTGGAACAATTTGGAAGTTAATCATACATTTGAATTCCATTTCAGAGGCTTTATCTTGTGCTAATAAAAGTGATGTGCTGTTCAAATAAACTATGAAAGACAATTATAAGCACACTTATAGAATGCATTTGATGCTAAACGTTCATCATCATGCAGCTCCATACAATTTAATAAAGGGATAAAAAATAGCAAATGGGTTAATATGTTACAAACATGTTCAAATTTGCGATTCTTCTAACCTCTGATTGTATCATATTAATATTAATATGCTGTTACGAAGAAATGCTACAAAGATAGATACGGAGAGAGGAAGCTTAAAACTCCAATTGCAGTGATTTTCATATAAGCAAACATCAAAAGAGAGAAAAACGAGGCGTCACTGCAAGAGTATATAACTCTATTCCAACAATATCTTGTACGCCTTTATAGTCATTTGACTGTTTCTAAGATGAGCAAGCATGGCCTTAAAATCTAGAGACAACCTGTTAGGAGTCCCACATCGAGTATATCAAAGTGCTCAATGTGGTACTTACGACATGAGGTTTTCCCACCAATTGGGCTGGTCTTTTGGGTTGGGCTCTCCTCATGTGCTTAAGTCCTAACACAACTAATAAAAAGGTTATTCTGGATCTAGCATGCATTATCTATTCCAATTATAAGAAATGTCATAATCTTAATTAAACTATTAGATGTTTCTAATTCCACAGACCCACAGACGCGTGTAAATATTCAGTTGTAGAAATATCAATTATATGACGGTCATAATCCCAGTCTTACCTTCACAATGTTGTCAGCATATTTCATCACCATTGATACAGCAATCCCACTGTCAAAAATAATAAGAGATCAGACAACTCATAAAATAATTATTTATTTTCTATGCAGTGTGTTAGAATTAAGAGAATCTGTAGAATTCCTAGATTATTTGTTAGTATTCCTAGTATTGTACAACTTCCTAGAATAGTGCTTATTTATTGCTATTCAATGTATTTGTTGTATCATATCAGTATAAATACAAGTTGTGTGATCTCAATATAGACACACAGAATTCACATATTTCAATACAGTGGATAGGCACAGACAAGAGAAAGACAGAGCAGTTGAAAATTGAAGTAACTGATGATAAAATTGAAAAAAGGACTATCCAGAGGACTGTATCTCAATACAACAGCTAGATAGACAATTATTGAATAGTAATTAAGGAAAATCTCCTACCATCCGAGAAATTTTATAAAGCTCGCCAGTTACCTGAGTGCGTGGTTGAAAATCATGAGAAAGGTAATGAATGAATATCCATGAAAGAATCCCCTGCATATACATCATAATATCGGAAATAAGGCACACATTTTTGGCAGGATAATTTAGGCCATATAATTACAAATGGCAAAAAAAAATTTTACGGACAATACTTGGCCCTTGACTCTGTGTTATCCCAGTTTAATGACAAGGAATAAAATTGATACAAAAAAATACACGACAATATAGGAACTGGAGAGTTGGAAGAGACCAAAATAAACCACTAAAGTAAAATCTGAAAGAAGGGGTTGAATTACTTGTTCATGACTGCATCAAAGTCTTGAACCAATATTGCCACAACATTGAAGCCCATGCCAAAGATATACAACCAGAAGTTTTGAACATTTATGTTCCGTGCAGGACGCTTTTTGATAATAGCCTGCCAATAATATTTTTTAAAAACAACACCAAGTCAAGATTGTTCGCTAAGAATTCTTACTCAATGCTATAGTAAGAGAGCTAAAAAATGTTATTCTAAGCAGAATGGTATGTCCATTGACCAATCAAGTTTAACTCGAACATTAATAAATTCAGGTAAACAAATTAAATATTTTGAACTTGATACAAAAAGGGTTCGAACTTTAAACAAATTTTAAGCAGAATATTCCATCCAGGCAACAGTACACGGTAAAAGAAGCAGGCAGCCATTAAAGAAACCTCAAGGGATTAATGTAAGCTCTTAATTAAAATCACCTCAGTATATACTCCTGCAAAACCACTCAAGAGAGCCATGACCTGAAAAGGAAAAGCTCATCATGATTATTTCAACCATAAATTTATTCTTCACTACTTTATATTTCTAATGTGAGAGTACCACAAATGTAAGCAACTCACGATTGCCATCACCCAACCTTGAACGGGAGTTTGAAGAACATGATCGGAACTGAAAAACAGAGTCAGACAAATATTAAAAATATGTAACAATAAAACATCAAACTTCTACCATATATTTAATTTTGTTAAAAGAAGTGCTTGAACATGAAAGAAAAACAAGAGAGAGGAAAGAATAGACATTTAGACTAATAGGAGACCAATTTTATTTTATTTTTAAGAAAATAGGAGACCAAATTGATATGGTGTATCATGATGTGATACGAGCATAACTATTAATCTCTTATTTTGACAGTGCATAATATTCAAGGATGGCTAGTAATCTCTTCAGTACAAAAACACATTATATATGGTGTTGGAAATTCCGCCTTCAATGCGGTCCACCCCTAGCCGCGCCTAAATGCGGCATTTGGGTTGCCTTCATTGCAGCCTCCAAAACCTTCGTTGTGTTGGGTGTGAAGCGGTGGTTTTAGTCCCACATTGCCTAGAGATATGGTCTATGTAGTGTTTATAAAGCTTGGGCAGCCCTCACCTTACATGCCGGTTTTGTAAGGTTGAGTTAGACCAACCTAAATTCTAAGAAATAGAAAGTCTCTTGAAGCCAAAGATCTACAAAAAAGCTTATCCAGTACCATAGTAGTCCACAAAAAAGCTTTCACCTTTCTGGGAACTGTAACCGTTAGAATATTAGGATTCTTAAGTCTTTTGAAGCCTTGTGCTTTGCACTCTTAAACAAATGTGTTAGTATTAGTACTTGACCTAGAATATTAGCAGAAACAATAATTAGATTAACAGTTTGCACACATCAAACAGTCAGAATCATGATATCATTCCAAATTATTTTTCTCTGTTTTGCTCATTTCCGCCTTTCCCATATACTCCCTCCGGTCTCAAATATAAGCAACAAAACAAAAAAATTAAAAGTCTCAAATATAAGCAAAAGTCTACTTCAATCATTATGTTTTATGCCATTATTTCAATTTTACCCTTAAATTAAATATTGATTCAACCAATAAATGCAATGTTCTACACTTTCCAAGAAGGGTATAATTGAAAATAAAATATTTTTTCACCTCAATCAATGCACTTAACCTACTTTCCTAAAGGGTGTGCTTTTTTGAAATTTTGCTTATATATAAGACTAGAGGGAGTAGTTTCACAAGTAATCTTTCGAACACACTGAAATTAATGAAGGAAGGACAGTGGGATTCAAAATCAGAAACTGGGGAATAGATTTGCAAGCATAAACATTGTACCCTTCTCTCTGGCAAAGTAAAATGCGAATTATTTTTACAAATTCCATAGGTCTAAAAGTGTTAACACCCTCTGGATCATTCAGATTTCTGCTGCAGTAAAATTTCGTAAACAAGTTGGGATCATTAGGATTGTAAAATCAGCTACAGGAACCCAAGTGATAAGATGATAGAAACAAGGGGGAAATATCGGAGAGAACAAATGCCCCTATTCAACGTTCTTCCCAAAACCAAATACAAGAGCCAAAAAACTTTCAGATAACTTATACAAACAAAAAGGTTAGGAGAATGCTTTGATCCTCAATATTATGTATGGTACATTCAAGGATCGGTTAATTGAATGTATCATATTTTCTAGTAGTGATCATGCGTATTCCATTACAAACTTATTACTTATGATTCATTTGTTTGTCACGTCAATGATTAGGCAGAAGCATATTATTGACATGTATATTGACAATAACATCTATAGAACATTGACATTAACCTAGAAAGATAAACATACTAATATAAAAGTGATGGCCACATGGCATGCTTTGGATTAGTCTTACTTTGAATTCAACTGAGCTGTAGTGCACCCGGCCGTTAGTAAAACAAAAGCAGCCCACTGAATCTCACTCAACCTGAAAGGTAATAAGAAAACAATGCTAAACAGCCTCCCAAACCATGAATTTTGGTGATGTAGTCAACAACATCAATAATTTCTTAGTCTTTAGGGTTACAGTAATTTCCACAGAATAATAAAGAATATTGGCATTATTTAATGTACAAAGAACATTTCGTAGCACAATGAGCAGAAAATTGGAAGACAGCATGAAGGATGGAGAGGGCATTCATGCTCTCATCTACAATCGACATTGAAACTTAGTATACAGAGGATAAGACATTTCCATGGTCCATCACCAGCGATTAATATGCTGAAAGGTTAATTGAAAACAACTTATAATTATTTTAAGAAACAAGAAAATTAAAATAAGAGGCTTACTTTTTCTTAAGTATAATTCTGTATAGGACACCTGTACTGATAATATTGAAGTTCTTTAATATCTGATAGCCTGGAGCATCTACATATGCAAAGATGTAATACTGCCATAAAATAGAAAAATAATTACAATCATATATCAGAAAGCATTAAAACATCTGTTGCGAAAAAGAAAAAACACAAGCATTCATCATGAGAAACCTGAAGCAAATTTTTGACAAGGTAGAGTGCTGCTGGAATAGGATAGACTATAACTTCGTCTAATGTTGTAGTCAATCTAGGTTAAAGGCACAATGAAATGAAGTTAGTTTGAATATAGAAGCAAGCAAGCAACAAGGAAAGAGATAAAAATTGAATAACCAACCTGTTGTTCTCGGTGACACCTTCTGTCATCCATGCTCTTGCCAAGGCCACTAGGGATATAGCACATTTTAAAGTCTCCACCTATGATAATAATAATGAACATAATAAGAGAAGAAAATAAAAAAGAATAAAGCAAAGTAAAGTAGAAGAGTGACATACCAAAAAGTTAGCAGTAGTAACACTATACTCATACTTGCCAGCTCTCTTGGACCAAACAATTAGAATGGCTTGCGAACTAGTAAGAACGGTCAATGCAAATGTAACCACCGACCTATAATATCAACAGGGAAAATAATTAACAAAAAATTGTCCTACTAATAGATAGATAGATATGATAAAATGATTCATACTTGCGCTTCCACTGTGCTTTGGTCCTATGAGTGTCAAGTTTGGTTTCTCCATCGGAGGACGAAGAGACTGCAAGTAAGAGAAGAAAATGAAAATGGAACTAACTAACTAACTAACTAACTATAAGAGAAGAGAATCGAAAAAGAAGAAGCATACCTGAAACCAAAAATGATTTGTCAGCGTCTGCAACCTCGACATCCCTATCTATAATATCCTAAACAACAGCAACAATGCAAAAATTGATTTAGAATAATATGAATTGATGGAAGGAGAAATGAATGGAAAATAATAATACACAACACACCTCGTCGTCTTTGATTTTCCTGTACTCCATTGTATTGTATTGTATTATCTATCAATCTATCTATGAATATCAATCACAAGAGAAGAGATCTACAAACAAACATTCAGTACTTGAAACTCACACTTGTTTTCCTTTCTCCAATTTCAATTCAATTGTAATTGTAACAACAGATCTCATACTCACTCTCACTCTTATCAATTTCTTTCTTTTTCGCGTTAATTAATTAATTAACTCTGTCTCACCTTTCTTTCTTTCATTATACAATAAATAAAAATGAGATTGCATGTCATCATCACCACATTTGGGCCTCGATCGACATTCCTGGACACTTCTCAACGAATTACTTTTCGCCCATTTTTACTCTTTGCACCCCCAGACTCTTACTCCCACTTTTTTTCTATAATTATTCGTCAGTTACTCGTATATTTTAAAACAAAAATCAATTTCTCTTTAATTTATTTTTTTTAAGTAACTGAGTGACTAGAAATTTTACCCTTAAAGCAAATAAGTAGGGTGTTTGGAATTCGAACCCCAACCGCTATATATAAAATGCGGTGTCCTTTGAACTATTTTAATTAATTCCCAAAGTATATTGTTCTTATTTAAATTATTTACCTCATCAAGATCCTATTTCTAACGTTGGGCCACTTAATCTAGTTTGGGTCAGTTTTGACATAAGTAATTCTAGTCCCCTCCCGATCGCAGTTGCATATGATATAATTGTGGTTCTCCCTACTAAAGTCAACGTTAATTAATTATCACTGAACCAACTGATAATTGATTTACCTTTTTTTTTATCTCTTCGTATAAAACTTGAGTTATGTTAAATGATGGATTTACCCTTTTTTTTATCCAACTTTGCTTTAGGCAAGCTGGCATGTAAACAAGTAGAATGTGATTGATGAACGGTGAGATTTACGGACTTGGATTCACTGTTGTAGTGAAACAACACAGTTTCACACAGTTTTGTATTGTGACATTTGGATCATTTATTTAATGGTATAGATTAAATCTGTCAAATCACTATATTGTGATGCAAATTGACCCAATGACCAATATTAAAATTATGTGATATTTGACAGCACCAAATCCTTTTCCGAGATTTAGTATTAGTGATGGAGTTGATTTTAGGTGTGAGGTACAACACCGAAGCAAAGTTGAATGTAACGAATGGGAAATTGACGGCAACATAAAATATACGTATAAAATAAATAAATGATGATTTTAGTTAATAATAATTGTAAAATTGGGTGGTTAATTAATTAACATAACAAATTATTGTTGGATGGAATAAAATAGCAAGAAAAAGGGTGTAAGTAAATGAATGATTGACCCCACAAAAAGAATAAAGAGACAGGCTGTGATGAGGTAGCTAGCTGTGAAGGATACATTTCACCATTAAGTAGTATTGTTATTGCATCGTGTATTCTATCTATCAGTAGTAACCAGCACGCATACATGCACAAATAAACTTGTTTCTTTCTTTGGTGTTTCTCTCCATCTATCTATCTATCATGAGCTTCTTTCCAACAAGTAGAAGCGGAAAGGAATCGCTCCCTGTGTCCACCGCTACTACACGTTCTTCTAAATCTAAACAACAAGATGCAGCAGGAGGAGGAGAAGCCATTCTTCTTCGCAGACGCCTATCATGTTCCTCCCTGATCAGCAACAACAATGAAACATCATCTTCAACATGGTCATTTCCCTGCAGCAGCAGATCCACCAAGTCATTCTCATTTTCATTCTCTATCACAAATTGGTGGGCATGGAGCTGGGCTTGGATCCTATCAAGGAAGCCAATATTTGCCACAGATCTAGAAATGAACGAGCATGAAACCAAATTGTTGGCTTCCCGCGACAAGGGAAGTTGGAAACATGTTTTCTATAGGATGCGCTCTGAGATCAGAAGAATCACCAATTCTGATTATTGCACACCTCTTCCTCAAACCTACACTACTAAACATTAATTCATTATTTATTTATTAGTCTTAATCATCCCTCCCTTCTACTATCTGCTAGCTACCTCTACTCTTCTGCTTTCAATTCTTCGTGTGTATTATTATTGTTATTCATTTCTTGCCTTCTCCATCAGAATATAACTAGATTGTATTGTATGTTATGTAATTACAAACATATATTACATTATTATTGCTATATGTAATAAGAATATAACTAGATTGTTTTGTGGATTTTATTTACTTCATCTCATGGATATGGATCTTCGATCGATTCTATAATATGTTAAACGACATTAATTACCTTCTTTTTTTACGTTTTGTTCATATTAATTATATATAACAAATCTAATACTATATGGCACACAAACCGTACGTACGTAGTTGCCCAGTAAATCATATCTTGTTATGTAAATTCGGTCCTAAAAGTTCATGGCAAGTCTCACGACTAAGAAATACCATACCACAAGCTTTGAATAATGAGTGGGAGCTATAATTGTTTAAATTGTTAGTACCATAAATAAATTTTGTCGGTGTTTAATTAACTTATTAGTACAATTTTGGATAAAATTCATATTACATGAGAAAATGTAGAAAATATTGCTTTACAAACATTAATAATGGCTAATAGCTAGTATTTACTGTCTGTCAAATTCTGGCAGTAAGAGGTTAGTTAACCGTGTGAATGTGATGCCGTTTTTTAACAATGCAATGCGAGGCTGTCTTTAGACGGTTCCACCAATGGTCCACCGCACACACACCACACAATTGAAAATAACATAACATGCCACATCACATGTTTTTGCTCTGTGTGTCGGTGCATTACACCTTTTTCCCGGTTGTCATGTGCACTACATATACTATATGATATATGATTACAAGTAAAAACATGTAATGTAATGAAAATTAGTGTAAATATACAGACTAGTCTAATTTGAGAGTCTATATTACCCTTATTTTATTTATTGCATTGCATTTCAATTCACCATATTACTTCATTAACTATTATTAATAAACAAACTTATTTTATTATATATTATTAAAATCAATTTAATTATAATAGTATGAGAAATCTAAAAACAACGCCTATATTGTATATTTTCGTTTTCATGAGTAGTTGACAGACAGGGACATACAATCATGTGTTTGTTATGCTTTTAGCGAAAAAAGAATGAATTATGAGTGGAACTACCATCACCGACGGTTGCAGTTCTTTTTATTGTTTGAGAAAATAGAGTAAAAATAATCTATCAACTTTTTATCTACTCTCAAAATTTGGGGCATAATATATTTTTATTTCTAAGAAGAATGAAATAATGACTTTATTTTTTTGGTTAGTGAAATAATGACTTAATTACTCTGCTTTTAAACACTACTCCACAATAGACCACTTATAGTCTATAACACAAGGGTTGAAATCCAAAAATGAGTTCTTAAACAATTGACTATCAGAGATGCTCTTAGTGTGTATGTGAATTTCTGATCTAACCTCCTTAAAAATTGCACATATTTAGAGTTTGGGATATGCATTTGCAATTTTTATATTAGTTATTATTTTTATTTTTTTTGGGTGAACCCTCTGGTTTTCGAGGAAGAAGGTTTCAATAATTCAAAGTTCGTTCGGGAGGTAAATAAAACATGGCCAAGATATTAATGTTCATTAATTATTACAAAATGTTACTATTATTAGAAGGATAATTTAATGTCAAAACAAAAACTACCGGGATATAAAATGTTTACATTGTCACTTTAACACACTTCATGTGCTCCTACAGAATCCAAATCTGCTTCTCAGTTCAGCCAATACATAATGTCTTGTGTGTGAAACTTTACATGCGAAAAATCAGAAACTGAATAATCAAAATCCTTATATGAACTATAAACAGAATGCCCCTATATGAAAGCACAAATAAATAACAGACCAACTCAAAATAGCTGCAAGAATTAGTTTTTACACAGACACAAACAAATTTCGCAGTCATACAACACACAAATGTTACACTTGATGAGTGCTCGTGCAGGAGCATCCACAATCCACAGTTTTCTCCATGCGATAGGATCCGTCAGCAGGATTAAAAACAATTGTTGGTAAAGATTTATGCTTAATTTTGTTCTTTCTGCGGCTTTGCTGTATACAACCTGCCAAAATGGCACGTCAGACTCAGAATGCAGGACAGGCCATGTTAACATCCAAAAAGTAACGCATATTCAACGGCTAATACATATCACATGTCATATAAATAAACTATCATTCAACAACAGAGACGGGTTCTTTAACTTCCATGAGAGCCGGAAAGAATGTTTATGATTGGAAGGGCTTTTTTTGCTAAAAATGAACCTCTATTGGGGTTCCTTTCCCACCCCAAGTTTAATCACACAGTCTTTTTCGCATAAACACCTCTAGCATATATAAACTGCAAAGAGTTCTTTACCACTTACACTAGGCTCAACACGCCTCCAAATGTATGCCAGTATTCTCTGCCAACTACTTCATTTTATCCAAAATCATAAATAATTTTTCTCATCAGGAAATCCTATACATTCCAAATCGAAAACTTTGGACAGGGCAGGTCTGGAGTGCTTGGACATTTTTTACCACTCTAAGTACATTAACTTAAGAGTAATTACACACATTGCAATAATAGCATCTCAGCTCTAATTCTATTTTAACAGAAATAATATTTCGTTAACTAATTATTGTGTCAATAGCTAGTGATAAAAGGTGCTTTGTAATTGTAGCAAGAGCATTGGCTCAAGATTTGCAAAAAGGAAGTGTCAAATTGAAACTAAATAAAAAAATCAAAGCAATAGGAAGAAATTTTATCATCCAGAATGTTTGTGGGCATTTGCTAATTAGAGAAGATGGTCATAGAAGTGCTTGCATAATAAATCCTATGAAGACAGTCTATATTTGTCTCGGGACAACATTGTCAACCATTAGCAGCACTCTTTGGTCATCAACCATCATCATCTAGACCCACAGTATCCATAAAACTTTTATGACACTGAATATTCTGTGAGCTAATTGTACTACAAATTTGTCATTACACTATTTTTGGGTGCATGAACCATATACATGACTCATCCTTTTTACTCTCTTTATCCCTTATTATAAGACCCTCCAACAAATTCACATGTATTAGGAAATGTGATTGTAGTAATACTAATAAGTTTGTCAATGAAGTGTTATTTTTTACATATTCATCCATATAGGACATAAGACTCAAAATGTCATGACTAATAACTAAGCTTCACAAAATCATTTCTGGTTATTAGATTCACGAATCGCTTCTTAAAAATTCAAAAGTAAATACAGCAGAGAAAATTATATTATACTGGGAAAAGGTCTATTTTTTCCAAAGCCAAAGAAGTACCTGCATATGATGAGCACAATTAAAAGCTATTGAGCACTTGGTGCGTCCCGCATGCTCAAATTCACACTGTTGCGCATAGTCCTCCTACCAATCCCAACATTGCCTTTTTGCATCATGGCAGAAAATTCACCATAATCAATCCTCCCATCCTAAAACAAAAGATATAAACAAAACCATGAAGCATAACTGCACAAGAGGGTGAAGGAACTTAATTCAATTTAATATTGGTATGCAAAAAGTAAACTAAATGATATTGTTTTGCTCAGTTAATTGTTTTTCACAAGTATAACATTTTTTATCATAAAAAATCTAAAGTATAGATCGAGAATAGGATATTAAGTAGTGGAGGCAATACTCATTAATTCAATTTCTTTTTAGGAACAATAAATACATACCATAATTGTTCTTTATAGGATTTTCATTTTCTAGAAACATTGAACATTCAAGTCTTTAATCATTTTCAATATTATTAAAAATATCTCCCAATAAAAGTAACTAAACAATCATTCAGCCATTTATCTCTCATGATTTCACATGATATTCATAGTTGATAACAGTCTTTCAGCGGTTGTATTTTTCATTGGCAGTATCAGAGATAACTCTACAAGTAAATATAATAACAGATATACATGTTTTCTGATCTCCACAGGCTTCATAAAAAGAGCACAAATCCTCCCTAATTCTGAAAATACATTGTGAGAACATACATCTATTAAGTAATTTTCACGTTCGGGCTTTTGTTATGTCTGTTGAAGTTGTGGGATTTTAGATTAAAGTATGAGAGAAAATAATAAGAATCTTATTGATAATAACTTATTAATAGCTTGATACTCACTTGATATTTATAACCAAGTGATTAGTACAATCAAATCTACAACTAAATCCCTTGATTATAGGGATAAGAACCAACAAATCTAATCATAGAGATTTTACTCAACAAAATATAATTTAAATCTTATACATATCTTAGCAGATATTATACTATATTTTCTAATATAATAATGTAATAAATAAATACATAATATTATTTTGATGAAGAAATAACATAACATGTACATATAGTAGTCAGTAAAAATTATTGAAAATATATCCTCTCAAGTACATTTGTCCCTGCTCCTTTCGAAAATATATCCTCACTCAATTTTTCCATCCTTCCCCTTTCCTCTCTTCTCTTTTAATCATGTTTCCAATACCCAAATATGTTCCTAGCCCCTGCCTGCCACGTGTTGAGGACAATTCCCTTACAGACTACTCTCAACAACCTCTAATTCAAACCTGTTCTTCCTTCCTTGATATAGATGGTTGCTTAACATTCATATCTAGTTAAAAATCTAAAAGTACAGTGAACTTGAGGTATTCGCAATTACTTACCAATAATAGAAGAATGAAATCTGATAATAGTATGCTTTTCATACATAATTTTTAATGCTATTCTCGATTAATTTCATGTGGGCCCCACTATATATACATCACAATACAGAGAGTGGTCCTAGGTTATCTAATAGAATCCACATGAAACTCGCACAATAATAGAAAGTGTGTTTGAAAGAGTATGTTGATAGCATTTCATTCTTATTACTCATTAGAACTGTTAACTCTCATGAAATCATTAGTATAACTACATATTTACTTTTCATCAAAACAAAAACTACATATTTACTTGTTAAAGTGCCAGCTGTTTCTGCTTCTTGTACACGGCCATGTGTGGGTAACACACTACCATGTACCCTGACCCTGTTCAGCACCAAGCCTCACATTTTCTTAGATCTCCAAGGGATTACTATTAAATCATAGCATCATAAAATCTCATGAAATTGCCCTAATTCACATCTCAATTTGAGGTTTTTCGTTCTTGCGGTAATTAATATACCAAAGTTGTACTGCAACACAGTTTTTTTGGAGGGAGGAGGGTACCATATGCCAAGAGTTAATTTAATTAGCATATCTATAAAGATGAAGTCATATTTGCAAGTTCAATCAATAATACAAGCTAAGCGATTTTGGCAATAATAATAATAATAATAATAAAGTAGAGAACAATTGTAAATGACTTACGTTATCTTGATCAACTTCTCTGATAATATCTTCAAGAAAAACATCAGTCATGTTATGTTCTGCACAAGCTTGTTGAAGTTCATCAACTGTGATATAACCACTTCCGTCCTTGTCAAAATATCGGAATGCTGCAACAAGATGTTCCTCACGCTCCAGTTTGTTGAGATGAACTGTTGCAGCAATGAATTCCCCATAATCTATAGTTCCACTGTTGTCCACATCAGCCTGAAACAGCTCAAACATTTCAGCTCAATGGAAGAGAATCAGAATTTACTTAACATGTATATTAGTCCCTGGTTTTCTATATCACATTTTGACGTGGTTCACCAATGTCCAATTTCCACTGTCAAAATGACAAGTTACCAGCAAGCACAGAACTGATCAATTCAATTAAAGTATAGCCTAGCATATATCCAGTCATGATAGGTCATACAATAATAAAGAAAAAGGAGGGCATTTATAAGAGAATGACGCAGAAGAACCCAGATTCAAGAGTTTTTTTATGGACACTTGTTCAAAAGGATTTGAAGGACACACGTCATAACCGTAGCTTATCTGACAGACATGCACAAGTCAAAACTTTGATTTTTTACATTTGTAAATTATAACTAAAATATCTATAACATTCTAAATGTTGATATGTTATCATCGGTGGTTAGCAAATACACCCTTTATAAGTGCGCCCAATTAGACTAGCCAAACCTGACATGCACAGGATCAATGACTTAACATTTATACAGGACTTGAACCTTAAACCATCCTAATTTAAAAAATAAAAAATAAAAAACTGACTAAGCTATGACCCACTGGATTATGCATTCAATGTATAATGAAGATTGATGAAAAATCATGCAGCAGAGTGAATGACAACGAATACAATAGAAACTCGCAAAGAGAAGTCACTAAGAAAATACAGAAAAATATATTTTTCAGCAAAGGTAAGTCACTAACACCCTACCGCTTCCATAAGATCACGTATTTCTGTATCCTTAAGGGTAGATCCATATCTTCTTAGACCAGCTTTGAGTTCATCAAAAGTGATTGCACCACTGTTATCAGTATCCATAGCCTGGAACATTTCTCTCAAACCAGCAATTTCCTCCTCGGAAAGACTTTCAGCAATTACCTACGAAAATACCATATCAAGCAACCATGATAAACAACTATAACTAAATTTACTTAGTTTCAATCATACATAAAACAATGGCACTTCATATATTATTAATATGGAAATAATTTGAATACAATTGAAAGCATGCAATACGGTTGGCTAATTTGGTAATCAAGAAGTGCATGATAGTATATGGCTACAAAGGCAACAATGGCATTTCATATATTATGTATGATCGACATTCTTGCGTAAATTAATATTCATTAGCTTTATTTACCCGTAAAGCCATCTTCTTTAGCTTATTCATTGCAGAAAACTGTTTGAGACGAGAAAGAACAGCAGGGTCCAATGCTCTGTCTGGGGCAACTCCATTTTCACATATCCAAGGATGACCTGAACAAGCACAAAAGTAATGTCCTTTGATCTACAAAATAGATTGCATTACATATAATAATGCAGACAATCCCACTGAATATTTATACGTAGTGACTCACATCCACTGAATAGCCATAGTGACTAATCCAAAAGGAAACATCATCTATTCTATTCACATAGGGATTGTCCTTGTTTATTTATATAGCAAGTGCAGTAGAAAAAAGGACAAACATACATAAAACTTCATGAGCAGTCAACCGATCTGAAGGCCGAGAACACAGCATCTTTCTAATAAGGTCTTTTCCACTATCAGATATTAGAGGCCATGGATCTGAGTCAAAATCAATATGTCCCTTCAATACTGCATCAAATATACCCTGCTGGGTCTCTGTGCTCCAGAACGACAAAACTTTCAGTAATGGCACAGACGCACGACAAAATATCAAAAGAGTATAAGCACAAAGTGACATATACCTGCCCAAAACGGCGGCACACCACTGAGCAATATATAAAGTATGACACCGGCCGTCCACACATCTGCTTCAGGGCCATAATGCTTGAGGAGAACCTCAGGAGCAACATAGTACGGGCTGCCAACTACGTCGGTGAAAACTTGACCTGAGGCAGAGAAGATTAAATGAAGATTAATTAGTAAGAATCTAAATAAAAGCACATTTATTATAGCATAGCATATGATACAATAGAAGCATGGTAATAAAGAAAGAGGTAGAGACCTGGTTTGAAGAAAACGGAGAGGCCAAAGTCAATAGCTTTAAGAGAGAAATCATCGTCTTTGTTGACCAACAAAAAGTTTTCAGGCTTGAGATCTCTATGCATAACACCAAGGGAATGACAGGCCTCGACAACACCAACAATAATTTTGGTCAAGTCAGCAGCCTTCCTTTCGGTGTAATGACCTCTCTGAATGATACGATCAAACAATTCACCACCAGAACATAGCTCCATGACAATATGAACATAGAGTGCATCCTCATAGGCACCTTTGATGGTAACAATGTTCTTGTGACCAGCCAAATGATGCATAATCTGAATTTCCCTCCTAACATCTTCAACATCCTCCTTGGAAATAAGCTTTCTCTTGGAAATAGATTTGCAAGCATATTCAATGGAGGTTGAATTGTCTGTGGCTAAATAAGTGGTGCCAAATTGACCTTGACCAAGTTTACGGCCAAGAGTATAGAGATCACGAATATTAGGAGTCTTATGACCTAAGACATAATAAGACTGATTATCAGGGCCTCGACGCATGGTGGTGTTGGTCTTAAAGGTGAAAGGTGAAGGTTGAGATTGTTTGTTGTTGTTGTTGTTGTTGTTGTTGGGGTGATCTGAGTCAGAAGAACGAGAAGAACGAGTTGTGCTGCGTTTGGAAGAATGATCTGACTCGGGCTGGGTGAAGCCCTGGATATATTTTCCTTTCAAAGATCCACGGCATGTATTGCCCATCAAACAATTATTGTAGCTTTATTATTATTATTATGATGATTATGATAGAAGAAGAAGATATTATAATAATAAATATCTATCATCGGCTTTCTCTCTTCAAGCGCTGTGATGTGCTCTGCTGACCTCACAAATAAATCATCAAACATCATTTATTCATCCCTTTCTTCTATTCATTCATTTCAAATTAAACACAATCTCATAGCTTGCTATAAAACTAAATTCATTAATTATAATTTAATAAAAATAAATTGATAAGCGTGCGTGCGTGCGTGAGTGCATGCTTACCAGAAAGAAGAATGAAGGATAATTGGTTCCTCCCGGTGGTCAATTGCGTTCTTCTCCGGTTGCTCCGACAGATCTCCACAAACTTAGCTTCAGGAAAACTAATTATAATAATAATTTTCTTAATTTATTTGTTTTCTCTTACTTGTTTGTTAATTTTATGATAGAGAGAGAGAGAGAGAGAGAGATTTTTTTATAATTATAGTTATAATTTTGATTTTTTATTTATTGGATGGTTTGGTTGGTTACTACCGAGAAACATCGGAAGTCAGTGCTGACCAGCTAGCTAGATACACTTCTCGTTCTCTCTCTTTCTTTCTTTCTGTACAAAGTACTAACATACACACACACATATGAATTTTCAATCAACCATCATCACGCGGCTTACTTTTCTAATTTTATTGTCTTTATCTCTTTGGTCAAATCTCTCTCCCTCCCCTTCATCCATTTCATCTTCTATTTTTGGGTTTCGGTTATTGGGCCGGACCCTCTTCTTTGATCTTTGGCGGCTTCATCAACCATCTTCAAATACTGTCCAATAATATTTCCCCTTTTCTTCCTTAAGTACATAGATGACGTTATAAAAATGAGAAATTTTGTCATTTCATCCGCTACTTAAGTTGTGGATCAATCGGTGGTAAGTTTTCTGCATTAGTCAAAGGTTTGTCAAGTAATCAATTTTAATGGGTCACTTGTGCTATTAAACCTATAAATAGGCACCTCCAGAAAATTGAAGGTTCACAACTCTCTCTTCTCTTCTTCTGCTTCTTTTTCTATTTTTAGTAATACTAGTTTGTTTAATTTTTGTTATTTTGTGTGTAAACGGCCGCAAAGACCGTCATTGGTTAGACATAACAATCCCTTCGATCCCCTTTAAAGATGATGTATGTGTTAGAAATAATATAAAACCATTGATGTAGCATTTCCTAACAGCTTAAGCTTTTGGGATAATCGGTTATCTGACAGTATGGGATCGTTATACTCATCAACAATGGACATTTGTGTACAAATTGGGTACAATATGAATATTACGTTAAAGTCGGTCCCACTACGGTTGTCAAACGTCCGATGGGTTCAGATGGCGTCCACATTGGCATCTTGACCTAAGATGCAGTTAGGTTAGAGTTTTTTTTATGTAATTTTTTTTTAGCAAGTGCTCAAGACCAACCAACTACTATATGTAATTTTTGGGTCTAACAAATATATTGTAATGAAAATTAACAGCATTTGTCATGTTTTTTGCATTCAGCTCAGTGGGATGTCTTTAGAATTCCTTGATGCTTTGGTTATGTGTTGGTAAGACATATTTTATGCAAATGGAGCTTTTTTGAAGGGTTTGAGAAAGTTGGTGAAAAAGAAATGTTTGTGACTCAAGGTCGGTGACTGTATATAGATATCATTATGTGACGGATAAAATTCGGCGTTGAAAAATCTGATTTTTTTTTTACCCATCTGCTGCTTAAGTGAAGGATAAAATTCGTTACTTAAATAGCAGATGCAATAAATGAAATAGAGTGGTAAAAGTAAATCGATTGTCAAATTCAATAAATTCTAAAAATATCTCATTGGAGTTCTACATGTCAAAATGTATTTTGCATAAATCTTTCTATAAATATTTCTATGGCTTTGAAAAAACATAAATGTTGACAATGTGAAGCATAAATATAATGCAAGTCACGTATGTACAAAGTTTACAAGGGATTTAAGATATAAAAAAAATGTAATATCTGATCAAATATATGTCTACTCTTGTAAAAATTAATAAGTATGTCTACGTATATATAATGGTTGGTGTTTAATATATGATAAAATTAATATTTGCTTAATAATAAATATATCTACGTATATAATGGTTGGTGTTTCTAAAATTGTCTGTTCCGTGTCACTTGTACCGAGTTGACATATTCAATTTCATTTGCTTACATGGAGATTGAGATGGAAGACATTGTCACTTGGGTTTTAGAGAGATATTACGATTTGTTGAAATCTTCTGATAACTATTCAAATGTAATTGTAATTGATCAGTACAATATTTTGATGAATGTTGTTGCTTGTGTCGATATTACATTTCACAGCAAATGTAATTGTAATTGACCAGCACAATACACGATATAATATACAGTTTTCCATGTGCATGTATAATTGATAGGAAGATATGACACACAAAATGCCTATCTATTTGGATGAAATTCACACTTACGGGAAGAAGTTATAATTTGAGGATGACAATGTCAATAAGGAATGTCATCCAAATATAGCTATTTTGCCATAGTGAGAAGCAATTCATGTTCTGGGATTTAACATGTTTGGAACACCTCGTCCATAAAAGGCCAGTACATTCCCCTTTATTCTATCATCACATGCTGTCATTTACCAGTAAGTAAGCATCAATAAATGATATCAGTAAATCCAAATTGGAGTATGAGGTGTTTTTCTTGCAGCACAGTACATTTTTTCATCAAGTTAAGCAGAGTGCCTTTATATTTTTAACAATTTAAAAAACAGACACCTATTTAAAATACAAGGTGCCAGAAATAAATAAAAAAAGTTGTGGCCAGCCAACATCAACAAATTATTACAATTATCAGTGCCTACCTACCAGCTACATGGGAATATCAATTATGGCAGAGGAAAGACAACGACATAGTCATCATAGACCAAAATTCAAATAAATTTTTTTATTTTTTCTGTTTGTTATGCAAATATTTTTCTTTAATAGAGATGAAAACAAACAAAAAACTTAAATGGACCAAAACAATCAAATTGGATTATTATAGGGACCGAAATCTCATTCAAGCCTATTTTGTATTTACATGTACAAATGCAAAGAATTCATGTTTAATATAGTGACTATATATGTGACTGTAATAGAAAATAAAACCTATGAGCTTGGACTGGAATTTTATTTATTGTTTCTTACAGTTTCATTTAAGCCTGCATATGCAGATTTGAACCGCGAACTTATCCTTATCTAACTTCAATGAAAAATAAATAGTATTAAAACAATAATTCAGACCCACCAGACCAAACCACCACATTCCTCCAGATACTTGGGCAATGGGCACAACTGCACAAGCTACAATTGAACTTCCTCCTGGTCTCTTGCAAGTCCTCCACTAGTAGGCCTAAAGTGTAAAAGAAATAAAACGGAATTAATTAATATCTGATTGGGATAATCAATATTAGAAGTTTCAACAATGAACTGTTATGCACATCATAACCAAGGTACTGTGTACATTATGAGACATATATATGACACAACAACATGCACCGCAACAAAGTTCTCTATGGTAGGTGCTCATAAAAACAAGCAAACCTACAAAATGTACCAGAAACACAATATTCTCTTCATCCAAAACAAGGTTATTGGAAGCTTAGCATGAAACTGGGCATATGATGTCAAAATTTGTTAGACAAATTACAATTTAATGTTGGTAAAATATCTTAAGACAATTGTTTCGTGTCAAAAATGAAAAGTGTTTCTTAGAAAAGTGTCTCTCACAGGGATGAATTAATTTTCCCTAATTAATTACATTAGTGAAGAGTTTAACATATTTTAGATTACCGGTACATATCATGGAAGAAATATCATCTACTGAAAGTATAGCTCAACAGAAACACAACCTATATCAAACATGAATCTATAATTAAGATTGTCCAGGCTTCAATTTCTATATCATAAGTCATCAAGCGGATCACACTGAAACTTAAATTTCAAATTTTCACAAAACAATTATATTGAGACTACTATAGTACAGGAAAACTGATAAAAAGAAGTCACTTACAGTCCAGATAGTACTTTTATAGTGTCATAGAGAAACCACTGCAAAGTTACAACTGGTCCTAGAAGTGCAATGCGAATAGGAAGACTTCTAGTGAACAGGTTTATGAACCCAATGTTCTTGATAGCCTGAAAGTTAGCAAAACTAATGAAGAATTTTATTGATTTTTCATATATCAAATGAATCAGGGAATAACATGAAATCCTACCTGCATAGCAGATTCAGCCTTTTTTTTATAAAGACTGGTCATGACATTATCAGCAGGGTTTGAAATTACAGTACCAACAGCACCAGCTGCATAGGCTGCTAAGCATGTCACGCCAAGTTGTTGTGCTGTAGAACAATTCTCCTTTCTTTTATGCATGATATTTTTATATATTAGGTCCACTGAATGCTCAAATGTTGAAAACATGACCATCGAGACTGTCAAACCAAAGATTAAGAACACATAAATGTCAATAACAGTGTGCAGCAGCATGCCAATGGTTATGGTACATTTGTGTTAAAAAGGACTTGATTGTACGAATTATAAATGGCTTTTGTTTCGGACCATAAAATCACATTCTAACAAATGATATTCATGGGAATACTACTACCAAGAATATTACTCTCAGTTACATTTTAGAACTATGTTTGGTGTGTACTTAAGATTCCAAGGATAATTTTCTAAAATTTATTTAGATTAAAAAAAACAGAAAAAAAAGTGGTATGGGGTGAAAGTTCACATTATTTATCAAGAGAATGAAAAGGAGAGAAAACTTGAGTAAAATATATTCCAAGGAGTACATGATGCCCAAGAATATTTTTGTAAAACTCGTACCAAACTCATAAATATTACATTCCTGACAAGACCTCATTTTTTTGCCTTAAAACATACAGGCAATGAGATTAATTTTAATGCATTGTTCATGTATGAAGTTTTACTCCTGGTACCCCTGGTGTGGTGTTGTATCATATAAGAAGTTTCACATATCTTGTAGTCGTTAATAAACTATTATGATGTTTCAATTTCAATGCAAGAGTAGATTGCTGACATACTAAAATGAAACTCATAAGTCATAACCATATCATAAAGTTTCAGCCAATAATAAACTTGTTAAGTTTTATAAGCTTGACATGAAAGAAGTGTCTATGTTAAGAAAACCTCAGAGTATATATGCACACAACTCTTCACAATATGTCAAGCTGTCTGGTTTAATTGAATAGAAACTATATGCTAGAAGAAGATTCCATGACCCAACATTTCTCTATCATCACAAGATCCCAAATTTCAATGCTGAAATGATAATTAGCCCGATATGAGGACTTTTCTAAGAAATGTTACCTGCATAGTAGGAATGGAATTGGAAACTAAAAAGAGTGAGTTCTATATGCATCAAATTGTATAATCTTATTGTTTTTGTTTCTACCGTAACAAGGACCACTCATAAGTCCAAAACAAGGGTTAAATATAAATAGGATCTTGGAAGTCCATCTTAAGTCAATAGAAGGACCATAGAATAGCTAAGTTAGTAAACGATATGCCAAGGCAAGGACATCGATGTCCTCAACATGACCGACACCGAAGACATAAATCAGCCAAGAAACTGTTTATTTATCCAAAGATATTAGAAATCAGCCAAAATATGATATGTAGCCTTATATCTTGCTAAAACTGCTAAGCTGAAGTTGGTCTAACCAACAAACCTTCACAATGTATGAGTTTGGTAAAAATAGGTAGCAAGCAATATAGCATGATTGATGAATGAGGATACTAGATAAATTGAAGAAGAACATAATAATAATAAGAGAAGCAAGTGTTGAAGGTAGAGTAAGGATAAAATAGATGATATTTGGGTAAAGAAACAGTTTGCATATGCAATAATAATAATAATAGAGAAGATAGATAGATAGAATGTTACAAGGAAGATTGCGGCTCCACAATGGAATAAGGCCCCTGTAGAAACTGCAGTGAAGGAAAAGCAAGTTATATATATATAGCAGTAGTAGACAAGACATGACATGACAAGGAAGCAATGATAATGAAATTAATTTACTTACTTACCCAGCAAGACCTTCATTTCTGTATACTAAGGGAAAGCCATCAGCCAAACCCTTGGCGAAATTAGGTTGAATTTGAACACGGATTTTGACTGCTTCAAAAGGAGCGAGGGTAACATCAGCTAAAAGCTGTGCAGACAAACCGCTGAGAAAGAATATGGAATTCCTGCTTAATAGATCGGTGGCATAAAGGTGGTTCTTGAAATATTCATAGAGACCATATTTGAATCCTCCCTGAATACCGTATCCACATAATTTGGCAGACCAACCTCTCCAAAGACCATAAAAACCTTCTTCTTTCCAAATGGTGGAAAGACCGGATAGAATTCCGTTATTGTTATATTTATTGGGATTAACCTACAATAATACAAATGGAGTAGAAGTAGTTGCAGTGATGAACGAATTGAATTGAGAATAACGAAGGAAGTGACCTACCTGCATATTGACTTTGAGTACATCAAGAGGAGTTATAGCGAGATGGGTAACACCAGAACTAAGCATACCTCCACCAAAGCAAATCCCATAGTAATAGTAATAGGATTTCGATGCTCCAATTTCCTTTCCTTTCATTCTGTGGCGTGTGTGGTGATCGATTATTGATTATTCATTCATTCATTGCTCAACTAACTTCATACTATCTTTACATACATAACATATCTCTCTCTCTCTTCCGCAAAAAACAAAATTACTTTTACAGTTCATTTCGAAAGTCGCGCCTTTTCTGTCAGACAGTAAGCTCGTACAAACCACCAAATTTAGCTGGAGCTGCTCCAAAGAATAGAAAGGCTTTTTTTTTAAAAAATGGAATTTACAGTGTTACATAATTTTGCGTAAAAAAAATAAAATCTATAAATTAAAATTTAGATTGAATAGTTATTCTTAAAATGTTATTTTTTTTAAGTATTAAATTTCAAAAAATAACTGAAGTTATTTTAAATAGATTTTCATAAAAATTATTTTTAAAATACAACTTTTTGAAAAAATTACAATTTTGACTATGTTTTGATTTTCAATGGCACATGTTAATATTATATGATGTCAAAATTAGTGTTTCAATTTAGAAAAAACGAATATAAATTTTTTCGAAATATTTTGAAAAATCGTTTTATAAAACCTATTTTAAAAAATATAAAGTTTTTTTTAAAAAACTGAAACAAAGAGGCCCATAGTCATAACAAAGTGGAACTACAAATAGAGAGTACTTACCACTGCATCCGTTGTTCTGTTTTCTTTCAAAGACAATGTTATTTGGGTTAGATATGTTTTTTGTCCATATAGTTTCGCAGAATTTCGTTTTTAGTCCCTGAAGATTTTTTTCACACTTTTAGTCCTTGAAGTTTTTTCAGTCAGTATTTTTATTCCTTACTTTTAATCAAACTCTTGTATACTTTCACATTTTTACCAGGTTAGTTATTATACACACCGGTACTTCTGTATGGCCACAATACCTTTACCAGGTTGCAAGTTCTCATTTTGTACACATGGGCATGTAGTAAGCATATTATGGTACTTAGATGCCTTTGGCCGATTCCCTTGTTTGTCATCTTGCCCTCCACACTCAAACTCAAAGTATGTCTTAAAATAGATCCTCTGAACTTTTTCAAATCTGTTGAGATTTGCAGGATTCTTTTCGAGTCTCTGTTGGTTTCCAAATCTGTTGAGATTTGCAGCTTTCTTGTATCTTGTTGATCTTTACCGCGTCGGTATTGACTGATTGGAGGCAGTCTTATCTACCTAGGTTTTCATTATACCGGTGCCCCATCAACTTTTAATTCAAGGAGTTGTTTTTTGGATTCTGATGAACCGATCACTTTTGGTTCGAGATCGGGAGTCAGTGTCTAGTAGCATCTCTATGGGTTAGATTGATGTCTGCTTTGATGGTTTGAAAGCCGAAGAGTATCTTTCTAAGAATTAGATTAGAAATGGACTTCTAATAGGTGGTGATTGTTTTGATGTTTTCATTGTTGTTTCGTTTATATATGACGTCTTTATATTGTAGCTACTTTTTCGGGTTTCTGTTCATTTTGTACAGAGACCGGACTATTATTAATAATATATTTGTCCTTAAAAAAAAAAAAAAGAGCATATTATGGTAATTTTTCTAAATTTTTTGCTATACAATACATTTTGATGCAACTTAGTTTCCAAAACAATGAAACAATATTACTCAAGTACAAGCCAGTGAATGCAAATCTGAATATTTTGGTACTAAAGGAATTTTGCTTTGTTACTAAAAGAAAACATACAGGAATGAATTGAATGACCTACAATCAGATCCTGCACCCTATTGGAACTTAGGCAAGCATCAAATCTACTAATAATAATAATAATAATAGTGCAACCATAGAGAAATAACACAATTGTAACAAAAGGAAACAGAACATCTTGAACATCTTGAAGCAAAGGTTGCAGCCATGTTGAATATTCCCTAGATAGAAAAATAAAGAGGCAAAAGACATGAGATTTAACAGGCATGCAGAAATAAAGAATACTGTCCAGAATGGGAAAATGGTTGAGAATACTAGTGTGTGTGTGATGAATACTAGTGTGGTATTGGTGGAGTTTCCTTGCTTGATTCTATCATTATCATTACTAATAATTTCCATAGTAGAGACACCACAGAGAAAAACCGATTATAATTCCATTTCCAACACAACAGACAATGGAGTACATTTGATGCTTCTTACAAGTAGACAGACAGACATGGAACATAATCACAACAACTTACAGTGGCGGCGCCGACGTGGTGGCGGTGGTGACGTGAAGGAGAAAAGAAAAGAGTCTCTGGCTGGCATTTTAGTAATTCTCAGTTTAAATAAGGGTATTTAGTAATTTCCAGTATAGGAGTACTTGTTAACACGAATAAGTTAGCTTAGGTTAGGGATGTCAATTTGCATCCGTCAGAACGGATCCCTGCGGAGATCCGAAAATGAGAATTTTTTTTCCGTGGGGATGAAGGCAAAACTTTTCCCGGAGGCAAGAACGGAGAACGAGAATTAAGCATCTGTCCCCGCGGATTCCCCGAATCCGTCTATATATACTTAAATATATACTCCATCTAGTCTCATATATAAGAAACATTTTCACTTTCTAGATTCATTGTATAATTAATGTATTTAGACTATATTATTGTCTAGATACATCAATTTTATAATGAATCTAAAAAGTCAATTTTTTCTTATATATGAGACTAGAGGGAGTATATATTTTTACTACGATTATTATTCTAGGTTTATTTATATTTAACAATTCTAAGTTTCTATTTTGTTATGAATTATGATATATTTTGATTATGAATTTTTATATGATTATACTTATGTTGTTATGTATTGTTTTTTGGTTATGAAAAATATTTATTTATTTATTAATAAAAAAGGAAAATGTAATGTCATAATTTTCTCCGTAAAATATAGAAATTTTATAATATTTGATCTCCGTGGATCCTCGTGGGTACTATGGGGATCCATGGGGATGTGGATGGAGGCAAAAATTCCACCGTGGGAATGGGGATGGAGGTAAAAATTTCACCGCGGATATTTCGGGGCGGGGAACGGGGATGCTTCCTCCGCACATTCCCCGCCCCGTTGACATCCCTACTTAGACTTGTTCCATAAAAAAGTGTTTGGTAACAATTTTTTCCCCCGACTTGTAGTTTTTTTAGATGTTATTTCGATTAGCATTTTTATTTCAATTTCAATTTTAATTTTAATCTTATTTTTTTATTTTTTAAAAATTACTCATTCACTAAAATAACTATCTATTTACATAAAATAATCATGTACTTTCAAGTTATTTTGTACTTATAACAGCTAAATTTATCAAACACTTTAATTTCACTCTACAATCTTTTCAGCTATCAGCTAATTTATAGCTTAATTTTGTCAAACAGAGCCTAAGTGTATTGGTTAAATTTTGACTGTAAAATTAATTCTGATCAAAATTCAGTTGAACATAAAGTGATTTACGTTTGAATATATTCATAAATAAAAAAGTACCGCTATATATTAAGAGATGTGTTATTTGAACAACAATTGTTGAACAACTTTTGGGACAACTTTCTTTTCCCTTGTTCTTATTGGACAATAAAAATACAGAGAGAAAAAAGAAGAATAATGTAATGTGAGTATGAGAGAGAAAGTTATCAAATGTTGTTAAAAAATTATTGTACAAATATCATTTCTCATATATTAACCTTTCTCAAAATAAATAAATAAAAAAATTACTTAAAAAATTACTTAAAAGAAACAAAGAAGATAATAAATAAAAAAAAATGACAGTTGACTAGTGACTTTACACACAGATGACACCGACAGTATCTACTACTAGTAGTTAGTTGATGCGCTGTGTTGTGTTTGTTTCAATAGCACAGCCTGTAGTGTAATGTACTATCTCTCCAACTCATACTTGCAATTTTTTATCCTTTCTTTTTTTTTGTTTTCACTTACCCAACTCAAATGAATCTTCTTTCTTAATTTTGTCTTCAACTCTCTCTCTCTCTCTCTCTGTCACACACATACACATACACATACACACAGCTAAGCTAACCCATTTATTTCATCCAAACCTCTCAAACAACAATTTTGTTCTGTTGTGTTGTAAGAGAGACACACAGAGACAGAGCAAATGCTGTCTCCGGCAATAATGAAGGTGTTGCTGTTACTTGTTCTTTTAGTAACAGCAACATCAGCAGATCTAGATTCCCAGCGAGCTGCATTGCTAGCTCTCCGTTCTTCCGTCGGCGGCAGAACTCTTTTCTGGAATGCTACCAATCAAACTCCCTGCAACTGGGCCGGAGTCCAATGCGACCGCGACCGAGTCGTCGAGCTTCACCTTCCCGGTGTCGCTCTTTCCGGTCAAATACCCACCGGCATATTCTCCAATCTCACCTATCTCCGTACACTCAGTCTCCGTTTCAATGCTCTCACCGGTTCACTCCCTTCAGATCTCTCATCCTGCGTCGACCTCAGAAACCTTTACCTTCAACGAAACCTTCTCTCCGGCGAAATCCCTCAGTTTCTGTTCAACTTACCTGAATTGGTTAGACTCAACATGGGTTTCAACAATTTCTCAGGTTCTATTTCAAACTCATTCAACAACTTCACAAGACTCAAAACCCTCTTCCTTGAAAACAATCAACTTTCTGGTTCCATCCCGGAGTGGGACCGGCTCAGCCTCGATCAGTTCAATGTCTCTAACAATCTTTTAAATGGCTCTGTTCCCAAAAACCTCCGGACTTTCTCTCAAGATTCCTTTTTGGGAAATTCCCTCTGCGGCAAACCTCTTTCTCTCTGCCCCGGTGAAACCGATTCTTCTGATTTTACTGCCTCTCCCGGTAACAAGAAGAACAGCCTGTCCGGCGGAGCCATTGCCGGAATCGTAATTGGATCCATAGTGGGTCTTCTTTTGCTCGTTTTCCTTTTGATCTTCCTGTGCAGGAACAAGAGCAGCAAAAAGACCAGTGCTGTTGATGTTGCAGCTGTCAAACAACATCCAGAATCTGAAGTTGTTTCTCATGACAAGTCTATTTCTGACTTGGAGAATGGAAATGGATATCCTACTGCTGCTGCGGCGGCAGTTGCAGTCAACAAGGTTGAAGCAAATGGCAATGGAAATGCTGCTGTTGGTGGTGGAGCTAAGAAGTTGGTGTTTTTTGGGAATGCAGAGAGGGCTTTTGATCTGGAGGATTTATTGAGGGCATCGGCGGAGGTGTTGGGTAAAGGAACGTTCGGGACGGCATATAAGGCAGTATTGGAGTCAGGGCCGGTGGTGGCGGTGAAAAGGTTGAAGGATGTGACAATAACTGAGAAGGAGTTCAGAGAGAAGATTGAAGCGGTGGGAGCAGTAGATCATCAGAGTTTGGTACCTCTAAGGGCTTACTATTTTAGCAGAGATGAGAAGCTCCTTGTTTATGATTACATGTCAATGGGAAGCCTCTCTGCACTTTTGCATGGTAAGCCTTTCTTTCACAATAATAATTGCTACATTTTATTACTTGTTTATTTTTGCCTTTTGGGAATGCATCTTGGCTATTCATTGCATTTTTTTGATACTATTGGAAATGCCATTTAGATTAGAATCTGAGATTATGCAGTTTGCTTCTTACATACCATTGAGTTTGTGAACATGTGATTTCATCATTGGGTTTGATTTCAAGAATGGTTAATTGGCAATTATATTCACTCATTTATTAGATTGAGAATCTTAAGTAAATACTACTAATAGATTAGATAGCTAATTTAGAGGGTTGAGTTGTATTCCATATTCCTTATTGGAATTGTGGGACACGTGATATGAGTCTAGTTCGTTGATTGGAATGAAAACGGTACGGTATAATGAAGTTTGTGATATTTGTTATTTCAGGAAACAAAGGAGCAGGTAGGACACCGCTGAATTGGGAAATGAGATCAGGCATTGCACTAGGAGCAGCCCGTGGCATTGAGTACCTTCATTCACAAGGGCCTAATGTTTCCCATGGAAACATAAAGTCGTCTAACATCCTCTTAACCAAGTCGTATGATGCAAGAGTGTCTGATTTTGGGCTTTCACAGCTTGTTGGCCCCTCCTCTACCCCAAACCGTGTTGCCGGGTACCGTGCACCAGAAGTAACTGATCCTCGCAGAGTGTCTCAAAAGGCAGATGTGTACAGTTTTGGCGTATTGCTCTTGGAACTTCTGACTGGGAAGGCACCTACACATGCTCTTCTAAATGAAGAAGGTGTAGATCTCCCCAGATGGGTTCAGTCGGTGGTTAGAGAAGAGTGGACTTCTGAAGTGTTTGATCTTGAGCTCCTTAGGTATCAGAATGTTGAAGAGGAAATGGTTCAGTTGCTGCAACTTGCTGTTGATTGTGCAGCACAATACCCCGATAAGCGCCCTTCAATGTCTGATGTGGTACGGAGCATAGAAGAATTACGTCAATCTAGCTTGAAAGATGAGCAAGACCAAATCCAACATGACAACAATGATATAGAATTGTAGATAGATGGTGGTGCATCACTATCTTCTTTCATTTGAGTTTGACTCCACCGTACTTGGTGGACTTTGCTTTATCAGAGTCACATTCCATTTTTTTCACTTGTTAAAAATTAAAATCATGTGTTTATTTTTGTATTTTTGTATCTTGAGCCTCAAATTTGTTTGTTTGGTCTTTGAATTTCCTCCTTATTTTTCTTCACAAATACTGTAGTAGTATCCATTATGCCATCTCCCATATTTTTTTTTTCTCTTCCAATTAATACTTTGGGGGAAGTGGGTGGATACATGTTCCATTCCATTATTAGTTGTTGTTGTTGGATTGTGGTTGATGTAATTATTACTTTTGCTTTAACATGGCTTTTGCTTTTAGTTGAAAACCTGTAAATGAGATGTACTACTCCTTAGTCGGTGTCATTGGTTGGTTGGTTGCCATGTCTGTCTGGTGGTCTGCTATTTCTTTAATTGTTGCCAAAAAGGTTGGTTCATCACTGCCTTCACAAAAAGTTGGATGTATGCATGGATGATTTATACCCTGGAACCAACCTTCATTATTATTGATTGTGCCACTTGGTTTCAAGATTTATTTATTTATTTATAATTTTTTGTAGGGCTATTTATTTATATTTATATAGTAGTAGGGTTATCAAATCACAAAGGAAAAGAAAAAACTACTCCTACCTTTGCAGAAACTAATAATTAGGTACACTAAAGAATATCTTTCCATGCAATATATTTTGAAAAAAGAAAATGAAATGATTATGCCAAATTCATGTAGAAAAGCTTATTTGAGATTATAAGTGTAATTTGTGGCACTTCACTCATCTCTCATACTAAACACTTCTCCCACACTGAGGAGGCATCAAACATGAAGGCTGCGGAAAGAAAAGTAGTAGTAGTAAATAGTAATTAGATAATTGATAAACCAATAAAGATAAAAGCACACCCTTGCTTTGCAAAACCATCAGTGACACTGTTAATATTACTATGCATCCGGAGAATTAGCATTCTAAAAAATATTTTACATACTAATACAAAACTAACATAGCCAAATAAAAGAAAGACATAAAGCAAGATGAAGGAGGGAAAACATAAAGCAATGAAAACGTTCCCTAAAACATGCCTTTGAGTCCGCTACAACATTGACCTAACGAAGGTCTTTCGTAGTTATTATTCCTCTAACAAATTTTTGTTTCCAACAGCAGCTACAGCTCCCAGCTTGGTTTGAATGTTTCTCTTTTTGTTCAGAACTCCACACCACAATTGTTCTTCTTTAAATACACGTGATAAGTCAGCACTTGCAGTGCCACACCTTTTAGAAATCCAATTTTGGGAATCTACAAGTCTCTGGCAATGGTAAGCACAAGAAGTTAGACATTAGCAGTACTAGATCAAGTAAGCTTGCTGAAGCAAATTTCTCAACCAAATTGTTTTTAAACTGCAGATTGGATGCCATAATCAACTTTAATAAGCTTCGAACATAAATAAATGAGTATATGAATTTTGAGGAGGAAAGCAACACGGTGGAGATTTTGTTTTTAAAATAGTTGACTATAAGCTAGACGTCGAGATCATAAAGGATATGCTGCATAGAATAACAATATGACATTCTTAGATAACAAGTAGCATCAATTAGTAATAACAAAGAATATTTGCAAAGGCGTTTCTTTCTATTTGCTCTGCAAAGGCTTTCATAAGCACACATATTTAATTTAACTTAACAGAGTCCCCTAATCTATGTAGATCCATTCAAATTTCAAGAAAAAGTGCTTAACATCATCACTGCCACAAACAAAAATTATAAACTAAATATAACCTTTCGTTGGTATCCTTGAGCAAAGATTCAAGACAACTGAAAAGGTTTTCAATCAATGCAAGTGTGATATGACATGAAGCAGGCAATATTTTGGAGACTATAATATCATCATTATGATCATGAAACAAAACAAAAGTGGCCTAGGAGTATGATGGAAAAATAACATACCTACTAATAAGCCTAGCACCAATGCGATCAAGCTGCTTGACATTAGCAGAAGCGTTCAAATTTCCTTCCTTTTGAAAAGCTTGAACCATTTGTTGGCCAATTAGGTGTCCCTTTTGCTCATTATCCGTGATAGCAACAGCAGTAGGTCCAGCACCACTGATGGTGCACCCAAAAGCTCCAGCTTCAATGGCAGCCTTCTTGACAGCATCCATTCCAGGAATCAATGGTGCACGCTTGGGTTCCACAATTTTATCGGACGACAATGCCTTCCCCAACATCACCAAATCCCCCTGCAACACTCCCGCCACAAGAGCACCCGCCTGGCTACAATTCCACACGTGGTGCGGCATCCCTATCTCCAAAGGCAATGCAGCTCTCATCTTCTTGGTCGGGGCTTCGAACTCAGGTGTCACGAGTACAAAATAGAGCTCTTTTTCAGAAGGGAACTTAAAGCGCACCAATTCCAACGGCTCATAATTGCGAATGAGAACAAAACCACCCATGATCGACGGAGCAACGTTGTCCGCATGGTACCCAGATACCTTTTCCTCTGATTTCAAGCACGCAAGAACAAGCTCATCATAGCTCAATCTCTTCCCGAATATTTCATTGATGGCAACAGCGGCTGCAGCTGCACTGGCTGCACTGGATCCCAATCCACTTCCTAAAGGTAAACCCTTCTAGAGGGAAAGGGAAAGACCGACAGATCGAATGCCGAGCATTTTCATTGATTCAATGGCGGCCATACCGGCGCAATTGAAGAGAGGGTTTTTGCTGAGCTTATGAATGTTAGGGCTTTGACCGGAAATATCTGAGATACATATCTGGCCGGGGTGAACATGAGGGTCGACCTTGAGAGAGACAGTGTCACCAATAGCATCGACAGCACAGCCTAGGAAATCGAAGCCGGGTCCTAGATTGGCGACGGTGGCAGGAGCAAAGGCCTTGACAGATGAATAGATTGGTGGTGGGTCAGTTGTTTTAGTAAGAGTGAGGAGGGGGTTGTGAGCATTGCATCTGATTGGTGGCACTCTATTTTGGGTTCCTTTGGAATTGAGCGAAGCAGGAGAGACGGGAAACCATGCTGTTGCAGCGGCCATATGAATAGTTGGATTGGATTACAGCTACAAGACAAAAAGAAGCCATCCAAATCCTTATTATGTTTGATTTGATCATCGCTATTGATTGACTATTGCTTTGCTGCTATATATAGTTACAGAAATAAATAAAATACTGAATCATAAAATTGAATGGCTAAACAACAACAACAACAACATTGATGGATGAATGGCATAATAAATGAAATATTAAAATGCGAAGAGATTTGGTTTACCTTGAGGAGGAGGAGGAGGAGGAAGAGAAGGATAATAGTGGAGATGGTAGGTATTAATACACTGCCTATTGTCATGTCAATCAATCACGCAAGAGAAGAGAGAGTGAGTGATTAGCAAAACCCCTCTCTGCTCTGCGATTGTCTGTCTTGTTAACAAATTCAATGAAAGAGTAGTAGTTACTAATTAGTTAGTAACTGTTGAACTGTTGATTTTACTTTCTTCTGCATGGGTCGGGTCGGATCATTTCAAAACAATACATATCACTTATACTTTTCTTCTTTTTTATTTTTGGAGGCGACACACCAAATCCCATTTATATACCTACTCCGCTAATTCTAAAAAAAAAATATATATATCACTACTATTATTGTCATTACATATACCAAAAAAAAAAACCTTTGTCATTACATGTTACAGTAACTTTATTAAATTAAATTCCATTGGATTAGATATCATAACCTCTTTTTGTTATTATTATTATGTAATAATACTTGAAGAAGTTATTCCAAAAGTTGTGCAATTATATTGAAGATAAGATATGACTCATTATTGTTCTTGAGTTTTATGAAATTAATCAAAACATTTTTTACGAAAAAGTTGGTATGAGATGAATCTTAAATAAGATGTATCGAAGATTACTGGTTTAAAGAAGATTTATTCAGTCCACAAATCCTAGCTCAACTGGTAGAAATATCGAAATTGCTAGTGTCAGATGTATGACCGGGGTTCGATCCCTGATCACTCCACTTTGTGTGTGAGTTTTCAATGACTTTGTCATTTCGTGTATAAAAAAAAAAAAAAACAAGATTTATTCAAGAGACCTGCTTAAATAAGGTTTGGTTTAAGTTGTATTTTAAGAAATGAGTGGAATGTATTTCATTTATTTATAAAATATAATAATAGAAAAATTATGGAGACCAAAAGTGAATGACGTCCTCTAACTAGAGACTGCCCTACACCAATCCGTCTAGTTCAATCCATTTGTCAAAAAACAGACAAACGAATTCCTTCCAAAAGAAGAAGAATAAAGTTTGCAATTAATTGGACAAACAAAGTTCAAACTATAATTCACTAAAAAAGAATTATAATAAAATTCCAGATCGTTAAAGTTTAAACAAAACAAAAATCAAATAGTCATATCAATACCACAATCTCATCAGGTGGAGATACTTTTAACGGGGGACTCTATGGAAAAACTATCAACGAATATGAACAGACCTTCACTTCCAATTTTTGAGATATCGAGTGGGATGATGGGTTTAACTAACATAACCCAGGCCTCACTCCAAAGAAAAGCAGAGGGATAAGGAATACACAGGATTAAATACAAAGAGTACATTACAAATAAGAAGTGCCAAACAGAAAGATGCACAAACTCACTCCACCAGAGGCAAATCTCGGAAAAGCCTGGAGACAGAAATAACGCATATGTATGTGTGATAGAATTGCAAAACTAAAATGCACTCCAATTATCAGATCCTCTTCTAGGAGTTTGACTTTCTGAAGAAGTCCTAAAAGGCCCAGAGCCAAAGGGATCCGAGTCATCAAATGCAGGAAAACCATGATCAAAATCCGCACTGCTACGGACAGAATCAAATCGTACCGGTGCTTCCCGAGCAGGTAAAGATGCACTATCATTTGTGCTAAACGAATCATATCTTGAAAAGTCAAAAGCATTTTCCAACCAGTCTTTAGGCTTTTGAGGGGAACTGCTTGAGCTGAAAAGTGGGGTGCTTGGAACAGAATCATCAAAACTGAATCCACTGGTCTTCTGGAAGGGATCACCAGCATGTGGTGAAGCTGTTTTAATGGGGTTGAGACCCAGGTCTCCAGAACTAAAGAAATAGTTGTCTCCAGCCCCATCAAGATCTCTCTCCTGTAATAAAAAGTAAAAACAAATGTCCAAAAGCAATCAGTAGATTGCTAAGAGTATAAAAAGAATGACATCTAAGCCTTCGACACTAAGACATAATCATAAAATCGTATAAAAGCTCTAGTATCAGTCATAAGTATCATGTAACTGAGATCTCCTGAACCTCCAAGTCATATTCTCCATAGTCATATGGAAGCTACATATCAATTGCTGGGCAGCGCTCTCTGAAGCTACACACCATCCCAACCATCTGACACAGTGCTCTTTTCTGGCAAACTTTATTTGAGAGCCCTTTTTTGGGAAGCCTATTAAAATTGTATGTTTTGTTATTTTACGGTTATTATGTTTTTAAATTTTTTCGGTTGTGTGGGTTTATTTGTAACCAGCTTTTTCTTGACAACAAATTGTAACAAGCTGAATCTTAGTAATCTTCAATTTGAGGAAAAGCATTTGAATATTCATATAATCATTTTTGTGTAAGGAGTCTTGGCATGTTGAGTAATGGTGGTACTTCTGCAACATTTCCTAGACTAATGGTATAAATAGGCGTGCTAGACTGCCAAGTTAGCATTTCCAAAATATTACAATAACATCACTATCAGGTTAGAATATAGCAGGGGAAATTTAGACAGGCGTATCCTTCAAAAGAAGAAGGATTTTACTGAAACAATACTTCACAGGCGAGAACTTGCATACCTCCTTAGTGGTGCTACTGGCATTGAATCCCCAAACTGAATCCATATCATCATTTGTGTCGAAGGTTCCCCAATTAGGTTCATCAAAAACTCTGTCTTCAGAAAACACAGACTTCTCACCATCATGATCACTGCATATGCAAGATTGTATACAATAATTATTTTAAAAGATCACAAGATCTATATAATACATTAAAAAAAAACAAAGTATATATTGGTAAATGGTAATTGTGGACAGTGGACACTGACATGAACCAAAACCAACTTTAAACAAATAAATGACCTTTCAAACCCACAGTTTGGAATAAACCACCTTATCATGCACAACAACAACCAAACCTTATCCCACTGAGTGGTCTCAGCTCTATATCATATGCACGTGCTTGTAAAGTTACATCAACCTAACACTGTTTTCTAATCTGTTAAAGGGTTTTAATGCATACAATAACCAGTTCATAATATACTTTGTGGCTATTTAAATTTTCTATCATTTGGTAAGTAAGACCTATACCACAACTACCATTGTCGTGACGAGGTGAAATGCAGGTTGAGACAGCAACACCAAAAACCATGAGGCAGCCTCGTGAATGGTTTTTGCTGAGCTTTTTCATGGCTTTGATGGCAGCAATCCCAACACAGTTCTCGTGAAGGTTTAAATTAGTAGCGTTACATTGGGTGGCTATTTAAATTTTCTATCATTTGGTAAGTAAGACCTATATACCACAATTACCATTGTCGTGACAAGGTCAAATGCAGGTCGAGATAGCAACGCTAAAAACCGTGAGGCTGCCTCGTGAAGTTTTAATGCTAAATCAATCATACAAGTCTTCCAAAGGACTAACCAACATTTTTTGTGCACAAGATTGAGTTCAAAGGAAACAAACTAAATCAGTAATAAAATCAAACAAAATCTGCATGTGTCCTTTCAAGTTGCAAAAACCACTCAGAGTGAAAGTGAGAGGGGATCATAAGTGGAGGATAGTAGCCTCGACACAAATGTGAGGAGGGGTGTGTGCACGAGCACTTGTGTGTGTGCTGACGATAGTATTAAGAAATAGACATAACTTATAGGGGAGAAATGAATTGCGACTCTCTCTTAATGCACAATATATTACAGATAACAATTATCAAGAAATCTCTTACAAGCCTAATCTGTCAGCAGGTCTCTAACACACATGTGCACATGTAGAGAAGAGACAAATGCCCTTTGAGTTGAAAAATGTACAACACACATTAACACTTTACTTTGACCTAATGATATACGATTAGAAAAATGGAGCAGCAAGGATCAAACGTTCAAACTCCTATCCTATTGTTCACAGGGACTCTAAAACCATGTCAAGCATAAATTACCCACAAAAAAAATTGCTAGGTGGAAGCAAAAATGTACTATAAACATTCACCATTTTATTAATCATTATTATGATCACCACAACCTTCAAAAAGGCACAGAGAATATAGTTGATCCGTAAAATCCAAATGAGCAATTTGACCATGATTTGGAAAAACTAGTGTGCAAATCCTAAAAATCATACCTTTGGGTTTCTTGTGCGGCATATTGATTACGGGGTGAGTTATCTTCACCGGAAGTCTTTCGAATGTCAGAATCAACAAAGTCCCTATGCGGACTTCCGATAGTACTGCTTGCAAATGGACTATTAGGAGCACTTTTTGCAGATCCATTGTCACTTTTATTAGAAACAGATCCGTTGCCTACTTCCTGTTCATTTGTAGTCTGAGGTTTTTCTGACTTGTCATCACTCTTAGGTGACGCTACAAATTTTGGACTGTCAATATCCAAAGATTTCGTGTTCCCAGCCTTATCATCACTCTTAGGTGACGCTACAAATTTTGGACTGTCAATATCCAAAGCTTTTGTGTTCACAGCCTTTGGTAACTTCTGTTTTGGAGGTGCTATGGTGTTTTGCACATCAAGAGTGTATTCTTTGACAAGAGCAAATTCTGCTAGAAGAAAGCATAGTAAATAACCAATAAATTATTCATACATTTCCAACATTCTCCAAAAGAGAACAGATGCAGACCAGAAAATAAAGAAATTGCAGGTACCCGTAGCTTTAATCCCGCAAATATCATATAATTTCTCTTAAATATAACCTATATCTCCTAAACTATATAACTGCTCAAAATGATTGATTCTCGCATTTAGACAAACAGTTAAGCTTAGAAAATAAATACATAATATAGTGCAAAGAAGTATAGTTCAATAGCTTTATTAAAAAAAAAGTATAGCTCAATAGCCAGTGAAGTATTGTGTAAAAGAAATACAGAGTTACTGGTACAAGAGAGATGTATATGCAAGCAGAGTAAGTGAAAAAATAAACAAGAATAAAAATATCCTAAATGATAAAACCAGCCAGCTCCTTCCAGTTCTCCTGATGCAGCACCCAATTGTAATATTCAACTATGAGTATACTATTTCTTCATTGTCTCATCCATTAATTATATAGTTACCATTACCAATAACATGTTTGTGTGTGATCGGGCTTTGATCAGTTTGCTTACTCTTTTGCTATTATCATTTTCAGCCAATAAAAATGGCAGTGTCGTGAGTAGGCATGCCTTGAAATTCAGCTTTTGCCTCAATGTCGCAGCATCTTCTCTGATCTGAAGGAGATGAGTATCCGCATATTGTTTCCTTATATGTATATGTCAATTATCAACAATTAGAGGGGAATTTGTAATCTCAGTTGTAGTCATCAATTTTTCCTAAATATCAAAAGAATGATTTGTACATCAACTTTAGAAAAACACCCCAAGAATCTTCTGTTTATAATATCAGAGCTGTTATGGGGGCCGAGTCAACCATCAAGTTACAAGGGTGTATATGGAGAGACAGGCAAGATAAAGGGTTTTCACATTTCAGTTAACCTTCTATAATACTCTTAATACGCATTTTTTAGTTTCCCTACGAGATTCTTTCCTAGTTTGCCTTTTAGAATTAATTATGTTCCCTTATCTTAGGGGACAGTTGAAAATTGACAGTGCATTAAATTGTGTACCACATGTACATACACCTTCAATTCTAATAGAGAGGGGTAAATACAGCTAGGAAGAACAAAAATACACCAAGCAAACTAAACAAAAAGACAAAAACAATAACAAATAATTGAAATAATGCACACTTTAATACTTCACAGACAAGTAATGTTCTAAGATAAACTGTGCTGCCTAAAATTATAAGAATAATGATAGAGTAATCTTATCAAATACAGAAATGGTAATGATAGAGTAATCTTATCAATTTGAGTTTGAAGTTATCCGATATGAGCATGATAAATCAACTAATCCCCCAGATAAAATTATAATTAGCCATGTTTATGTGGTTTCATAACCTTGTGCAAAAAATCCTCAAAATTAATGGCAGATGCCACACAATGTGCATATAATTTGTTTTTAGTAATTAATAGAATATCAGATCTAATGAGTGCTATTTCGGATACCTTTATCTTCAAGCTTATCCCAATCCTCATCCCAGTCAGCAGCTCCTTCTTGGATACCAGGTTGCCAGCCTAAAGGATTAATTTGAGTGAGTTCAGATAATACAATAAAAAAATATATTGGAGGAGAGCACATGAGACTGGTGAGCAGAGTATAACAAAGCAAAGAGAAATGGCATGGCATGACACAAGCAAAACAAGAGAACACGATGACAAAATTAAGAGGCCAATAATGAATCTAGCATGTGAAATTAAGAGGCCAACAATGAATCTAGCATGTGAAAAAATCAGATGCATTTAGCAGAAATAAAGAGTCGATTTGCAGACATTGAAGAGTTTTCTGAGCTTAATTAAAATAAAAGTAGACAAATGCAACATAAGGATTTTTGTTTGGATCAAATGTGTAGTTTATCTTGTACACTATTTTCAGAAACATCCGCCAGTTTCAAGTTTCATATATTTTCATACAACCAAAGTATTAATACAAAGTTTAATAACAATTACAGTAGTCCCTGTAACAAAGAACTATATAGCTAATTTAGAATCAATAACAATCCATCATCATATTTTGTTTTAATAGATTCTTCAAAAAATAATGCATGCCATGAGAAAAGAAAACATTTCTGATAAGCAGCAACAATAGGTAATATAAGATTATATAGAGCCTTTCCATACAGAACTATTCCACAAAGTAGTTAAAAGGTTACACTGCAGCTCAAAAAGTTTTCATGCTGATTGAAAACCAGCAGTTCAGCAATTGAAGGCTACTTCCTCCAGCTAAATACTGACAACACTAATGCAATAAATATCATATAATAAAGTCATAGACATGAAAAAGATTTGATAGCACTTGAAAGGATATTCAAACAACTATAAATTTGACATTACCAAAGGGTAGCTCCACTAATGTTGTGGGCTTTGCACGTAATCCATACTGCTTGCACCGTTCATTTAGAGATTTCACCAGTTCATCAAGGGCAGATTGGATGCGATCAGCACGGCCCTGAAAATTGCATGTGATTAGATCAGATATGGAAAAAAGAATCTCAAGATGGATGTGCAGAACAGGTCATATTCAAACATACCTGTACCGTGTCCTCGGTATTTACATCCTGTTCCAACTTGACAATCCCTTGATATAATTCAATTTTTTTCTCCTATACACACAATAAAATATTGTGATATAGTGATGCAAAATGCAAAAAACAATAACACATTAGCATATATACTATACATGCTAATGCTATGAATTGGAGGACAAGCCATATTTTATTGCACCTGTATGTCACGGAATGTAGCTTCCTCGGTCGTCAACTTGGATGATACATCTCCAACTTGCTTATATTTAGCTTCATATTTCTTTGCTAGATTCTCTACCTGGAATTAGTATATTGAGCCAACGACAAAAGTTAATGTTGTAGACTTATAGGTCTAATAAAGATTCTACCTGAAATTAATATATTGAGCCAACGACAAAAGTTAACGTTATAGGTCTAATAAGGATACGTGCAATGCTAAAGAATAATACCTCATGCTTATCAGCAGATATCCTTTCTATGATCTCGTTAAGACGGTTGTCACATCTACTCTTGTAGAGAACCTTTTGCAGGCAAAAAACCAGAAATTTGTTTAAAAAGGAGAAAATAAATGAAAGAAGAGTATTGACATGACATTGTTGATCATAAGCAGCGCATGAAAGGCAACTTTTATATGTTTTTCTCTTCTAGGTATCCACGTTTTTATTATATAATTACACAAGAAATTCCAGCCTGTGTTCACAATAGGACAAATCTATTTCATAGGCATTACTCTTCTGGGCCAGTAGTTCCAAGGTATCTAGAGAAGCAGATAAAAGCTGAAAGAAGGGGTATAGTATAACGTCTATTAATGGATAATAATTGAGTAAAACACCTTTCCCAGAGCCCTTTTTTCTCCAAATTAATTAATTAATTAATACAAGAAACAGCCAACATATATTTACAATAACAATAATAACAGCCCACATATATTTTGAATCTTTAACGCTTAATAAATCAAATCAAAGAGTGAAAGTTCTTGGCAAGATAAATTCTTTCATAAGTACAATAAATCACAATGGTAAACAATCTGTCTCTCAAATTACATTTCAATAAATAGCTATATCAGTATATCTATATGGTTCTGGCTTAGCCTGCAAATCACCAGTTTATCGAGAAAAGAAACTACCAAAAAGAGAAAATAGAACACAGCTTAAACAAGATAGAGTTTCAACAAGGCACAAAGGTATCAAGCACAGGTAATACTCACAAGTTCCTGCATTTTTGCACGGAAGAATTCTATTTTCTCTCTCGACTCCACTATTTCTTTCTCAAGTTCTTCTACCTGTAGTTAACAAAAGAATTGAGGGATGAGAATTGCCTTTGTTCAATTTGAACCAGAATAGTGTGTAATCAAGCATGCGTGAGCTGACACAGTGATATGCATTGCACAAACTGCAATATAGAATATTAACTTTCTGTGCAATCTTTATAGATACTAGTAACAACTAATAATTTTCACATGCAAGTTTCAATCATCATCAGCGTGATGTATAAATAGAATAATCATACTTCCCATTGAAGCCAAATACAACTTACATTGACATTCCACCATATCCTCAAACTAATCAGCCTTAAAAGATGATCATACACAATATGTAGATGGCCTATACGGCCCCCAAAAGGGTTGCTTACTCTGAAACTACAAACTAATCAAAGCAGTGGCAGAGCTTTGTTGGGAGTTGGGACAGGGGATGGCCATGGCATCCCCAAATTTATTTATATATACTATACTATGCAACTTATATGCCATACAAAACATCCTTTGGCGTAGTGATTTAGGACACTAGAGAAGAGTTGTAGGTTCGACACTCAGCTACTCAATTTTTGCATCTTTTATATTCCTTTTGCAAGAATAACAGCACAAGACGTCAAAATGGAAATTTAGTTCGACATGCTAACTAAAAGAAAAACAAAGGGGCTAAACCACTACGCCAACATGAAATTCTTAGTATGATAGCTATACATATTGTTATTATATGTGTGTATTTTGGCATCCTCATAAAATTAGGTCAAGCTCCGCCAGTGAATCAAAGTAAGATTTGGCAGTTGGCCAGTAGAGAAACATACCGTTTGGGGGAAGACATGTATACATGTGAGCTTTACAATCAAAATAAAACAAAAAACATGACATCCATTGAGGTGATACTGACAGGCTATAGCTTGACTGTCACTATCCTAAGTCTTTTAATATTGAGTATGGTGATTGTGTCAAAGGTTCAATCCCAACAAAGGCCATTTATTCCCCTTCCATACTTGCACGCTAGAACCCCCCTAATGTGCCCAAAAAATAAGTAACTGCACGTGGCAGATTTAATGCACAACATAAATGTTGCAAGGAAATAAATATACAATAGTTACCTTCTTATCAGCTTCTGTTGCTTCTTGAAACTTCGAGTTAATTGAATTTTGCTCATCTGAACTCAGTTGATTTATGAGATGTTTCTCCAATACTGGAATTTTGGATTTCTGCTGCTTGTTCTGAGGTTCTTCATCAGGCGGAGGGACAGCAGCCGGCCTTGGTGGCCGACCTGCAGAAGGGTTCACTTGTCGAGCACCGGATCCAGTCATCCCTTGTTGTTGTTGTTGAACACCTTTCAAAGATGAAAGGAGGAAGAGAAAAGAAATTATAGAACAAAATAGTTTCCATACAAGTACATGATTATAACTCAAAAAAGAATGCTAGTTCTTCGGCACAGACCTGATTGATTTCCCCAACTTACAGCACTGTGGAGATTGGCAGGTTGACCGGTAGTTGGTAAATCAAGAAGAATGCTATTTGGAAGTACACCTGGAAGAGGACGTCCCTCCCTGTGTCTCTCCATTAGGTAGAGTGCAATACAAAACTCTCTGAGAGAAAGATGACTATCATTATCTTGATCGGATAAGTCCCAGACCTGCTTTAAAACCTCTGGAAAATATAAAACATGGCATACAAAATAATGATCAGTAAATTAACTAGCCATTGCGAAGTTACGATCAGAACATTAGAGAAGTAGCAAAACAGAGAAATTATTTTACCCCTGATGTCCAAACAAAAGGAAAAGAAGTAGAAAATATACCTCTTGGTAGTCTCCAACTAAGAAACAAGTTCCTCGCCTGTAACCCAGTGATTTTCCCATCTCTATCTGTGTCTACTTCCATGAATACTCTCGTATATTTCTGAACATCAGTCTGAGTCATTCTTGGCCATGGAGGTTGGGGCTGACCTGAAGCAGAATCCTGCAATCTCACTGGAAGTCCAGGTGAACTGAGCATATTAGGCGTCTGAACCGGGGGCTGCTGATTCTGTTTCACCACCTGCTGGGCCTGCTGAAGATGCGGACTGCCAGACTGGGTAGCAAGTGAGCTCTGCAAAGAATCAGGGGAACTAGTCCTAATAGAATTCTGGTTCCCTCCAGATACGGGTACAATGGCAGATGAAAGCAACGAATTGCCAGAAGAAAATCCTTGTGGAGAAGAATCTTTCTTTGGCTGAGATGAGCTAGCTGAGAACAAATCCCCTCCGAAAAATGGATCCGAAGCAATACCATTGACAGAAGAATCCTTGACCACTTGATCTGATGACTTAGTAGCAGAGGAAGGATACTGTGATTGTGTAGGTGTTGGGGGTGCAACATTTGATCCAGATGTTGTAATTGCAAGACCAAACCCATCCAGATTTGAAGCAGGACTAGTTGCTCTAACTGGTGAGGATGTTAGTTGGGGTTGTTGCGGAGCTCCAGCCATATTACCATAACTAGGGAATGTGGGACTTGCGGGGCGAGCTCCACCAACAGCAGGCACTCCTTGAGTGGGAAGACCGGCAGACAAATTTTGCAGCGGCCTTGGTTGCTGACTAACCTGAGAAGCGGGAAGGTTTTGATTAGGAACTGGCCCCCTCAGTCCAGCAGGATTTACCTGTGGTGCAGGTGTAGGTGCGGATGCGGATGCAGACGGAGGTGTAACAGTGGCACTGAAATTGATTTGAGGAGCAGGAATCTTAGATGCGGCTGGACCATACAAAGCAGCTTTGACCATTTCAGGAGTGAGTTCCCGCTTGCTCTGTGCAACAGTGACAAGTTTAAGTGCATTGTAGAACTCGGCACGACCAAGGTAACCACTCTGACCTTGGTTTGCAAATGCCCAAATCTGAAGAGCGAGGACACGATTCGCAGTTTAGATAATAGATGAACAAGTCTATAACTATATACAACTGTACTATATAACAATACTAGTGCTAAATTACTAATGAATGAATGAATTAAAACAGTATATGAATATGAATGAAGTGATTGATTTGAGAAAGAGAAAGAGAAAGACCTGTGCGAGAACGTTTTTAGGCAAACCGGAGCCTTGAAAGAAGGAGACGGCTTCGACACCGCTGATACGGCCGTCACGATCTAAATCGGCACGTCGGAAATAAGCATCGAAGAGATCCACATTAGGTGCTGGCGATGCCATCAGTATTAGATCAGAGCATCAAGACAATTCAGATTTTGTATTAGAATCGATTGGATTGAATGATTGAAGAATCGATCGATCGACACCGCAACGAATCCAATCAACAACCAAAGTGAACATCACAATTCACAACCCTCTTTTCATTTCTCATAATAACGTCCCTCTTTAATTGCCATATTTCAAAAATACCACTGCCTTCTCCTATTTTCCCTTTCTTCTGTCTTAATCAACTCTGTGTTACTACCAATTTTCTTTTATTTTCATTTTTTCTAAAAGCCTTGCCATACTTTTTTCTCTTAAACCTTTTTATTTTGTTTAAGGAAAAAAAAAAATTGTTAATTCCATAAGGAGGAGATAAGTAAAGTATATTACAATATTAAATTCAACTATTTTTTTTTGCAATCATTAATTCAATTATTTATTCACTTTTAAGAAATATATAAAAATTATTAAGCTGGAAGGGAACCTCGGCTCTCTCGTATGTGTGAGTTTATGATAGGTAGGGATGAAAATATGTCATGTCAGCTAACATGGGTCTACGGTCTATGCTACATAAACTCAGGTCATTTAGTCTATTTCTTTAAATAAAGTGGATAAACTCAGGTCATTTAGTCTATTTCTTTAAATAAAGTGGATCAAAACTTTTTATTGTTAGTCTATTTCTTTAAAGGATTTTTCTATCATATGCAAACTTGCATATGTTAAGAAATTTAAAATAATAAATTTGTATCGGAACTTGTGTATTTTATATTAAATATATAATTTTTTAATAAATAATTGTTGTTTTTCAATAAATACTTACTACTTTTAGTTAGTTTAACATGTGCAATATTGTACATGTTAGACAAACTCTTTTTTAAATAAAGTGGATTAAGACTTTTTTATAAGTCTATTTAACTAAAAATGTCAGATTAAATGTCAATAAAAGGTCTTTAAGGTATACCAGGCTGAGCTATTTAAGTAAATGAATAATATTTTTATTACTATCATTATATATTAAAATTTATACTTTGACTAAATTATAAATCTATTAATCTTTTCAGTAGTTTACGTTTAATAATTTACATTAATTTTTCACATATGTAAATGTACTATTATAAAACATAATGTCATTTATAGCCAAATTCTCTAAAATATCATACTTAATCTTATTGGTTTATTAGTTAATATGTATATTTTAAAAATATATAATTATTTATTTAAATATGTTATGTAAAATATGTTTTTAAACATACTAACAAGTTATATCATGCTTTCAAAAGGTCAAGTTCAGACCTAAAAAATAAGCTTAGATAGGCCACAAGTCAGGCTCGGACTTCAATTTTGACTGATCAGATTTAGGCTTCGCAAAGTCTAGCTCGACCCAACTTATTATCAACTCTAGTGATAATTTTGTCATTTTATGTATTGAAAAAATAATAATAATTATTTATATAAATGATTTGGGCTTCGTATAACAAAAATAGATTGCTTTTCCAGCCCCGTGTTTCTTTTATAACCCCCCAAATTTCAATTTGCCCTTGAAAAAAATTTTGGGGCATAAAAACCGAATCTTTTTTAGTTCAAATTTTGAAAATTTTCGGTAAACATAACCCGAAATTATTTTTCAAGGCAAACAAATTTCGGTAAACATAAACCGAAATTTTTAACAAAGGGCAAAACAGGAAATCCATAGAATTTGGGGGGTATAAAAGAAACACAGGGGCTGAAAAAGCAATTTTCACAAAAATATTATTTGGGCCTATAACAAAAATCTGTTTTGGGTTATAACAAAAGTGCTATGAGAATTTCTTTCGGGCCCTCGTGTTTTTTTGCGCATCCTATGCGTTTTCAATTTTCCTTTTACACTGCTTAAGTATCAAATGTTATAAAAATGATAAATTTTAGAAAATACAATTCGTTCTTAGATAACAAGTCGATCAGTGGTGAAATTTATCGTACCAGTCAAAGGATTGTTAAGTGGTCAATTTTGATTGGTCATTTGTGTAACCATGACATGACATTGACCAATATGAGATACCTGTTCTATTCACATCTCCACCTCTCTATTCTTTTTTTTTTTTTTGTTTGTTTGTTTGGTTCTTGTTAGTTTTGGTCATAGACATTATATTGTTTTATGTTATTAATTCGGCGTAAATGTATGTTATTAGGTTGGGTTTAATGTCACGTGTCATATGTGCAACGATATTGGGTTTTCAAATTTTGGAGATTTTTTTTTCAAGAATTTGAGTTTATACAATAATAATTATGTATTGTTAATCTTCATGAAATATCTAATATGCATTAATAGATTAGCGGTAAGTGTCCCATGAACTTGACTCAATTGGTTGGACATCGCATTATATATGCAGGGGACCGTAGTTCGAACCCTGGTCATCTCACTTATTCAACTTAAGAGTGAAATATGTTGTTGCTAGACTACTTGACAAAAAAAAAGATTAGCGGTAAGTATGATGTTTTTGTGTGGCAAATTTTTGGTTTTAATTTTAACATGGTCATTTTTTTATTCATAATTTTAGTTCTAGTCTTTCAAATTGAATAGGCCTTCAAATAGTCAGAAGTGCTCTCATGTTATCGCATATCACTTCAGACTATATATAAACAAAGATATCAATTCAGACTCATTATCATATTGGGTCATGCTAAACAGTGCCCATGTGACACTTGTTAAGCATACATAAAATGAAAATAAAAAGACAAATTTAATGATAGGAAGATGACTTTTGAAATGTTTAATATGTGCATGCACAAATTATAAGATAAAATTTATATATTTGTATGTTTAACTAGTGCCCCACTCTAGGCGGTGTTTATCATTTTCCTATTATATTTAGGAGGTTGTGGAAAAGATATCAATTCAAATATCAAATTTTGATGTATATCATGCCCAACAAATTTACATCTTTAACCGGTTTCGAAAAGAGCTTTAAATTCTAAGAGTATTTTTATGTTATACAGATGATAACTCGTGGTTAGAGTATTTGTAAATGAGAAAATAAAATCAAAGTACAACTGTGGTGTGGTGACTTATATCAAAAAGTTGAAGGTTTATCTATATTTTGAATCAATGGTGGCTCAGCCTCCAAATTGATTAGGCTATGCTATTTTTTGTTGTGTTTTAGTTTTGTTGGGATTGAGAGAAACTCTCTCACTGTAGTGTAACTTGAGTGCTAGAATAACAGTTGCTTTAGTATTATTATTATATATTATTTTGGCTTCTTAAAAGAAAAGGAAGAAAAATGAAAATGATAATGGAAGTAGTCCTAAAAAGGTTATTTATCTAATAATTGAATCCATTGACTATGCAACCAAAGTCCTAACAATATAATGCGGTTTGATACACACGGTTCACACGTTTTAACGGAAAATTGAATCCCTGAAAGAAAATGTTCACAAGGTCAAGAAATTAGCAATATTTTATAAACATAATATATGAGTTAATTAAATGAATGAAAGTGAGTGGTGGAATTCTATTCAAGTGTACACACACACACTTTTGTTCAAAGGCTCTGTCGTAGAAATTCCTGAAAGGACCAAGGACTTGTCTTCCAATTTCTACGAAATGATAGTTAAGAAACTAAATACATAAAAACTCATGTAATCTACCGATCGTTAGTTGGTTTAGTGGTGATTGACGCTGAATATAAAACTTATTTATTTTAGTTCCTTAATCAATCAATAAATTCAATGTGAAACAAAACAGCATCCAACATAGTAAAAAGATGAAGAAAACTATGTAAAATTAGTGATGCTACAGTGTGATTTTGTTTTTGTTTGACGGTATGAATTGGGCGCAATATTTATTTGATGTCCACAAGTAAAATGTGTGTTTATTAAAGTAGTAATAATAATGTCCCATGAACTTGGCTCAATTGGTTGGACACCGCATTATATATGCAGGGGGTCGGGGTTCGAATCCGGGTCATCCCACTTTATCCCGCATTAATAATAACAATGTTGTTTTATTTTTCCTGCCAAAATTGGTGGTGATGGTCCCCTTGCTATCGTGTTGTGTGAATAAGCGATTTGTTTGAATAATAAAGAAAAGAGAGATTTGCTTTGCTTTGGATCGTAATTCTAATGTATGACTTGACGAAAGACTAACAAAAGTTGACTTTTACTGCTGGCATGGCATGGCCCATTTCTTCTTAATTTCTCATCTTTGACTACTGACTAATTCCACATGTGGCTTACTAGTAGTTACTCTCCTATAGTGCCATGTTTGTTTTACTCATAATCCTACTTTACATTAAAATACAAATATATCCTTTTTTACTGATAATTATTTAGTAATTATAATATAAAAAAATCTATATTAATTATAGTATCAATCTTTTTTAATAAACATGAAAAATATTGAGGGAGTATTTTGAGACGGAGAGAGAGTACAACGTACACATATTATACACGCATATAGTATTCCTATATGGAGCAAATAATTAGTGGAAGAGGAAAAAAGCTATCTTTCATTAATTATTGAACTAGACAAAGAAAAAGCAGCAAAAGTAATATATATATATTTATTAAATTAAAAGATAAGAGCAAGAGTAAAAAGCGCGTGCGTAACAAGAAGAAATAATGGTTTGATTGATTGATTGGAAAAGAAGAGGAGTACAAGTTGTTGAAATACACCACCCTGCTCCTCTAATTAAGCTCTTTTTCTTCTTCTTCTTCTTGTTGCAATTACATTAATTCAATGGGGATTTGCTGGAGTTATCCACCTAAAAATCCAACTCCAACTGGAACTGGTAACACCAATTCAACTTATCTCTTCTTAATTTGATTATAATTAATAATTAATCTCTTGTATTTGCATGTATGTAGTTACACCTGCAGGGATATCTCATTCTCAGACAACAAGTGGAAGCTATGGTATTAGTTCCACCACCACTGCTTCAACAACCACTACTACTTTCAATTCTGCTTCCATTACTACTTCTTCTTCTGGAACCAGCAGTAATATGTCTTCCTCCATAAATAGAAGCAACTTCTCCTCACTCTCTGATTATTCAATTGGTGGCCAGATCTTACCTACTTCCAATTTGAGGGTCTTCACTTTTGCTGAATTGAAGGCAGCTACCAAGAATTTCAAACTTGATACACTCCTTGGTGAAGGAGGTTTTGGTAAAGTCTACAAAGGATGGCTTGATTCCAAGAATAGTAGTGGAACTACCGTTGCCGTCAAAAAATTGAACTCCGAAGGCTACCAAGGACTCAAGGAGTGGGAGGTACGTAGTTGGATCATCCTATTCAATCATACACACGATTGAATCAATTATCAGGTTCACTAAAAATAGACAACAAAGTGAGTTTAACATCCTTGTTGCTGGGTGATGGGAAGAAACTCTCTTAAGTTGATTAATTGAACCAACTAAAAACACCAAGGCAAAAGAAAAAGTGCACGGTGAAAATCCAAATCAACTCACTGTTTTTAGTTGCCTGAAATTTAAATTGCAATTACAAGTGAATTATTAGTTGCTTGGAATTAACACGCATGTTGCTACCAACATCCACACATAATAGTATGAATTAGCTTATGATTCCCTTCTTGTCATTGTTTCTACATGTTGTCTTGGTCATTTTTATCCGACACTATTGAGTTTTGCTATACATAAAGGTTTAACGGCGCGACTTGTTGTCCATCTATCTTTTGTTCACGTGTAATTTATCTTTTACATATATAGACACAGATTAATTAATTAATTTGGTGATTGATTAATGGTTAGTTGGTTTGTGTTTGTGCAGTCAGAGATACATTTTCTAGGACGGCTTTATCATCCTAACCTTGTTAAGCTGTTGGGATATTGTTACGAGGAAACGGAGCTTCTTCTTGTCTATGAATACATGCAGAAGGGCAGTTTGGAACATCATCTCTTTGGAAGGGGTGCTGCTGTTCAGCCACTTCCTTGGGATCTCAGGCTTAAGATAGCAATTGGAGCAGCTGCTGGTCTTTCGTTCTTGCATACATCCGATCGAGAAATTATTTATAGAGACTTTAAGGCCTCTAATATATTGCTTGATGGGGTCAGTTCACTTTACTTCAATTCTGTTTTATTTACAATTCTTCATAGTTTTATTTATAGTATTACTTAATTAATTGGCCTCAATTTTAATTAAATTCTGGTTCTGCTGCAGTCCTATAATGCAAAGATATCAGATTTTGGACTTGCTAAGTTGGGTCCTTCGGCTAGTCAATCCCATTTATCAACAACCGTAATGGGCACACCTGGTTATGCAGCTCCCGAATATATGCAAACAGGTAAGTTATTCATGTCTTCATTGCTTTTTAGTGCCCCGGACAAATGAAATTCATTGTGGAAATAGCTACTACTACTCTTTGAATTTGATTGAAATTGACATCTATATACTATGCAGGGCATCTATATGTAAAGAGCGACGTGTATGGGTTTGGAGTTGTTTTAGTTGAGATACTGACAGGCCTACGGGCCATTGATCTTAACCGTCCAACCGGGTATCACAGTCTAACGGACTGGATCAAACCACACCTACACGATAAAAGAAAATTGAGGAGGGTTATGGATCATCATTTGGGAGATAAATATCCAATCAAAGCTGCATTTCCTATAGCTAAGCTTGCTTCAAGATGTCTTGCACCTGAGCCGAAAATGCGCCCATCCATGAAGGATGTTCTGGAGGACTTGCAGGGAATTCAAGCTTCCACAAACAAAACTGTGGAGGTTAGGGGTGATCATTAATTAATGCTATTTACATGTGAATTAATTAATGGACCGGTATGATTAAGAGGCTATATTGGTTGTTCATTTTGTATTTTCCTTGAACTCAAGTAGCTAGCTAGGTGTATTTCTATGGTGGCTTCAGTGAGTTGTGGATTTGATATGCATGCCCCTAGTTAATTCATCAACATGTTGTATTGTATCGTGTACCTATAGTTCTATATTAGAAATCCCAAATATTCATTTTGGATCTTGATCAAACTCATGGAATATTCTTGTATTGTCACAAGACCATATATAAATTTCTTAGACAGTAGACACACTCACAAAATATAAACAATACATTTTTTTAAATTTTTTTTTTGAGTTTGTGAGTGTGCCTAAGACTTGTGACCATGATCTTATGAGTTATGACTATGGATTGTGAAAAGTAACAAGAGTAGGCTCTGGTTGGTGTCACTGCGGCCTGATCTGAGTATGCAGTAGCCAGTTGGTAGTTTTAGATACATTTTGTAAAAGCATGATAGTAATTGATAGCATTTTCACACTCAAGGCTATAACAGGAGCTTCAACTTCAGCTATTTCAGATGGCTCGAACTAACTTGTTGCTTCTCACTTATCAGGCTAATCAAAGCATCATATTCTTTACTCTAAACTTCAACAGTAATATTAAGATGTTGTTGAGGAGAAAATAGTGAATCTATTATGTGTTTGATTTAAAGTTATTTGAATGAGAATTTGTTTAGACTCATGAGAAATTACAAAAAATGGGGACTACGCCAAAACCCACTATAAATAGCCACGGACATAAACAACATTTGTCAAAACTCACTATAAATGGCCACGGAGATAAACAACATTTGTCTCATTAAAAACTCTACCAGAAAAATCCAACAGAATAGAACCTTAATGAAGAAAAAAAAAGAAGTACAAAGCAAGCAAAAAATTGTATCCTTAAAATACATCAACAAAAACCATAATAAATAAACCCAACAAATAATTGATTATCTCGAAGAAAAATAAACATAGTCTTACCTGTGTGGCACCCATTTTTGTGAGACAAAGCTTGTCACCTCAACAACAGACAATGGGAAAAAGATATCCTTCTCATTTTGCAATCCATCCCTGGCACCAACCTCCCACTATTTTTACAAAGTCTGGAATATTTTCAACAAGCTGAAGCATTGTATGTATTATTAGTACTGAACTCTCCAACTAAAGGACAATCAGAATAAAAGATCATTACTACATCAGTATCAAATGTACAACTTAGAGACAAAAATAAAAATATACAATTCCTTTTTTCATTTAAAGTTATTTTTATAGATTCAACATGGATGATATTTAACCGGTTAAACATCATCTTCATTGTTCCTTGCTTAACGGCATGTTTCTAGTTAAACTAAAATACATAACAAGGGGAGGAAAGTATACTTGGATCAATTACACCTTACTTGAGAACTTCTTTGTGTACATTTATCATTGTGATCAGTTTTAAAATGACAGTTATAACATTGCTGGCAGCATATGATGGTTAAATTAAAAGTACATGTTGGAAGATAGAATTTGATAGGTGATTAGAATGTAACTTCCTAACGTTATCAAGCGAAAAATATCTTTTGACCCTATCAGAAGATAACTTTTGATCGGTATATAAAAGACCATTTTGAGATTTTAGAGACCTGCAAACATATTGAGAGGCTAAAGAGCTATTTTCTTATGTTTTAGGTCGAAGAAGACAAACAATTAGACTTTATTAATTTGATTATAATAAGAGATAGATGTAGTATTTTGAGACGGAGAGAGGAGTACAACGTATACATATTATACACGCATACATACGCATATAGTATTACTATATCGAGCAAATAATTAGTGGAAGACGAAGAAAGCTATCTTTCCTTAATTATTGAACTAGACAAAGAAAAAGCAGCAAAAGTAATAAAGAAGAAAGAAAGAAAAAAATAATGGTTTGATTGATTGGAAAAGTAGTACAACTTGTTGAAATTCAAACACACCACCCTGCTCCTCTAATTAATCTCTTTTTCTTGTTGTTGCAATTACATTAATTCAATGGGGATTTGCTGGAGTTTTTTTTTGACAAAGATCCAACTCCAACTGCTGGCCAGATCTTACCTACTTCTAATTTGAGGGTCTTTACTTTTTCTGAATTAAAGGCTGCTACCAAGAATTTCAAACCTGATACACTTCTTGGTATAGGAGCTTTTGGTAACGTCTACAAAGGATGGCTTGATTCCAATAATAGTAGTGGAACTACCGTTGCCGTCAAAAGATTGAACTCCGAAGACTACCAAGGACTCAAGGAGTGGGAGGTACATAGTTGGATCATCCTATTCAATCATACACACGGATTGAGTTTTGCTATACAGAAAGGTTTAGCAGCACAACTTGGTGCCTGTCTACCTTTTGTTCATGTGTAGTTATCTTTTACATATAGTAATTGATTAATTAGTTTGGTGATTGATTAATGGTTAATCGGTTTGTGTTTGTGCAGTCAGAAATACATTTTCTAGGACGGCTTTATCATCCTAACCTTGTTCAGCTGTTGGGATATTGTTACGAGAAAAGAGAACTTCTTCTTGTCTATGAATACATGCAGAAGGGGAGTTTGGAACATCATCTCTTTGCAAGGGGTGCTGCTGTTCCTTGGGATATCAGGCTTAAGATAGCAATTGAAGCAGCTGCTGGTCTTTCGTTCTTGCATGAATCCGATCGAGAAATTATTTATAGAGACTTTAAGGCCTCTAATATATTGCTTGATGGGGTCAGTTCACTTCAGTTCTGTTTTATTTACGAATCTTCATAGTTTTATTTATAGTATTAATTAATTAATTGGCCTCAATTTTAATTAAATTCTGGTGCTGCTGCTGCAGTCCTATACTGCAAAGATATCGGATTTTGGACTTGCGAAATTGGGTCTTAGTCAATCCCATTTATCAACAACTGTAATGGGCACACCTGGTTATGCAGCTCCCAAATATATGCAAACAGGTAAGTTATTCATCTCTTCATGCTTTTTAGTGCCCCAAACAAATTGAAATTGACATCTATGTACTATGCAGGGCATCTATATGTAAAGAGCGACGTGTATGGGTTTGGAGTTGTTTTAGTTGAGATACTGACAGGCCTGCGAGCCATTGATCCTAACCGTCCAACCGGGTATCACAGTCTAAGGGACTGGGTCAAACCATACCTACACAGTAGAAGAAAATTGAAGAAGATTATGGATCATCATTTGGGAGATAAATATCCAATCGAAGCTGCATTGCCTATAGCTAAGCTTGCTTCAAGATGTCTTGCACGTGAGCCCATAATGCGCCCGTCCATGAAGAATGTTCTGGAGATATTGCAGCGAATTCAAGATTCCACAAACAAAACCGTGAATTAATTGATTAACGCTATTTATATGTAAATTAATTAATGGATCGGCCGGTATGATTAAGAGGATATATTGGTTATTTTGATTGAATTGTTTTTTAACTAATTTTTTTGTCAACAAGATTATAAATGCATATAGTCGGATGAGGGGAGACCTTCATTAAGTAATCATCATGTATATTTAAGAAAAGAAGATACTATCATGTATATATTTAAGAAAAGAAGATACTAATAAATTTACCAATCTATCCCTTTTTCATTTTTTTATTTTTTGACACATAATTAAACCAAGGGGCATACTTGTCTTTTCATACTAAATTTTAATAAAATAATATTATTTTAATCATTATACTCTATTACACAATATTTTTATATTTTATTTCTAATATTTATATGGGACCTATATTTTTACCCGTATAATAATAAAGTTGTCAATTTTTTTGTGATTTATATGGAACCTAAGATTTTACTCATATGTCTCGGTTAATACGATGACCTAATTTTCTTGTGATTTATTAGGATCTATGTTTTTACTCATATGTTAATAAAATTGTTTATATTTTGATAATTTTTACGAGACTTATATTTATATTCATATATTATTACGAGGACCTAATTTTTTTAATTCAACTCATATGTATCATTCGAAATTTTGAAATTTTTTTCCCTGTCATGTTTACTGTTTAGTACGGAGTATATTATAGAAATCTCTGTAGAACTAATCAACTCATGTGTATCATTTAAAATTTTAATTTTTTTTCCAAATGTCATGTTTAGTAGTACATTATAAAAGTCTCTCTAGCAACATTTTAACTTATTTTAAAAAGGGGTGAATTAAATCTGCATTTTTATATTTTTAATTTGTGGTTTAAAATTTTAAAATTTTTCCGCGATCATCTTTAATACATTAGTAAAATCTCTTGCAAAAGGTTAATTTTTTTTATTGACGGATGGATTAAATATGAATTTTTATGAATAACTAATATACATTAGACAAAATATCGGTCATAACTTTTTTGAAATAACTATTATATATACATGACAAGTTGTCATTAATATTTTTTTTAAAACAACTATTATGCACATGATATAACATTGTTGATAAAAATTTAAATTAACTTTGATTGACGGGAAAACAAGTTGCTGCTAATGAAAAATTTAAATAACTACTATACACGGGAAACAAGTTTTTGTTGATGAAAAATTTAAATAACTATTATACACGTAAAATAAGTTGTTCCTAATGAAAAATTTAATTAACAACTATATCAATTTTAAATTATAAATAAAAATAGTTTTTCATCAAATTTGTCAACTTTAATATTTAGTAATATTTATAATTCAAATAAACGCGCACTAAAAAAGTATAAGATATATATTTATCAATAACTCCAAAAATAACTGCAAGTCAGTACGAATTCATGTTACTACTCCATATATTTCAAAATGATAGAAAAAGAATTTTTTATCATATTATCACATGTAATCCTACCTTACTCTATATATAGTTATCATAGACCAGACAACAATCTTTACAATGGTGAATAATTTTATAACGGGAATAATTTTATACTATACAATACTCATCCTACGATATAATAAAAATCGCGGCAACGCCGCGACCCGTGGGTACATACGCGTATTATGCTAGTAATTATAAAACATACTACTGTAATATAAAAACCTTAATTAAGTCAATGTTGTGGCAAACTTAACATTTTCAATGAAAGTAGTAAATTTTCTTCTTATCTTTACGATGTTTCATCCTCCCATTTCAAAACCAGACTCAACTTCCATTTTCAATTATTAATGGCCAATAAATGAATATTCCCTCCGGCCTCATTTGTAAGCAAATGTTTTCTTTTGCACACTTATTAAGAAATTAATTTTTTGTCATAATTTTGTGTGTTATTTCAATTAGAATTCCTAAAATGACCGTTGCAAAACATTAAACTTGCATTGAGACTATGTAATCATGTAAAAAAGTAAAACAATTAATAAGGGTACTTTTGGAAAACTAACATTAAATAAAATTACTTTTGGTAACTTTTGCTTATATTTGAGGATAAATTTTTTGTTGACTTTTGCTTACAAATGAGGCGATAAGAAGTACATAAATATATTTAACTTCTTTTTCAATCACTAATTGCTAATAAATAAAAACTTGACAAAAAGGAAGCTCCAAATAGACAAATCACAGTAATCAAATTTGAGGAGTGCTGTGCCGAAAACTTTGTCTGACGCCCAAATGTATGTCGCTTATTTGATGAAAGAATGTATTATCATTACCGATCGTTAGTTGGTTCAGTGGTACTTAACATTGAACTCGATAAGAAAAACCACAATTCGATTCCAGTAACTATGATCGAGAGGAGTCGCAACCAAAATGAGTCTTGACTCTTGTTAAAATAAAATTGGGCAGTAAAGTTGAGATCCTTCCTTACTTATTCGGTTTTTGGCATTGTGTAAACCGCCCGTCCGTGTCAGTCTGTGACTCACTGTGTTGTAAGTTGTTGGTTGGTGCTGCTTTGCTTGCGTCTTCATTTTCATGACTTTCCTTCTTCATCTCTTCTCATCTAACCAACTAAATCCCAAGGAACAACAAAACACAAAATGAAAATAATCAATACTACTACCAAAATTATGGCTTTTCGTATTGGAATAATCACTTTTCTATTACAGGTAATAAGGAATCCAGAACACTTCATCTTCTTAATTTCATTTCCTTCGTTTTACTTACTTAGTTGTTGTTGTTGTTCACTTCATCTTCAACCTTAACATCTATACTCTCTAATCTATCATCTATGTTAATGAATGTTAATAACAATTCAGGTACTTTTACTCTCTGCTGTCACCACCGCTCAAACCCCAATGTAAGAACAATTACAATTACCGTAATTCATTCTACCTAACAAACAACTCATTTCATTTCATTCATTAATTCCACAAAAATTGAAACTAACAATCATCTTTCTGTTTAGGGCCATTCATTCGGAAGAATACTGCGCAATGTATGATATTTGTGGTCAACGCAGTGATGGCAAAGTTCTTAATTGCCCTTATCCTTCTCCTTCTGTCAAGCCTGCTGATCTATTATCTGATAAAATTCAAAGTCTGTGTCCCTCCTTAAACGGTAATGTTTGTTGTACGGAGCAACAGTTTGACACATTAAGAGTACAGGTTCAACAGGCAGTACCCATTCTAGTTGGTTGTCCTGCTTGCTTGAGGAACTTCCTAAATCTTTTCTGTGAACTCTCATGCTCTCCTAATCAGAGTCTCTTCATCAATGTCACTTCTGTTTCTCAGGTAAATAAATACTGTCATTTAGTCTTATCTTATGATTTAGTACCTACCTACACACTATACTTGAAATCATCTTATGTTCATTTCAGGCTAATGGTAATAAGACTGTCGATGGTATTGATTTTTACGTAACTGAAAATTTTGGAGAAGCTTTATATCAATCATGTAAGGACGTCAAATTTGGGACCATGAATACAAGGGCCATAGATTTTGTTGGGGGTGGAGCTAACACTTACCAAGGTGATTCATTAATTCATTATAACATGCTTCGATTTATTATACAAATAAATTACATAAACTCTGTTAAACAAGTCATCTTACCATTTGTTAGTTGGTATTGTGGGAATCTTTGTGCTCTTTCAGGAATGTATGTACTATTAATTAGTCTTGTCGTGACTGGTGAGTGTATAATACTAGTATGTGATTAGGTTGTAGTCCAAGCAAGTTCTCCATAACAAGATTTAGGCACTGACAACTTTTTTAGGAGATCAAGATTGCAACCCCATTTTGCGGTGCGGTATTAATAAAAACTAGGTCTTGATTAAACACCATTTTACTTGAGAAAATTGGCAAAGTTAATAGATCTCCGAAATTGAGTTTGAACCGTACAGTGAAAAATTCAAGAACAAAAAAGAAACCTCAGATATCTTTCGCTAGAAATATGCATGTGACATGAGTGCAACACCAATAAATGAAACAAACAGAATAGCTCATAATTAACATCATCTTTTTGTTGTTTGATATGCAGTCAAAGTCAACCACAACATGTCACGAGTTGTTTTTATTTTTTATTGTAAACTATGTAATTATGACTTTTTTCTTGTTCTTATGTTGGTAGTAAGCAGTTGCTTCTTAAACCATGTTTGCATGCCATTATAACATTTATTTTCCATGTATATACTTGAATTATACATGCTCTTTATGTGCTTATGCAATTTATTTTTGATTAACCATGCCAGAGTGGCTTGCATTTCTTGGAGCAAAAGTGCCTCTTGGTTTTCCTGGTTCACCTTATTCTATACAGTTTAAGACAACCATTCCTGACTCATCTCCTATGAAACCTATGAATGCATCTGTCTATTCATGTAATGACACTTCACTTGGCTGCTCTTGCGGCGACTGTCCTTCATCTCCTGTCTGCTCGGATCCAGAACCTGCACCACCCAGAAAAGATCCATGCTCCATTGGAGTGGGATCTCTGAAGGTTGAAACAATAGAATTGATTCTTTTTCTTGATTAATTTCATTCACTTCAAGACTAGATAAATTTAATGCCCTGCTTTCTTTCTTAAAAGTTGGTTTACGTTTTGATGTATGTCATGAGTTCGTTTTTGTATAATAATACTACAGGTCAGATGTGTGGATTTTTCATTGGCTCTCTTGTATATTCTATTGGTTTTGGTTTTGTTTGGATGGGTGCTGCTGCAAAGGACAAGACAAGAGAGGGGAGTTGGCTCCAATGTGGAACCATTGCTGAATGATATGGGTGGTGAAGGAAGTAGTGTTGCTAACATCCAAAGGGACGAAACTCAGCCTGAAGAGGTATGCACTTAAGCCTATGTTGTATAAATATATGTATGTTTGGGAGTCAGAATGATTCGATTTATTATTACTATTAGTTTTGTGGAAGCCAACTATCCAAAAGTTTAAACTGTTGGATGATGGTATGCATGAATTTTTATTTATCTTAATATAATTTACAGATCCCCATCCCCTCATGCAAAAGTTCTTTGGGCACCTTATTCTAAATTGTTTGATCTTAAAGACTCTTATATACCATAACACCAGCCAACTATCCAAAAATGTCTAAGGAAGAGGAGACTACCCTATACCAAAGTATGCCAAAAGGCTCAACAAGGGGTTATAATGGTACTTGTAGATTGCTACTGTTGACAAATTGTGAGAAGCTTGAAGCAAATATAATTTTTTTTTTGTTAAGTGCTTTGATCCTTACTAGCGAAACCGACACTTATAGGCTATCACTTGATCTTATTGGTGGCTTGGTGTAAATTCTCTTTCTTGTTGTGTCCATATGTAAACTATAACTTCAAAAGCATTTGCAATTTACCTTTGGCTTTAAATAGTGCATTTTCATTATCCTTCTATTAGATAAGGTCAACCAGTCCGACACAAAGTCTCCCAGAATTTGACATGACTTTGTCCTACACTTCTCACTCATGAATCGAACTGGCAGTTGTCTAACAAACTTTATCAAGCCCTCAATGGTTCCGTGAAGATTGAATATGATGCTGTTTTAGGAAATGAAACCCGGTCATTGGTTCCTGTACCTCCTAATCATCAATCCATAGCTGCAAGTAACGGTACACAAAATAACCAGTTACAAGGTCCAGACCACAACCATAACCATATTTTGAAAACTGGATATTTGGAATAAATTTTAACTGGGTCTGCCTCATTTCAGATTTTTAAAACAGGGTTGTGTTATATGCTTTTGTAAACCCGGTTAGTGAATTGGATGTCCATATCCATGTCCAAATTCAGTTGGATTCTCAGTTTATTGTAGTGCTATTTCAACATGTTGTTAATGATGTATATTTAGTATTATTTATTACTCTATTGTACTGTTGACTTTGTTGGCAAACAAAAGGTGGAAGTGATGGATCCGGAAAAGCAGCATGCAATGCAATTTTCTTTTGTTCAAGGATATTTGTCAAGATTTTACAGGTCTGTAGCTTTAGCACCTGTTAGGTTTACAATTTCTTAATCATTGATTAATATTTTGTTTTTGGATCCAGAGCTTATGGAAGATGGGCTGCTAGAAGGCCCAATACTGTTCTTTGTTCCTCATTGGCAATTGTTCTTCTACTTTGTTTGGGTCTGATTCGTTTTGAGGTGGAGACACGACCTGAAAAGGTACCATATTTCATTTATTGCATCTCCACAAAGCGCAATCTAGTTTTGTTTTCCTGTAACTGTTATATGTTTAAGTTTCCTAGCTTGTCCCCGTTAGCAGAATAATGCACTATTTTTCTTTCTTGTACATTAGTATTACCCTGGTTCATATTTGTTAATCTCCTCTTAGACATGTTTCTATTGGTTATTGAAACAAATGCTGAAATGGTAAGCACATTTTGCATACCAGCTCCAGCAGATTGAAATAGTTTCACACTGCCGAACCTATACTTTTATTAGAATACAAAGAAAAAGTTTTCATGAAGGATAAAATATCACTGCAAGGGTGTATTCCTAATTCCTGTAGATAACATCCTTTCTGTCTACTTGGTCTTTTGTATGCATTCTTGTCTGTTGAGAAGTCTCACATCGGTTGAGATATATAACTTGAACAAGTATTTATAAGTGGTGGGAAGTCTTCATCTTACAAATTGGTTTTGTAGGGGTTGAGTTGGACCCAACCCAAATTTTAACATTGTATCAGAGCAGAGTCTATCCAAGGTCTGTTGGGCCACCTACTATCGCGCCACTAAGGTCACATCCAAATGTCCAGTCTTAGGCATGAGGGTATGTGTTGAGATGTCCCACATTGTGTGGGATATGGCATAAACATGTGTTTGTAAGTGGCGGACAGTCCTCACCTTACAAGCTAGTTTTGTAGTGGTTGAGTTTTTTTAGACAAAGAAATCATAATTTCTTATTTATTCTTATAATTTCAATTCATTAAACTGGAATGACCCATTCTCAAACCCAAACAAACTGGTTATAGTAAAAATAAAAATACTCAGAAATTTTAAATCAATGGATGCATAGCAAAATGGGGTGGAAGAGGGGAACATGCTGGGTTTAATATTCATTGACCATGTTGTATGTTCTAATATATCATTAAAAATTTTGATTAACGTTGTTCAAAATCGTGTTAAGTGTGTTTTGGTATATGGTTAGTAAGTTGTAACACTTGTTTTATTCATTAGGCATCCACTGAACGTAATTAATCACATATTTGAACTGTATTAACCATCCAAATTGATGCCAAGTTTGTGTGTCAAAATAACACAAGTTACACAACTCATTAAACAAAGGTCACACTAAGAGTAAAGTATGTGTTCATAGTTGTATGTTTCCAGAATACAGAAAGTATTGACTGTGCTGTAATGCTATCTGTTTTTTTTTTTTTAAATTTTTGATAATGATATTTATTCCTATTTTTTTATTTTTGATAATGACATTTATTCCTATCTAAACATGTTGGTCATGTTTGGATTTCAGTTATGGGTAGGCCCTGGAAGTAAAGCAGCAGAAGAGAAAGATTTTTTTGATAGCCATCTGGCTCCATTCTACAGAATCGAACAGGTTTCGTAGTGCTTATGATTTCTTTTACTTTACTTTTTTTACTGATATCTAAGCTGTCTCTTGAGTAAGTGGATAGAAAACCTCTATCTAGCACGTGGAATCATTTGCATGTTTTGTCTTTACCATCATTTCTATTTTGTGACGATAAATTTGCCATTAGCATCGCACACAACCTGGTTCAACATAATAGGACAAATCATATAAAGATAGACTTAGGCTAACTCTTCATCAAGAAGATATTAGATGATGGTATTCTAGCTACAAACATCCTTTCAGGCTTCAATTGGTAAATGTATTCACCAAGGAATTACCATATCATGGTTTTAAGATCTTACTTGCAAGCTAGGAGCGATAGATTTGCTCTATTATAAGGGAGATCAACGTTATTTTACAAAATTATTTCCTCTTATTTGTATAGCCGATTTCATATTTTACACTTTTTAGTTATTATTTTCTCCCATTAATAATTTAACATAGTAACTAATAGAATTTATACACCATCAACGTAATGTGGCCTCGGTCTACATATTAGAATCAAAACTTATATTAAGAAAATTTCCCCCTTTTTTCAAGCATTCGACATTATTCATAATATAATGTTACAGTAATGTTTGATCCATGTCGTCAATCTCATTTACTGAGTTTTTTTTCCTGTCAATTTCCTTTCATTTCTTGTTGTGATTATCTCTAAAATAAATCACTTTGGCAATCCTATTTGCTTAATTTTCAGCTCATAATAGCCACAACCCCTGAATCAGAGCATGGTAAGCCACCAAGTATCATAACAGAAGACAATATTGAATTGCTTTTCGAAATACAGGAAAAGGTATTTTATTTTCAGTTCTTTCAATTTGCTATACTCTGAATGGAGGTGTTTCAATGTAGTGGGGCTTTCTTTATTACAAATTTTCTATTCATTGATCTGACAGGTTGATGGAATTCGTGCAAATTATTCTGGTTTATTTGTATCTCTGAGTGACATTTGCTTGAAACCTTTAGGCGATGACTGTGCCACCCAAAGCATTTTGCAGGTTCAAACTACCATTTTCCAAAGGATTAGTGAATTATGTTTGAATTTTGCATTGCATGTATTTATTATGTGTGTAGTACAACTAGCTGACTTTTCTTAGTCAGTTCCATATTAATTTACTTATTTTTTTGGGCACATTGAAGATGATTTTATTTGATTTTCATTTTTTGTCTTAATATTCTATCTGATAGTATTTTCAAATGGACCCTGACAATTATGACAACTACGGAGGTGTTGAACATGCCGAGTATTGTTTTCAGGTAAACTTCAATAATCTGATTAATGATTACCTTAGGTTTGTTATTGAAATGAGTTACATTGAAAGCAATTTCCTTTATTAATATAAGAATTAAAGTGTCTGATAGGCCCACTGTTATTAATATAAAACTCTATAAGTAATGGGGAAGGTGTGCAACTGTGATTGATTGATTGAAGGGAGTGAAATATATTAGAATCATTGTGGTTTGGGTTTAACTCAACCCTATCGACTATATTTAGACCTTTATAAACCTTCTATTTGTTCAAAAAATGGTAGATTTCCATTCGAATCGGGTTTTAGACCTTTATATTAGTCTATTAAACCGCCTGTGTGGCTACACTGCTCTGCCGTTGCTCGCATCGTTTTAAGCACTGTTTCGTTGTTGTTTTTGGTTGTTGTTGCTTCCGTTGGTCCGCCCAAATGTAGGGACTTGAAACATATTTAACCCTTTAAAAAATTTCAAAGGTTTGTAAGAAACTTTTTATTGTATTAGAATTTGAGAGGCATATACCCAACCACAAAAGCTAGCTTGAGAGTTGAGGTTTGCATTACATTTATAAAGGCTATCTTTGTCATATCTCTAGCCAATGTGGGACTTCTAACACACCCTCTCACGCCCAGCACTATTGGGCTTGGTGCGTGGGATCAACAACAACGGGTGACTCAAATATAGGAGGTCTCCACAACAAACAACAAATGGATCTAGGATAGGCTCAGATACCATATTAGAATTTGAGAGGCATATACCCAACCACAAAAGCTTGAGAGTTGAGGTTTGCACTACATTTACAAATGCTATCTTTGTCATATCTCTAGCCAATGTGGGACTTCTAACATATAGTATTCTAAGCATGCTTGAAAAAAATTATTCAAAAGTTAAAAGTTCAAGTATAATTAAACGATTTTTAAAATTCTTAAAATTAACAGGGACTAAAACTACATACCTAAAAAATTTGTAGGGGCTAAAACATGTCACTTTTTTTTATCAGGACCAAAAATAAACCTCCCTCAAGCTCTCGGGTCTTAGTTTTTATGCATGCCCCTGCCATTTTGGTGTTGCATATTTGTCTTCTGGCACATTTTCTGGGCACTATTTCAATACTATTTCCTAAATTCGATACTCTTAGAATTTTGGGTTGGGCCTAACTCAACCCTACAAAATCGTCCTGGAAGGTGATGATTGCCTCTACTTATAAACCCATGTTCAGGCCATCTCATATCCAATGTGGGACTCTTAACAAATACTATTTCAATTTCTTTTTGTGTCCTAACAGTGTCCTTATGATTTGTCTGTCTATCTGGTATACTGTTGACTCTGATTATTTGAACTTACCATTTTCAGCATTACACTTCTACAGAAACATGCTTTAGTGCATTTAAGGCTCCCCTTGAACCAACTACTGCCTTGGGAGGGTTTTCCGGGAACAATTATTCTGAGGTAAGGTCATGCATTTTGACATATATCTGTTTATGGATTACTTATATGCTGATTACCATATTCTAGGCTTCTGCATTTATTATCACGTACCCTGTCAATAATGCACTCGCAAAATTTGGAGATGAGAATGGGAAGGCAATTGCTTGGGAAAAAGCTTTCATCCAGCTAGCTAAGGTTTGGCTCCTAAATGAAGTCATCACAGTTATTAATTATTGTGTAACTTACATCACAAATTCAACATTTTGTTTTACTTTTTATTGTCAATTATGTACATCTTTCTATAAATCCATGGATATCATTATGTTATTGGTTAGCGTAAAAAAATAATGTCTCAATCCCTGAGATAAAGTATTGATTATGAGAACACTTTTTTATTGTGAGAAATGAGAACAATAAATAATAACCATTAGATAGAAATCAATGATTAGGATTAAAAAAACACATTCAATAATAAGGTGCACTGTAATTATTATATCATATATATGATATGCATGTTTCCTGAGTAAATTAGCTTTTGAATGTAGCATGATATTCTAGTTTTCCTAGCTTTACTTGCAGTCATTACCCACATCACATTTTGAACCAATTTTACATTTGGCAGGATGAATTGCTGCCAATGGTGCAATCTAGCAATCTTACTCTGTCGTTCTCTGCTGAAAGTTCAATTGAGGAAGAATTGAAGAGAGAAAGCACTGCTGATATCATTACAATACTTGTAATAACTTCCCATTTCTTTCAACTGAACATGAAAAACTGATTTGTTGTTACATATAAACTCATGAACTAAATAGTTTGGTTATGGCTTTATGAATTGAAGATTTACTCTACTTGAATAATTGGAATTCATTTCCTACATCTTTTTAGGTGAGCTATATTGTAATGTTTGCCTATATATCAGTGACATTGGGAGATACACCACATCATTTATCTTCTTTCTACCTCTCGACCAAGGTATGATATTTATCTTTAGGTTTCTAAATTCCTATTGTTCACTGGTATACTAAATTGTTTGTGTGTACTCAATACATACATGTCTGTCATAAGGGTTAATATGTGCTAAGCTGTAATTATTGATGAAAATGTCCTAAAATGTGTTCTTACTGCTACTTAGCTTACTCGTGTAGTAAAACTTTTTGTCGTTAGCAAGAGCTGTCTTCTAACTGCTCAGCTAGTATGTTCGTGTTGATGGTAGATTTAAACTTATTATAAATGTAACAATTCCAAATGAAACTGATTAGAATAGAAGAAAATGGTTTTTCACAACAGCATTAATATTATGGATAGTCATAACACATGAACTTCATATGCCTACTTCCGTTCCAGTTCTGCTGTGTGGTACTCTCAGATTAATACACAAAACTTTATTCTGCATACAAGAACAAAATACATATAAAGCTCGACATATTTTTTGCTTGAGAAAAGGGGCTGAACAAATAGCCTTGTGTGGTATCACGTTCTTGTTCAGGATCAGCTAGCTGACCAACTTAACTAGCCTCAGACTCAGACCCCTTGGTTTATCGATTTATGGTCCAAACTAAGGGTGGCGGATCAATTTACAATGCTCCATTCACCCTTAGTTAGAAGACGGAATACTAGATTGTCTATTTGAGGTGGCAGTGGCTCTGACAACTGCTCCGGCGACCGTTTTGAGGCTCGACGGTAACCAAACTAGGGTTAGCCTTGAAGGCAGCTAAACCCACAGAGAACCTTAGATGCCAACTTGGGTATTTCTCATTCTCATTAATGATGAGAAGAGGCGACAAATTATTTATATACATATGAGATGTAAGGGAATAGTTTCCTATCATTAATTCTAAAGCACACTAAATAATCATAAAATAATTAATCTTAACAAAACCTATTGCGTAAAAAAAAACCCTATTGCTGAAGTGTAAGAGCTATTTTCCGCTTTATGCTGAGTCAATAAGTTATCAGTTGGTTACTACGTTGAATTGAAGTTATTGTTGGCTCTCTTGCATTTTTTTATTTCAAGGAAAAAATGAATTTTATCTTGAATTTTTGTTGGTTCATGCATATTGATAGAAACCTGATACTGGGCCCAAATTATTAGAAGCCCTAATAGTGAGAGAAGGGGAAGAAGGGGTTGGCATCTTATCATTAGTTGGTTATTGGTGGGGACATAAAATATATTCTTTGAGGAACTGTAGCTCTGAAATTCCCTTATATGGGACCCATACTGTTCCATTGAGAATCGAATATACCATCCATTCCTTACATAATTCTTCTATTACTGTTATTCTTTGTTTTGTTGTGTGTGGGTTCTACACATATCAACGACTGCATTATATCCGTTCAATTACTTTTCATGTGATTTATGTAGAGATGCTAGAAATTAAATTAAGTTTTAGAAGTGTTATGAAATGGTTGGTTAGCTAAGGCTGCTATACTATGATTATTTTGAACCACTCATATTTGACTTGATGTTATGACATATTTAGGTATTGCTTGGTCTTTCGGGAGTTTTGCTTGTTATGCTTTCGGTTCTTGGATCAGTTGGATTTTTCAGTGCTCTTGGAATAAAATCTACATTAATCATAATGGAAGTCATACCTTTTCTGGTTTTAGCTGTAAGTCTATCTGTTCTGTCCATTGTCATTTATATTTTATTACTGCTGATGTCATAGTATCCAAGTCAAATAGACTAAAAATGTTCTATTTTCAAACACTAATTTGCTGTCCAATCTGTTTCCACAATCCATTGTTGGGCACTATACCTAACAGTTGGTCCTTTTTCAGGAATTGTGTAGGGGGGGGTAAATTACTGTTGATCTTTTGCAATGGGAATATTGGTAGTTTTTGATTTCTTATTCCATGTGTTCTCTGTTTTAGACTCAAAATGCCATTAAACTGAAGTTATGTATAGTCACCCTCTGCTGCCGTGTGAGTCATCACATTCTTGGGTCTTCAAAACTGAAAGAGTTTACATGAGAATTGAAAGAATAAATTTTTCTGAATGAGCTCAAGTGTTTAAACACCCAGTATAAAATTTTAGTTTACACACATGAAGATCACAAAGATAATAAATATCAACTGCAATTTACTAGAGAGTAATTATGCTACCACTATTTCCTAAGATGCGTTAAATCTGTTCTACTTGCAGTACAAAGAATCTAAGCAACTTGGGAAGTTAAATATTAATGTGATTCTAATTCCATCCGTTTATTATAATGGATCTTGCTAACAAGTGCCCCCGGGGCACTCTTTAAAGATTCCATTGAAAGAAATTATTTATTCAAAAAGTTAAACATTTCAATTTCCAATGTATTGACTCCACGCGTTTTCATAAAAATTTACCATTTAAGGTCCATTGAGAGTTCCCCGGGGGCACTCATTAACATTTCCCTATTATAATTTTATAAGTTTCTTGTTTGACTTTCCATAATGTTTTAGTCATGTCTCTTGGCAAGTATTGTGAGATTTCACCACTTTTCTTGGATTTTCATTCTTTGATTAGGTTGGTGTAGATAACATGTGTATAATCGTAGATGCTGTGAAACGGCAACCCTCAGATTTACCAATAGAAGAACAAATAAGCAATGCACTGGGGGAAGTTGGACCATCCATAACACTCGCCAGCTTATCAGAGATTCTAGCATTTGCAGTAGGATCATTTGTTTCTATGCCAGCATGCCGTGTTTTCTCCATGATTGCAGGTTAAAGAATTTTCTTCTCTCATCCTCTGTCCTTTTGGATAAAAAAACCAATCTGACATCTTTCTATAGTGCATTTAAAATTTTCATTTATGCACAGAAAGGAGGGGGAAAATCCAACTCCTTTAAAAAGTGATTTTAAGTTTATTTTTTCTCTGCATTGCTTAACTTCTGACACTATTTTCTATAGCTTTGGCGGTTCTGCTGGACTTTATTCTACAAATCACTGCTTTTGTGGCTTTGGTTACATTAGACTCTGTGAGAGCCAAAGATAACAGGATTGACTGCTTTCCATGCATAAAGTTGAACCGATATTCTATGGAGCAAACTGAAGGTACATACAAGCTATTGGCTCATGGATAAATCGGTTTTTTATTGGATATAAATAATAGCCCCTCTTGAGTCTGCATCTCACAGGTTTTGTTCTTCGACGGTTGTTTCTTACATGGTATTGGAATCTCTATGACCAGATTTCAAAAAATTGATTATTTATGTCCTTCTTCTTATGACATTGAATCTCTATGACCAGATCTCTTGAAATTTTCTTTGGTCTTCATTGAAATTCTCTTTGAGAGATTAGACACAGTCATTTCAATTATTTATGTCTTCATTTCGTAGTCTCTATTGGGAAAAACTCAAGTCCCACATAACTAAAGATAAAGCTGAATTAGAGTTTATAAGTGGGGGGAATCCTCACCTTACAAGCCGGTATTGTAAGGACAAGTTAATACAAAAATCTAATATGGTATCAGAGCCTATCGATTCAGTCCACTAATCATTTATATCCAGACATCAAGTCCAATAGTGTTGGGCTTGAGGGGGTGTATTGTGAAAACCCAAGTCTCACATAGTTTAAAGGTAAGGCTTAATCAGAGTTTATTAAGAGTGACACCACTCACCTTACATGCCGGTTTTGTAAGGATGAGTTAGAGCCATTTGAAAAACCCAATAGTCTCTATCGAGTTTTGTTGAGGTGCAAGACTTATGCATGTCTACTGTATAGGCACATGTAGATGACAAAGGCTAAAATGGACCATCGTTTTAGGCACATGTTATCGCATGTACACTCTAGCATACATGGCCCGTAGTAGGATCTGTGAGCTTGATCAATCCAATGGTCTAAAAAAATAGACCATCTTGCATCATGGACCACATATTATAGTGGTTCATGTTAGCCTTGGCCTGTGTATACTCCATTGCTTCTTTCTTTTCTTTCTATAATAATACTTCCAAGGATTCTGAGATGTATCATGCATGGTTAAGACTATTGCAAAATAGATTTGTCGTGTTACTGAGATTAACTTAACCATAACTCTGAAAACTTTGCAAACACATTAGAGATTTTGAATACTAAGATTGTTCAAGCTAAGGTAATCAATTGTTTATCTTCAAAGTTTAGAGGGTTAAGACATATATCAATCCGCTTGGTTCTATCGTTGAACTTTTTGGGATCAATTGGTCCTTTCCATGATATCAAAGGCCCTGTGACTTAGTGGTTACAAATTTGATATTTGCTGCCCTTTTCGTCCTGGTGAGATTTAATTTCACCAAAAGATGTTGTTATGTGATATGCCAATGCTTCAACTCCAAATGACTTGCATGTGATGAATCATCACACATGGTAGGGATATGAATCACTTGGCCCTCTACAGATTAAGATTTTAGGTTTAGGACGATGCTGCATAATTTTTTATTTATTGCAATATCCTGGATTGTTTTCAACTTTGTTTAGTTGAGTATTTTGAAACCCCCCCTCTCTCTCCCTCTCCTTGCATGCATATAGTTCTAATCATATCACCATCAATGTGCAGGAATTAGGCAGGAAACAGATGGACTGCTAACACGATATATGAAGGTAAAATCATATTTAGTTCATGTGATGAGTACATATAAACAAAAATAGAAAGGAAAAAAAGATACTATACTGCTACTCATGCTTTATGAATTCAGTTTTGTTGTTTTCTCATTCTAGTTGGTGATAATTGGCAAAACATCTATCATATTTACAGCATAGACCGTATACTATTTTGCTTTGCTTTCAGTATCAAAATTAACTCTGTTATCACTGTGTAAACACAGGAGGTTCATGCACCATTTCTTGGACTATGGGGAGTTAAAATCTTGGTCATCGCCATATTTGGTGCATTTACCTTGGCAAGCATTGTAAGTTACATAGGAAATGATAAAATAATAAATGTCAGTAAGATATTTTTTGGAAAACGTCACTTTCGCTATGACTTTTTATTTTCAGGCATTATGCACAAGGATTGAACCTGGTCTCGAGCAACAGATTGCTCTTCCGCGGGACTCCTACCTTCAGGTCTAAATTTCTAATTCACTTCCCATGTTTTTTTTTGGCAATTACTTTCAGTTCCATTCTTTTTTATCCAGTCTCTTATGTTGGTTATTATTGTTCTGTTTACAGGGGTATTTCAGTAACATTTCTGAGTACCTCAGAGTGGGACCACCGTTGTATTTTGTTGTGAAAGATTACAATTACAGGTTGGTTAGTTTTATATTTTAGGTGTTCTTGTCTCTTTATACATTGATCTTATTGTTTTTTAAGTATAACATTGAATGTTGTACATTTTACACGATGAATGCCTTAAGTATGCAAACCTTAGATGAGTGAAAAAATAAATAGAATCATTTGGCAGCATATTATCCGTCTTATTATTTTCCTCCAATGTGTTATCATGTGAAAAACCACATAGAGATCTATCAATTAACATTAGGGGAAAACTTCATGCCTTTTGCAATCAGTACCTTGAACTTTCACTTCATTCCTTGACTTTATACTATTATTACAAACTCATTTATTACTTTGGGGTTAAGTTACCAAGGGTGAACAGAAGGATCTATTTCAACAACAGTTCAAGTTTAAAGTTTGATTAGGAGGAAGTGAACGTCCCAGTTACCTACTTGCAAAAGGCACAAAATTTGTGGTGGTGGTTGTTGCATATAACACATTAATAAATAAATAACTAATTCTATATTGCATAGGATCCTTAGTATTACAGGAAATCTTTTGGCTTATTTATTGTTTCTTGTAAGTATTAGAATGTATTTATTACCTAGTGAGTGTTATGTAAATCTAATTTGTTGTGTTCATTGTTCTAAAATTTGTTGTGTTCATTTGACTCGAGCAATTTATTAGAAAACATATTTCTTTCTCAATTTCTTTGTCAATGATTATGGGAATCAATCAGATTGAGATTCTGATATGATTTTGTTTTGTATATATTGCTCTGATTTGCACAGCAAAATTAGGCGTTGTAATAGTTTTATACCTTTCTTAGCAGTTTTTATAGGGACAATTAATTTTTTCTAATTCTTAGGACTTGAATTATTGTACATTCCTTTTCTTTGATCCAAGTTCCTCTATTTCAAAATGTTGTATGTTAATTTTCCCTAATAAAAGGGTCTATATCTATCTGTCCACCATTTATAACATAACCCCATGCTAATAGGGAGGGTCCATTGTAACAATAGTAGGATATTAGGGATTAGTTGGAACAAAGTGAAAGTTCGGTGTCTATTTGCCAATGACACAAAGTTTAGCTTGGTTGTATGCTCTTTTCTCTTCAAATTTTTATCTCATCTTTTACCTGTTTCCTGATATTCTCTCCTGCAGTTTGGAATCAAAACATACAAACCAGCTATGCTCCATTAGCCACTGTGATTCAAATTCTCTTTTAAACGAGGTAATCAATGATGAATTCTTCAAATGTGGTTGTTACTGAAAACCTCATACAATTTTATATTTTATTTAGAGAATTTCATCAGATATAAATGCTGCGCCTTTTCTTTCTACAGTTAATCAAAATATTCTGTAATATTGATACCACCTCTCTCTTTAATCAAATTTGATTTTGACTAACCTGATTTGATTTTCCTTTAACCATGCTAACCATTAATGATTTTCCAACCACCTGTCAATTCCATCAACTGCCCATATTGTGTGTTCCACTTGTAATAAGTAGTTTGACGAACTTGAACTTAGTTAGTTAAACTTGATTTCTAGTTTTAGTCACCTTTAAGTACAAATTGTAATGTAGAGTTGTACATAGCTACACCTCATATGATATCCGCGGGTATGGATATTTTTGCCATCCCTGCTTCATATCTTCCTCTGTGTGAGACTTGGAAGATATTGTTAAATGGTTGACTTTCACACAAGCAGACTTGCAAAAAAAATTATATTTATAAATTTGGCGTATATGAATTGATTCTGCATATCTTGCTCCATAAAACTGCAGATATCTAGAGCAGCATTGGCACCGGAATCAAGCTACATTGCCAAGCCTGCTGCCTCGTGGCTTGATGATTTCCTTGTGTGGATATCTCCTGAAGCTTTTAGTTGCTGTCGAAAATTCACCAATGACTCATACTGTCCACCTGATGATCAGGTATGTTCTTTTTATGCGCTTGGATAAAACACTTGTGTGCAGCTTGCTTGATTTTCCTTCTCTTCTACATTTTTTGGAACTATGCGGTATATGTATCTGTGTTGCCATATCATGATTTTTTGTCTTTTTCCTATCTAATTTTCCTTGCTACAGCAATTTTTTAAAGTAATAATCTGGTAACATATTGCTCCATGTACAATAACAATAGTAAATGTCTGTCCTTGTTCAGCCACCTTGCTGTTTTCCAGATGAAGAACCATGTGGGTTGGGTGGAGTGTGCAAAGACTGTACAACAGTAATATACTTTTCCTTATACATATTTTGTTTATTACATAGGAGTTTACTTCCTAAAAGACTTAAAACTGTAAATCAAAAAGGTGCAGTAGCAAAAGGACTAACACTTTTGGTTGATTCCTAGTGTTTCCGCCACTCGGATTTGGTTGATGATCGCCCATCTACAGCACAGTTCAAAGAGAAGCTTCCCTGGTTTCTTGATGCACTGCCGTCGGCTGATTGTGCGAAAGGTGGTCATGGAGCTTACACCAATAGTTTAGATCTTCGTGGTATGAAAGATACCCACTCTCTCTCTCTCTCTCTAAAAGAATAAAATTCATTCTATTCCTTGTGTATTTGCTGTATGGCTCTTAATTAAGCTTTTACATGTATACATTTTTTAATGTTCATAACATTCTGTTGAAGCTTCAGATGCTATTGCCATTCAACGTCCCCGTCATCATTTTATTCTTCCTTTTTTCCCTTTTCATCTTCATCTTTGTCATCTCTTATGAGTATGGTATAAATTGAGCATAGTGAGAGAAACTGAATTTGTTATTACTGATTATGTACGGTAATTTTGTTTCAAATATATTTATAGACTATAGTTGCCGTCACATCTAGACTAGTGACAGGCTGTGATACTAAATCCCTAACTCAGTAACCCGTGAACTAAGTCTTTCACAGGTCGCAACATTAATGCGATACAGAAATTGAGTGTAACACCCGAGGCTGACGAGGGCGCAGTGAGTGGTCGCCGGTGCACGAGGCATGACAATGTGCGGCTCTTGCCAGCTTCTAGGCAAAAACCGAATTCACGTCGGAATGAGAGGGATCCTGAGGTTGTGCAGGTTTGAGACTGCATGGTTGAAGGAAGGCTTATAAGGATTGATGGGTACTGCCTATACCAACAAGATATGCATCTATAGGTAGTACCCATCAATCCTTATAAGCCTTCCTTATAAACCTGCACAGCCTCAGGATCCCTCTCATTCCGATGTGAATTCGGTTTTTGCCTAGAAGCTGCCAGGAGCCGCACATTGTCATGCCTCGTGCACCGACGACCACTCACTGCGCCCTCGTCAGCCTCGGGTGTTACACTGAGCAACTATACACTGCACTTAAAACGTATGTTTATATCATACTGTAATGTCTACCCAATCCATTCCATGCTTCCTTCCATCTAATCTATCATTCTGAGACTTCTCTCACCTTTATCTGTTTATTTTTACTGATGGAGGAGACTTGAGACAATGACACCATTGGATGTCCTCAAAAAGGCCATCGATGTATTTGGATGTCTAAACTGGCACTCTCAGAAAAAGGTTATAACCCTGGGTTTTCTTTGATCAAATTGTCCATGCTCCTACAGTTTATGATGCTATGCATACCTTTGTGTCCAATGTCCATCTATGTTTACAATTTTTATTGACCTCAAATTTCAAATGAGTCTGCATGTTGGTTCATTTACTACACTTCTTTGATCTACTTCTCCACACCATTGTATACCTTAATTTTATCAATTTAGTTTAATTATTATTCTTTATTAATTTGGTAGACATTTTTTTACCTGTCCCTGTTTTGGTTCAGAGTTGTTGTTTTGATTTGTTTGGAACCTCTGTAGCACTGACACTAATGATTGAAGACGTGTCGTTGTCGAACACCAACACATGTTATTACATTCAACTAATCTATATTTAAAATTATTGCCGGTGTTGACGTGTTAGTGCTTCATAGGTTGGAGCTAATTATATAAATTCTATAGGCCTTCATTTAATAAATTAACTCTTTGACACTATTGACTGTGAACTAGCAAAGGAGAGACAGAATTAGTGTGGCCGATGAAAATGAAGATTATGATCAAAGACTGTAGATTATCCATATTCTTTTTCAGAATTTGGGAAGATTGGTGACTCCAGAGTTTGATGGCCACAATAAGAAGCATTATGGAGATGGAGTTAAAGGCTCTTCTTTTTTAGTAAAAATGGTGGCAGATAGGAGTGATGTATAAAACACTATTTAAAAGTTAAATTTTTTGTTAGGAGAGTTAACTGTGTGGCATAAAGCTTTAGATTAGCCGTGCTGTCCCTGATTAACAAAAAATACTGTATAGAAAACGTGTATAAACTTTTTGTATGTTTTGTTCTTTCTGAAATCTTTTGTAAACTTTTCAGTTTTTACATATATAGTAAACTTTTCTTAAATTTTGAATTCTGATATAAACATTTTACCTATAACTGACTTTCAGGTTACGAGGGTGGTGTCATAAAAGCTTCTGAATTTCGTACTTATCATACACCAGTTAATAAACAAGTATGCAGAGTGATAAACAATGATTATATTTTCCTTGCTTATGCATGATTTTTTATGCATTATTTTATCTAACTTGAATCTTGTTAGGGTGACTATGTTAATGCAATACGAGCTGCAAGGGAGTTTTGCTCTAGAATTTCTGCATCTTTAAAGGTTTGGATTTCAATTGCATCATTAGTTTTTGCCTGTTGGTTTAGCTTTTAGCTTTATAGGATCAAACAATTTTTAGAGATATTGTCTTCACGCGCATGTCTTAGTAATTGAAGGTTCTCTTCCCCCTGCAATTACTACTGTTTTCTATTAGATGAGTTAGATCTGTACTGTATTCACAAGCCTTTTCCTGGGATGGTCTTGGTTCTTAATTTTTTTTGCTTAACAGTGTTATATTTTTCTTTTTCCAATCTAATATTTTACTTGGAAGGGCAATACTTATATTTTGCTTGAGCTTTGAGTCTCAACCTCTAGAGGTTTTGGAGTTGTTAACTGGCCATACTTCTCACCTGAATTTCTTTTTCTTGATATAAGTTTTTAACAAAATTGTAGGTGATATGATTATGGATATTCTTTTAATTTTTTGTCCTTATTAAGTATTTGTGCACTGGCTAAATCTGGGCATAGTGTCCCCTAATTATTACTATTATGTATCTCAATTTCTTGCTGACTAATCTTCTCATGTGCAGATGGATGTATTTCCGTACTCAGTATTTTATATCTTCTTTGAACAATATCTGGATGTATGGAAGATAGCCTTGATCAACATTGCGATAGCACTGGGTTGGTATTCCAAAGCAGTCTAATAACATGTACACACGGGATGGCATACTTGTATATCAACTGTTTGTTGACCCTAGATACTTTACCTGCCCTTCTGTTTATTATTCCATCCTGTCCATTATATTTTTTGAAATTTGAGCCTATGTTAAGAAGTTTTATACATATGTTCTTGACTTCAAACTTTTAAATCTACCTTCCTCTTTATGATCTTTGAGTTAGTACTTTGTTGTCATGTAAACATCAAGCCGCTTAATTTCTGTCTCCAGAAGGACATACAGCATCTGTTGCTTTCTATATTGTTAAATATTTTTGTATCGGTATTAAACTCCACACCTTTGGGTAATACTTAATTGACATCCACATAACATTTTTTCATCGTGACAAAAATTAGAAAATGAAAATGTAATTCATATCTTCTCATGTTTCTCCATGTTCTCATTTCTCCTGGACATAAACTTTTCAATTTTTACTTGAGTCATCTGAATTTCTCGTATTAATTCTGTAATTTTTAATCAAATTCATTTGATGTTGAACAATTTGTAATGATATGTAACAGGTGCTGTTTTTGTTGTATGTTTGGTCATCACATCGAGGTAGAAAATCTATTCAAACTTGAGCCTTGTATACTTAAAGTAAATTCAAAATTTATTCTCTCTATTCGGGACTAAGTGTAATTTTTTGTCTGTTTGCAAACAATGCAGCTTGTGGAGTTCAGCAATCATATTACTTGTTATTCTCATGATTATTCTGGACCTCATGGTATCACTTATCTTCATTGTTTTGGATTTTATGTCTTTCCTTTGCCTTTTCTTTAGGTATCCTATTTTCCCGTTTCTATTCTTTTAGGGCTCTCATAAAATGCAGGTGTACCTTTTTAAGTTAAATTAATACCTCTTAGTTTCAAAATGAAACTAATGACTTCTGCGACTCCTGCAGGGTGTAATGGCGATTCTGGGTATTCAACTAAATGCGGTGTCTGTTGTAAACCTGATTATGTCAATAGGGATTGCTGTGGAGTTTTGTGTGCATATAGCACATGCGTTCATGGTTAGTCTAATCCTCTATTTTATAAATTGAGAGGCCTTCCTCATTGGGTAAAATGGTGTTAGAAGGGACAGAAACATTTGTCAAACTGGCACTTCACAAATTACAACTCTGATATGTTTATTAGGTCAATGTTGTTATGGAGATTATTGTACTATGTGAATTCCAACCTTATTTATCGCGTGGAGAATTTTGATGCTTTGATTAACCAGTAGGGATGAAAGTTGGACTGTACATGAATCTAGGTTTGTGACTAGGTAGTTATTTGGAAAAAATGCATGTATGAATGGGACTTTGGGTACTCTACTACTTGATAATCATGCAATATATTTTTTTGCTTTATAATCGGATTTGAAAGAACTTGCGATATTTTTTCAATTAAGTTACCAGTTAAGCTGGTTTGAGTACAATTTTTTCATGTTTTTTAAATACAGGTATGGACACGAATAATTTTATATTGTATATCCAAACCCTACTTACCCATTGTGATTAAGGAGACCTTTAAGCCATAGAACCTCATGCTTTTGTATGAAATATGCACGTTTACTAATGATCTTATAAGTTATATTGCTCATGTTTATACAGGTAAGTTCAGGGGATAGGAGCCAACGAGCAAGGACAGCATTGTGTACCATGGGGGCTTCTGTATTCAGGTTAGCTATGCATATTGTTGCACTGCATGTAGAAATTGCATGACACTTACACCCCGGGACCTGAGTGTAGAATTTATATTTGGCCTATATATAACATGTATCATGGGATATTATTAAGTTGATCATGTATGCCAGACCTCAAACAAATTAAATAGTCAGTAATATGTCAAAATCTAAGTAGTTCATGAAGTTTATTTTAAAAACCTTAATAATATGCCTAAACTAAAGGAATGGCAAGAGTACAATTTTTCTTAGGATAAGTTATAACTCATTATGATAAATTGATTTAAACGATGGTTTTATTATTACTACTAGTCTGCTCTATTAATCTGTTGACCCTTTTCTTTTTAATTGGTTCGGCAGTGGAATCACACTTACAAAATTAGTTGGAGTTCTGGTCCTCTGCTTCTCAACATCAGAAATTTTTGTGGTTTGTGATACATCACCCTTGGCCCTCGGCACTTGGTTGTCTATGCAAAAGAAAAAAAGTTAAAGTAGCTTACTAGCTTTTATGGTCTTTGCAGGTGTATTACTTTCAAATGTATCTGGCCTTGGTTATCATTGGCTTCTTGCATGGTCTGGTGTTTCTACCAGTAAGTGTTGCTTGTGGTGTTTGGTTTGGCTTAATTAATAACTGTAGCTCTTCATTTACGATGTATAATAGGCTTTACTCCTTTTTCATTTTGTGAGTAATTGTCCACCCTTCGTGGTGCTGGTAGTAGTAGTTGCAGCAGCAGTAGTAGTAGGTGATCTGTTAGTGCCACTATAAGTCCTCGCTGAGGCTTGTGGGTTGTTCCAACATGGGAATAGGATAGCATAGCTTGCTGGTGAAAATTTTTTGGTACCGAAAAGAGTATATATTATTAATTATGAAATTTCTCACATTTCCTGCCTCCTTTTTTCCAACAGGTGGTATTAAGCCTGTTTGGTCCTCCATCAAGGTATACAGTTTCAAAGGAGTAGCTAGAAGACGTGTTGTCTGCTTCAACATAACGGCCTCTACCATGAAATTAGATGTTAACCAGTTTACTTCAGGCTAACAACATATACAACGAACAAGAAAATTTGTTTACTTAGTTCTGATGTTATGGTAGGATTGACTAACAGTTACTTTAGTGTTTCTATGACTCAAGATCATATTCACAAATTACTATTTGTTGTAATTTACTATTGTTATAATTTATAATATTTGTTGTAAATTACTATTGTTATAATTTATAAACAATGTGGAGTAAAAATGATGGGCAGGGAACTAGAACTGCATAAATTGCAGTGCAAATTTCTATAGCTTTTGGAAGCTCTTCAGGAGTCCCAATAATATTTATATTCAACATATAGAGCAATTATAGCAAATTATTTTCCATATCTTTTTATGAAGATACATGAATAAATGGAGTCATTTGTCTATCCCTCTTTTAGCAAATATTCACTCGGGCGAGTATACCACATGCGCCCATATTGTTTTAGCCCATAGAGAGACTTGTTCAACTTGATGAAATAGTCTTCCCGAGATCCAGGACTGTGTGCCCCAGGCAAATTAAAACTTTCAGGAAGCTTCATGTAAATATCACTACCAAGTGATCCATATAGATAAGCCGTAACAACATCCATCATATTTGAGCCCTTCATGTGCAACAAGACTAATTAAGTACCGGAAAGCACTTGCATCAACTACATGTGAATATGTCTCATCAAAATCAATTTCAGGTCTTTGTGAAAACCCTTGAGCAACAAGTTGAGCTTTGTATCTCGCAATTTCACCATGCTCATTTTGTTTTCGCACAAAAACTCATTTGTATCCAACTTATTTCACACCTTCAGGTGTTTATAGGTCCAAATTTTTTTTGCTTGTGAAGCAAGTTTAATTTTGCGGCTCTTTCCATTTTGGCCAATTCACACTTTGTCTACAATCTTTAATAGACTTTGGTTCATGATCCTCGCAATTATTTACCACATTTAGTGCTATATGATATGCAAAAGCATCTTCAGTGTTGACTTTTTGCCGGTTCCATTATATTCTATTAGTTACATATTTTATCGAGATCTCTTTATTTTCATAACTTTCAGGTATTTGATCAATCCCTTTTGGGACTAAAATATCAATTATGTCTGAAGACTCTTTTAGAGTTTCTATATCCTCATTTGGACCATCTTTCTTTTTATCTCATTTTCTCATTCGAGGATTTTTATCATTGGAACTGACTGGCCTACCGTGCTTCAAACGTGGTTGAGACTCATTGGCAATATGAGATTGTCCAACTAGGACATCCATTTTTATCGGAGTATTAACAACTGGTATATATGATTATCACACTTTTATAATGGATGGACATTCATAGTAACATATATTTCCAACCTTCTTTGAGGACGCATCTTAGTGCGTTGTGGTGGGAAAATTGGAACATTGAACACGCAAAAATTCTTAGATGGAAAATATTAGGTTCTCGACCAAAGACCAATTTTAAAGGGGAAGAGTCGTGATAACTTGTTGGCCTAATGCAAATCAATGATGTAGCATGCAAAATTGCATGTCCCCATGTGGAAATTGGGAGTTTGAGAAGTGGTCTTGCAATTAACTGTATACATTTGATAAATGTTTATGCAAGTCCATTTTGTGTATGAACATGTGAGACATGATGTTCAACGTCAATTCAATAGACATACAATACTCATTAAATGCATGAGATGAAAACTCGACAACATTATCAAGACCTATTTTCTTGACGGGATAATCAGGGAAGTGAGCTCTTATTAAAATTAATTGAGCTAGCAATCTTGCAAACGTTTGGTTGCGAGTTGACAACATATATATGACCATCTAGTTGATGCATCAATTAAAATCATAAAATATCTAACCGGTCCACAATCACATGTGCTTCAATTGCACTTATATAAATGTATTACAATCCAGAGGAAAAAACGGGTAATTTTTCCACTATACTTCTTTTATACAAATCATGTCTCGTTATAAAGATAAAATTATAAATTTCTCATTACGTTCAACAAGTTAAAATATATTATATATGTTTCTTGTATAACAGGATGTTACTAGCCCAGGATTGTTGTTTACGACCGCTGGTATTAGAAAGTGACAACCATGAGGTGATTCAATTGATTGATGGAAGGTTGTAAACCTTATCTGGCTGGGGAATACATACATTGTAAATTGTCATAGAGCTTGCTTTAGAGATTGCTCTTTTGAGAATTATTCTTTCTCCCCCCATATGTGCATCTGTTGATTAAATTAAAAAACAAAAAAACAGAAGTAAACACAAGCTTTATCTTATTTTATCTTATTTTTTTATCGTTAGATTACAATAGGATCACCCAAAAGTTCATTCTAAACTCTAGCCTTCATTCCCACCAAACATTCTCAGAAAAGGCATAGTTGGGATTGACTCTTGCAAGCAACTGCCTCTGATTGAATGAAGCTCAAATCCCCCCGTTGCACTTTCAAAGTCTTCTCTAAATCAACAATGCCTCCCCCTATAAATAAGCCATTCATGACGCTCAAGTGTAAAGGGAGAAGAGATGACATTTTCTACTTAAATGCTATGGCCCTGTAATCTATCTATATACACCACCAAAAAATTAAGGGCAGCTCAGCTCAACTCATGAAGACCCCCACCAACCACTGTGAAGTCTGCGGATGTGAACTGAATGCAGTGAGCAGAAAAGTTATTTCCACAGCTCTGACCTGTGACCACCAAGTTTGCACCTGCAGATATCTCACTTTGCAACAAAGAGCACAATCGCCTACGCAAATTCAGAGAAGACATGTCAGAGCCTCTGAGAAGAATAGAAAAATATTGAACCAAGGATGCTTCGGAAATGCCTTGCTCCGTGGATGTCAAAAAGTTGATTCCTCAGCTGCCAAGCTCTTCATAATGAAAAATCAGATGATTATTTGTCTGAGTTTCAACAATGGACCATAAATATAATGCATGAAGATGACTTTCAGTTCAAACTATAGCAGTTTCACAACTTATCAAAAGGGTAAAACAGAAAGAGAAGATATAAACAAAGAACAGTGCTTCGCATATGTGAAAATGAACATAAATGTCTGCCCAAAAATAGATTGTTTAAATCAGTACTCAATTTATGTATGCAAACGTTGGGATGACTAAAAAGGTCAATCTCCACAACAGTTCATTATATCAACCTTAATTTTTTGGTTCTTTGATGCATGAATGTAACACCACATCAATTTTAACTCTTTCTAGAATATTAGCAAATAACAAAAACATGATTGAGTTTGTAACTTTGCTTTAAATGACATCAAGGCTAAAAGTTTGATTGATTTTATATACCTCGACATCAATTAGCATGCCACGATCAACGACCGTAGAATCATCACCCCAGCACGGTGTAGTGAAGGATGGACAAAATGCACCGGATTTGGACATCAATGGAATATGAAGAACATCTTTCCTAGATTTCTTCAGAATCTCCTGTTTCTGGTTCCACCATTTCTGCGATTGCCTAAACACCAAAAAAAACCACACTTCTTCACATAAAGATCAATAATACAAGGCATTAGAGAAAACTAGATATTAAAAGAGATGAGCCTCTCACCAGCTTGACCATTTCTTCTGTGTTACCTGTATCCATTTTCCTTGTTATATTCAACCTGTACAACATATACCTAATTTATACTGGTTCCCTCTTCATGAATCCAGCGGATATCCTGCAATGTTTATCAAGAATGCAAGAACCAAAGGTCAGAATAAATATGTTAAAATGATAAATCAAGGGTCTTGTACCACAATAGAGCAGTTTTGTTAGAAATAAATACAATTGCAAGTTCAAAACAAGGTTCAATCACTAAGTGTGTAAATAAAGTTCTTAATGTTAACAAATTTAAATTAAGTATTCATAACGTTAGGGAGAGCAAGTGTGAGACAAACCATTTGGCATATGCTATCCGATAATTGTAGTGCTTCTTGCCACCTATCGACCTTGATAAGGCCTTTGATGACGTGGACAAGAATGCTAAGCTCTGGCACGACATTCTTACTTATCATGCTAGCATACAGCTCTAAGGCTCTATCAACCTTACTTGCATGTGACAGATTCTCGATTAAAGAAGTATATAGATACGTGTTGGCAACTGCAAGGCTTGGAGAGGATGAAATCTCTTCAAGAAGATTTGAGGCAACTTCCAGTCTCCCCGCCTTGACGTAATTATCAATCAAAATTCTGTACAAAGAATCAACAGGCACTGATTCATTCTTACCCAACTCATCTAAAAGCCCGATTGAGGTTATAAACTCTTGGCTGAAGCCTTCGATAATTTTACGGTGACTTAATATATGCTTTGGCCAATATGTTTGTTTCATTTCATCTAAGAGTATGTAAGCTTCATCAAGAAGGCCACGGGAACAACAATGATTTATCAAAACCCTATAGGTTATAAAGTTTGGAGCACAGCCCTTTGAGCACATATCTCTAAAGAGCTCAATGCACTGCTCAATTTTTCCTAATTTCCCAAATCCATCAATCATTGCGGTGTAAGTTACAACATTTGGATTACAACCTTTTTCTTCCATCTTAAGCATGAGTTTGTAAGCTTCATCTGTCTTTCCAACTTTACAGAGGCCATCAACCATCTCTGTGTAAATAACAACATTTGGAGTGCAAGAATTCTCTAGCATCTTCGACAACACTTTCAAAACAAGATCCAATCGTTTATCTTTAAACAGACAATCAATTAAAGAGCTATAGGTATACAAATTTGGACTGTATCCACGCTCTGACATCTTTGCAAACACCTCTTGCGCATCTTGAAGCTTTCCAATCTTGCAAAGCCCATCAATAACAGCATCGTACACTATTTGGTTAGGCTCACAACCATGAGCCGACATGGTATCCAATAATTCACGTGCCTCCTTAACCCTATTTGCTTTGCACAAACCATCCACCAAAGCCCCATATGTAATAACATTTGGTCCTACACAGTTGTTGTGATCTAGCTTAAAATATTTGTCCATGTCAGAGGAGTCTATGTCGCCTCGCATTCTGGCATAGATCTGGCAAGCTTTTTCAATCTGCCCAGCCTTACAGTGACCATCAATTAAAGCTGTATACGTAACAACATTAGGCTTGCAACCTTCAAGCAACATCATCTCAAAAAGTTCATCTGCATCAGACACCTTTCTGGCTTTCAGGCATGCATGAATAAGAGCAGTATAAGTCACCACATTGGGCGTGCAACCTTCGCTTAACATTTCATCAAACCATTTGCGGGCCTGTTGAATAAGACCAGCTTTGCAAAAGCTGTCAATTAAAATTGTATAGGTGTAAACGCTGGGAACAATGCCATTCCTTTTCATTTCTCCAAACAACAAAAAAGCCTTCTCTACCTTGGAGGCATCGCAAAGGAAGCCAATCACTTTAGAATATGTACTATCATCAGGGACAAAACCCTTGCCCATCATTTCACATATAATCTTAAAAGTTTGATCAAACTTTCCAGCTCCACAGAGACACCGTGCCAAATTGCTGACATTGATCTTATTTAATACAACCCCTGAATCAAGCATCTCACTATAAGCTTTCTCCACCAATTCTAAAATATCCGAGCTAGGCTGTTCCTCATTGCTACATATACTACCAATGAATATGTTATAAACCAGATATCCTGGATGGCACCCACATTTTATCATTTTCTTAAACAACTTATAGGCATAAGAATAATCCCTTGATTTACAATAAGCATGTACAAGAGAATTAAACATCTCACGATTCGGATAACATCCCTCTGCAATCATCATACTCAGAATTCTCTTGCACCTTCCAAGCTGTCCTTTTGTCAAACAACCAGAAAGCAAAATCCTATAAGTGACAACATTGGGAATGCAAGAACTAGACCTCATTGTATGTAAGATATCCATTGCTTCTTCGAAAAGGGAAGCTTCACATAACCCAGAAATCATCCTGTTATAAAAAACAGTATCAGGCAGAAACTCCTCAACCTCAATCAAATCAAGAGCATCCCTGCACTTGCCAGCTTTACATAGAGAATAAGCAAAACAACTAAGAGTATACCTATCCATAACAAACCCATAATTCAACATTTCCTTCTTAACCAAATAAGCAGTGTCTAATTTATCAGCTCTAAGAAAAACTTGAACCAAAGCATTATAAGTAGTTTGAGAAGGCTTGTACCCAAAATCCTTCAACCTCCCCAACTCTTCCAAAGCCATATTCCACCACCCATTTCGACAACATTTTCGAACTAAAAAATTAAGCAACCTACGAAGCAATTCCCTATCATCATCCCTTATTTCCATCAAAAACTTTAAAGGCACTCTATCATTGCCATTTCCATTGGCATTGCATCCTAATAACTCAAGCAATTTATCAAACACAAGAGGAGTGTGAGTGTAACCGATTTGTCGACCGGCCCACAAGAAAAACTTTACACACAAGTCATGATTCTTGACATTATCCATCACCTGAACCACCAAAGACTCATTTAACCTACCACGAAACTGTCTAAAAATTTGATTTTTTTGGATGTCTAAACCAGTTTTGATTGCATTTGATATCAAAATAACATCATCGTTAGGGAACTCACCTCCTGGAGAAAGGGTTGGTTGGGGAGTTGAATTAAGCAGAGTGTTGCGGAGGAATGCGTAGTCTTGTGATAACTGATGACTATCAGGGGATGGTGTTGTGGGAGTGTGATGAGAAAATGTGGCGTCGCTGGGATGATGCAAACCGTGGAGAGTGTGTGGTGAAGAAGAAGAAGAAGAAGAGAATTGGAGAGAGCGGCGAGAGAGAAGAGTTTTGAACTCTCTATTCCTTCTCATACTCTTTTGATCTTCTTGCTGCAATTTTTTTCTGTTCTTCCTCCTGCGCGAGTATTTTTCCATGTTCTTAGGTTAGGGAAGAAGACAAATGGGCTCACTTCATTTTGTTGGGCTCGATTTGTTCTCAAGGCCCATTGTATTCATTTTTTGAGTTTTACTTTTCACACCCCCGGATTACATGCGCGCCCCCTGATATTTCAAACTATCCCTCTCGCTACTTAGAAAACGAGTGTGTAAATTGAAAAAATTGAAGAAAAAATATTTTGCTTTCTAGATAGCAAACTGCAAAATGAGTTTGCTTTTTAGAATACGAACTCCTTTTTTCATGATTTTTTCCATTCACGAGGGCGCAGACGTTGAGTTTAAGTATACAATATTGTGACACACTCATACTTAAAGTGCGAGCCACTTTCTACTTAGAGTGTGAACAATGTTCGTTTTCTAGATAGCGAGAATGTTATTATGGTAATTTCAGGGGGTGCATGAAGAATTCTAGGGGGTGTGGAAAATAAATCTCATTTTTTATTTTTTAGATTTTCACCAGCAGTATCCGATCCACTGGACTTCCTAATCTAACAAGCTGATGAACGTTAAAGGACTTTTGAATAGGAGATTCATAGTTTATTCCTTAGAATCTAACATAGTAATTTTAGCCCCCTAACTTTTACAAAGTTGTGATTTTGGCCCCCTAACTTTAGTCTATTTTGCAAAACCTCAATTTTGACTGAGTCAACGCATATGTGGCAATTCACTTTGTTGAGTAAGACGCCATGTGTATAATTTGTTTTAATTTTAAAATAAAAAGCCATATAATTATAAATGAAATAAAATAATTAGAAATGGAAAAGGTAAGCCATTGATATGCTTCCACTGTTGAATGTTGGAACCAGAGCTTAAAGGCATTGTAGATGTGCAGTACGACAGTATACCCTTGCATTCATAATCATGCCTGAACCCAAATGACAAACATGTAAATATGAATAACATGAACATACTTAAACTAGGGGACAATAACATGGTGAACATTGATATACCAGGATCTAAGCTTCAGGTACTTCTGGATCAATAACACAAACCCAAACACCATCACCACCTCAAAACCCAAAAATCAAATAAAAAATAAGCCAAATCGTCATCCATCACCAACACACAAATTTTCTCCAAAAGTTGCAGTGGTTACTCCATTAACCTCAATTTTGGAACACCATCACAAACCTTATCGGAACCGGGAATTGACGGTAACGGTGAAACTATTGGTTGTTTTTATGAAAATAAAATCTGCGTGTTGGTTGTGAAAGTATTTGAGAAACAACTTGTGAATTTCACAAGAGCGAAAGAGATGTTGAAGCTACATCAAGGTTGAGTCTCAGTTTTGATTTCACCGGAGTGAAAACGGTGCCGTTTTCGGAGGTGTGTTTCGGTTTAAACGGGTGCGAAAATTCTGAAGTTACCGAATGAGAATTATTTCACTTTGGTTGGTGAAGGAGATTCGTGCTTAACTGTTTTTACTGGTGGGGTTTATTCGCCGGAGAGAAGTGGTGGTCCGGCGATTATTTTATTTTCAATTATTTTATTTCATTTATAATTATGTGGCTTTTTTATTTTAAAATTAAAAGAAAATTATACACATGGTGATTGACACATATGCATTGACTTAGTCAAAATTAGGTTTTGCAAAAGTGGCTAAAGTTAAAAGGCTAAAACTGCTATTTTTAAAATTAGGGGGTCAAAATCGCAACTTTATGAAAGTTAGGGGGATAAAAAAATAAAATGAAGGTATCACCTTTTGTATAATTTATTCTGTAATTTTGAATATTTTGTATAGGATATGATGATTTCTTTATTACTATCATTATAATTTTCTTAAATAAAATACAAATTATACGGTGCTAAAGTGGAAGTGAACAGATATATAAAGGAGAAATGTTTTTTTTTAAGAAGCTAAATTAGTCCACTCAAATTGGCAAAAGAGGGAATTGAACTCGAGACATTGAGAGGAGCATACTCCAAGGACCTAAGCCAACACCACTAGGCCAACACAAGTGGGTTTAAAGGAGAAATGTTTTAATATGTCTTTAAGAACAAAGCTGGCACACAAAATTGCACATATTATATTAAGTTTTAATTATTATAATTGCACAGTGGGAGCGAAGATTTTTTTATTTATTTTTTATAATATAAATTTAGGGTGAGGGGGTGGTGCCACAGTCCAAGGTAGAGAAGTCCTTAAGGCTCAAAGAATACTTACAAATATAATTAAATTTATCTCACTCCAAAGACACTAGTAGGGTTCGAACCCCGGAACCTCTCGAATTCAATACATATTTTTTACTACTAGACCAAGCCTTTGGAGTTACATTATTAATCTAAAATTAAGAATATAACCCATATAATTAAAAATAATTTTGGTTGTCTTGTAGGATATTTGGCTATAATATGATATCTAAATCCGCAATGAAGATTGATGAAGACAAATTGACAAAAAATATATATGCACATATTTTCATTTGTTTGTAAAAAGATGTTCAATAGAGCACCAAAAGACATTTTTGTTGAAGGTTTTAGAGAAAATAAAGTGTCTTAGGTTGTTTATGTAGTAAATAAACCAATGAGAAGTAAATTTAATACTGCAGAAATCAGAGCATCACAGTGGATGTATATAACATAATACTATATATTATATCATAAATACAACTAGTAGAGAGAAAATTGGGGTAGTCCCCTTCTGTAAGAAAGATTGTAGAGTGTTGTCTTAGATGATTAAGATTATGTAAGATGAGATTATATCATAAATACAATTTATTTAGCGAAATTTGTTAATGAAATTATGTTAAAGAATGGTGCAATATGTATGTGGTGGCTCAGTTTTGATTAGAAATTCTTAATTATCATACAAAAAAAGAAATACTTAATTATTATTTAATATATTTCTATTGATTGCTAACTTATGTACCTATCAATATTTTATGTAAAGGTATTCCTACACTTAACTATATAATCTAATCTCTCACAACTTTGATAGGACTATAGTAGACAGACAAAAGGTTAATTAACTAAATTTTTTAACACGACTGTATTTTTAACATTGAACTCGAACCATTCTCATGACTCTTTAGTACTTGCTTAGCAATTAAAAACACAATTTATTTATTGTTGAAAAAGGAACGGCTACTTAAGAATGGTCTCAACCTAGTGATTTTTTTTATTCCGAAAAAGTCTAACATAATGAAGAACACTTCTATTATTATAGACATAAATGAAAACTATTTAAATTTAATTTAATTAGGTACACACATAATCTAAGTAAAAATTATCAAAAAAAAAAAAGTACACACATAATCTAAATAAAATTTAAAAATAAAATTAAGGATTAGCTTATATTGATTGATGTGATTAAATTATTTATAATTTAATTTTTATTATTAATATGTGTGTGTCTCTATATAAAAGATTTAGAATTGTGCTCATAGTAGAATTGCTCTTTGCATACTATTAATTATTTATTTTTTCATAAAGTAAATCAAGCCTATTTCTGAATAAACAATTCAGAATAATATCTTTAAGCCACTAAAAAAAGTAGTAAAGTTTACTCTATAAACAGTTTTTGTGTGCTTTTGATCATCTAGACCCCATAACTTTTTATGGAACTTGATTTGACACCCTCAATAAATCCTTCCATAAAACCTCAAGTCAAGATAATCCAATCTTATTTTCGGCATCATTATATAGATATTGTCTATTAATTCGGTATTGTTTGTGTAGTATTATTTGTTTGTAATTGTAGTATATATCATAAGGTGTTTTTACAAATGTATCGGTACTTTAATACATTAACTAATTATGTCAAAAAAAAAAATTAACTAATTTAATTAATTAATGTATCGGTACTTTAATGCATTAACTAATTAAATTAATAATTATTTTTTTGAATTAAAAAATTATTTATCGATTACTGTATTTTAGAGATTATAGTTTCATAAAAAAAATACAATTTTATAGTTTATAAGCATTACATTATATTTTTATAAAAAAAATTCACTATTGATTAATATGAGTAATTAAAATTACAAAAATGTCAAATTTTATAATTTTGAATTTTGATAAATAATATTTAGTTGTTATAATTTTCCATATTATAAACAAAATTTTTTTTGGCAAAAATGGGAAGTAGGTCAAAGGTTGATATGGAAGCAGAGTTAATGAACTCTTTCTATGACGGATCGTTCGAGAAAATTCGAGTTCAATTCTTAGATAGATTTTTCTAACCTCACGTATGAACTCTAAATTACCGAGACCCTATCTCTTGAGAACTAGAGGACTAATAAAAAAATGCTTAAAAATAAATACTCACCATTGTAGATGTGAGAATCTAAAACTAAGAAATCACAAAACAATAGAAAACTATCAAAATTAGGCCAAGCATGTGTATACATGGATGGAAGTGCGAAACAATGGCTACTTAATTGAATTCAATATATATCTTGAGTTACAAAAATTCTTTTGAGAAAATCAAGCAAAATTTGCTTGTCACAACTCCAAATAAAAACAATTTGAGCATACACATAAGTAAGAAAAAGTAAAATAAATTAAATAATATGTATTTTAATGTGTATATCCAAATACTATTTATTTAGAGTTGTGACTAATTAAACAAGTCTTTTTATATAAATTCTCACACTAACAAAGCTCTCTTCTCAACTTTTTACTATTGATCAAGTCCAAAATTAAAATGTAATTCTTTTTCAATATCATTTTCTCCTTTTTAATTAAGGAGTGTACTATAACAAATCACTTTTCTTTTAAGAAGCCAAAAAAGGATTGAAGCTTGAGCACCTAAAATCAGAAAGCTAGAGAAACCAAAGCCACAAATGATGATTTATCTAAAACAGTCGATAACATGCAATGCAAGATACTGCAAATGAAGAACCTGAACTGCATCAAAATAACTCCCTATTAAATCTAAACCTTTATGATGGACAAATGATTATCCTACCGTGCGACGCCAACTGGACGCAACAGCAATTCACAGCAGCAGCCACTGGTTAAATTCAATTCAATTCAATTCTCGACACAACCTAAACAAGCCCTTTGTGTTCAAGCACTACCGAAGTACTGAACAATGTTATAATCAATGCTATTTGATTTGATGCTCAACCAATTCCAACAATATAATTTCACATACTCTTAATTAACGCAGGCGAACCAAACCAAGGCATTCAAGAGTAATGTGTCACTTGTCCTTGATATAGTATAATATAAGCAAAACTAACTAATTAATATCACACATATTACCATTGTATTTGCTTATATTTAGAACCACCAAATAAGATACTAGTATGTTTTTTGTTTATATTTGAGACCTTATTACAACTAATGGATCTTATCTTAATTAGTTAGCATTTGAATCATGAAGACTAAAGAAGAAATAACAATTCTGATATTTTGTAAACTAAAACTCTAATTGAACAACATGATATATGTAATTTAATAAAATAAAGCCGCCGAATCTAACTTAACGAGTAATTAAATAAAAAGCAGTAGAGGTATATGAAGTGTGCTTGGGAAAAGGGATGCTGCTATACAATATACAACACATTCAGATTGAAAAAGTTTGTTAACTAGCTAGGAGGATGGGCTGCTGCTGCTGTTGCGGACGAAGTTGTTTGGTAGATTGAGAGGTGAAGCTTGAAATAGTGAGAGTCTAATGGTACGTGTGTGAGATGATGTGTGCAAGTCTTTACATTCTTCAAGATCAGCATCACATGATAATACAACCCATTCACCTTCATCATCCAAATACTTGAGAACCAAATTATTCATATCATTTAGGTTGAAACGCCTTGCAATCTCAAGCTGCAAATCTCTAAAACCCCACATTGCTTGCAAACTAAACCGAATCTTTTCATCCGCGAATGTCGCCTTCACTCTGAAAGCACCCCTTTCCAGTAGTCCTGATGATGATGAATTATTGTTGTTCCAGGCTCCTCCAGTTGGCCTTGGAGGTAGGGTTTGGTTGTTATTGTTGTTGAAATGTAGCAGTAATTGTTTAGTATCCTGATCCTCTTGCAACTGCTGGTAGTTTTGGATATTGATATTGGATCCATGCATCATTAATGCATCAGCTGCTGAAGGACCTGTAGGGTTTTCTGTCATCATAACATGATGATGATGTTCTCCATTAATGGTGTTAGCAGTGATAAGTTTGTTTCCTGCTGCATGTGTCTGGCTGCAAGAAGAGGGTGGAGATTTCAAACCAGTAACTACTCCATCTCCATGGCTGTTATAGAAGCTGTTGTTAACGTTGCTATGATCACCACCACCACCATTAGCAGTTGCAGTGCTCAACTCTGGAAAGCTTGCATAGAAAGAACCAATCTGTATTGCGCCCTCGGCGCCTTGAACAGAATCAATCACCAGTTGAAGCTTCTTCAAAGAGTGGCCCACTTTCTTTATTTTCCTTGAAGGCCATCTTGTAATCCCATGCTGTCTGCATATCCTTTTCAGAGTGGTAGGACATACTGTATAAATTTAATCACAAAATATTATTTAATTAGTTGGGTTAAGATTGAGATTGATTTGTTGGATAATACTGTAATATAATATACATCATGTAATTTTATTTTATTAATTAATTCAAATTGAAATTGAAATTTAGAAGTCACTTACCACCGATGCTCTTTGCGGCGTCTTTTAGGCTTCCGGCAAAGTATTGTCTCAGAACCGGCAAGCTAATAGTCTTCTCCGCCTTGGTTCTTCGCTTGTCGCCTGACTTTCTTCCACTCGAAGAAGAAGATGACCGACGACCACCACCAACACCGCAGCCGCCAGATTCTTCCCCAGCTTCAACACTTGCTCTTGAATTACTGCTCTGGTCATGCTGCAGAACTTGGCCGAATTCTGAAAAGACAGAATTGCCCTCCCTCTCTCTGTCCCAGTTGCATGTTGTGACTTTGAACTCTTCTTTAGGCTCTTGAAGATATTCCAAAGACACCGACACACCTTTTCCTTTGTGTTGTGCCTCCATCATGTGTGCAATCCAAGAACATGATGATGATGTGTCTTTTGTTGAGCAACCTGATGTTGCATCAACTTGTGACAGTGATGCAGTAGCAGCATCAGAAGCAGAAGAAGGCATGTAATTATTTGTTGTTGTTGGGAAGGTGAATTGATCTTGTTCATGATCATGATGATTAGCATTGTCAGTATCATCCATGACCACATGCAAATGCAAGCTTCTACAAGCTTGTTGAACAACTAGGGATAATGAGTTGAGCATGTGTTTCTGTTGCTCGGGATCGCGACAATCTTTAGGAAGGAAAAACTCCAAAACAAAATCAGCAGCAGATCCAGTGTAGACACTCCTAAGTGGAATTGCAACCGCGGCGTGTAAGCCAAACATGTTAGCATGGTGAGCAAGTGGGTATTCGGCTTTGCTGAAGGCGGTAATGTCAATAGCGAAACAAGGTTTGGTTGTTGTGAAGGCTGTTCCTACAATTCCTTGTCCATTGAAAAGGTGATACTCACTGCACACTTCTTGGAATCCCAATACCTCCATGTCACCAACATAACAAGCTGAATCAACTGTCGATACGCAATTCATCATCATCTGATTATTATTATTCATCTGATCCGTTGGAGCCGTGACTGAAACACCGCATCCTGCTGCACCGGCGGTTCCTTTTCCTCTAACTCCTCCTCCTTGTTGTTGTATGCAAGGAGCCCATGTGAGTGCTAATGGCAAATTGTGCGTCTTGCACACAGATGCCAACACCTCTACAATCTCATTCACAGCTGCTTCATACAACTCCTCAAATACCTAATTATTCAATATCATATGTAAAGTAATTAATAATGCATGGAATAAAATTTACTACATAGAATTATACAATTAGCACTTGTACTAATTAATTAAATCAAGTATGATCTGACGATGATGATTGATTGTGTGCTTACCTTTACTGCCGATGGAATATTGATGTTGTGACTACTTCTAAAATCAACAGCCTGCAGCAAAGACGGATCCATCAATCACATGCTTGAATTAATTAAAGTAAGAACGATCGAGAAAGGTTTTAGAATTATATTAGTAATACTAATTTGTTTTGTGCACGGATCAAACATTTTTCTAATACATACTATGTGATGCAATTAATGAATAATTGAGCAACTACAAACCTCAAGAGCATTGGAGAGATGATCAAGTTGTGGACGGTAATTGACAACGGTTTGATTAGTGATAACAAACTCAATCACACCAAGGCATGTCCCGCTTCCTCTTTCAAAAACCGGAAGTGCAAAAAGAGATCCATATTGTTGCTGCTGATGCCGCGGATACTCGTGGCTTCTAAAGAAACGAACATGAACATTGGTGTTTGGATTGACAGAAACCGGAGCAGATGATGAGGATTCGTGCAAGTAGTGATTGTGAATTAGAGGTGATCTCCTCCTTAGAGCTGGTACCCATATCTGAATAAGAACGTTGTTTGAGGAATTCTTTGTATACTCTTTTAAGTAACCAACAGCTACAACTAATCTCTCTTTGACAGAAGTTGATGGACCTGGATTAGCCCTAGGACCAATCCACCATCTCTTCCCAACAACAAAACCACTTTCTTGATCATCATCATGATCTGTTGGAACATTGCATTCAATTTGATTATGATGATGATTATTAAAGTGGTCTCCCTCTCCCATTCCATTAATTGGAATATTATTATTAGTCATATAGTGTGTCTGCGACTGCATCGCCATCATATTATTTTCACTTGCTTCAATCCAACAACCATCTACCAAAAGCTCCTCAATCATATCTGCTTCTCCTCCTCCTCCCACCATGTTCCCAAACACACCACCGTCCCCGACTAGCCCGCCACCATATTCCATCTTCCTTTAGGATTGTACAATAACATATATATGAGTTAAGTCAGTGTAATAGAAGAGAATATATCATATATTTATAAGCAGACTATTTTTTATATATAATAGAGTAGAGAGAAAAAGAAAAGAGTATTAAGTAGTTGAGAACGCGTACGTATATATGTTGTGTGGCTGCAGGCAGATGAATTGAAGTTAACTAACTAACTAGCAACAGAAGAGAGTAGTGTGTGAATAACAAGACTGCTTGATTTCTGCAGGCAGAAGAAACTATATTCTTAATATGATTTATTTAGTTGAAATTGAGATTGAGATTAATGAACATATGTGATCTTGGTATTTAATAGCTAAAAATGTAATTTCAGTTTATTATATTTGAGTTGGACCCACTTGTAAGCAAAAGCAACGACTGGCCTATATCTATATTTTATATTTCTATATTCTCTTTCAGGAAACAGTTATATTCTCTTTCAGCGCTGTAATTAAATTTGTTAATTATAATTATAATTATTATACAGTATGCTAGCTGCTTCTTGTATAGCATACATAGATTAGATATACAATTACACCACTCGTGCTGAGAGTAACACATGCATATATACAATACAATATACTATCATCCGTAAACAGATATATACTAAGAACTCAATTAATCAAAGAGAGACAGAAAGAGACAAGGATAGGTATATTATTCTTGCCGTTGAATTCATCAATTAATGTTGCCAGGGTACAAAATTATATACTATAGCTAGTAACTTTGGGATCTCTGTCTCCCTAACTGCATATTAAAAAAAATTCTTTAGGTTTGAATTTTCGACCTCTTATAAAACTCATTTTGGACTTTCAATATCTCCACTCTCAACCATTTGAGCTAAGTCTAGAGGATGACATTTACTAAATTTTGTTATTAATTAAGGATTTCTAGCAAGGTTAAATTTGTTATTCCATCCGTTTTAAAATATGTGTCACTTTAAAATAAAAAAGATGTATTAAAATAAATATGTCATTTATATTTTTTGATGCAGATTAATTAATTATTTTATTTCAGTTTTACCTTTTAACAATTATTATGTACACTTTATCTTACCTGATCAGAAAGAAAGGACCAAGGTCAAACATGTCGCATCCAAACGATTGTTGTTAAAGTTAGAGGGGTGGTATTTGCAAACGCTCAACTCTCAAGTTAGTTGATGCTTGAAGCAGGAGGTAAGGCATATTTGAGTCCTCCGAGGGGACAAGTATATATATTAGTCGGGTGTTAAACCGTTGCCATTAATTAATGCATTGATTGTCTACTTGTTTCTGCTCTGGTCCGTTGGAAGGTTGGATAGACAACGTCAGCCAATCTCGATTGGGCCAAACATAGTTAACATGGATCTTATCCCAGTCCAGACAACACTACTTTCAAAACATTATATTCCTTTTTTTTTTTACAAGAAAATTATATTCCATTTCAATCAATAGTTAATTTAGTTTGTTTAGTGAGTGTCATGTTTATTGACAGCATCTTTACATTTCTTAATATGTGTGCAAAATGTATATTAAACGACACTTATTTAAAAATAGAGGTTATATTAATATTAGTATGATTCTTAGGGACCACAATTATACTAATGTCAAGTCATTTTACAGTATATGGACCTCACAATAGTATTTTGCAGGTTTTTGAGAGTTTTTTTAGCTTAGGTGTGGGGTCTCGGGCTAGGTTAGGTTTGACTCTAGTGTGACATGTTGTTGTATGGACTATCTGGACCTTCCGGAATGATATTATCTACGTCGGTGGGTCTTTAACGGTTGATAATCTTGTGGATATGGTGAAACTCTTCTCCTGAAAATGGTTTTTAGGTAAAAATATGTATAACCCATGTTTCCTTTACGAGTGGGAGGTGCAACCTCTCATGTGCTGCTCCAATAAGGCGAGGTGAGGATGTCTTGCCTGGTTTTCTCAGGTTCTGGTTGAGTGATATCTCTTCCGGTGTTCCGTCATATTCGGCTTTTCCTCTCCCTCTCTCTTATGGTTGCTATGTGTAGTTGAGGTGTTTTCTAGACTTTCGAAGTCCCCATTAGTACTTTTGTTTTGCATATTTTTTCGAAGTCCCTCTAACAATTTTTTATATCTTATATTTATATATACTCATTTGTCATTAAAAAAAAGTCATTTTACAATATTAATATTGCTATATTTTTTTTAAAAAAAATCTTTCAATTTCTCTTACATTTTAATAAAAATTATGAGATAAATATCAATGAATCATCTCTCTTGAAGAATAATTAAACTTGTACAATTCTAACAAATTGTCAATAGAATTGAAATGTAAAGTCTCACTCCTTTTGTAGTATAATATATCTATGCATAAACGGCTACATAATAATGATAATATAATAATATTAATATATAGTGGGAGATCATTACTGGTATATGATGAAGAATATCTACAGCAGAATATTGACACACGCTATAAATGACCAAACAAAAAGAATATAGGGAGAGAGTGAGAGAGAGAGATAAGGAGAGAGGTGTGGTGAGGGAGTAGGAACTCATACATGCCATCTCTCCGCTCGCCACATGGCGATCCTACAAATTTTGTGTAGCTTAATTATAAATTAAAAAAAACTCCGAAAGATTGCTTAGTGAGGCACGATATCGGCGATATTTCTTTTTTATTACTATATGAAATAAAATGAAATGGATTTTTTTTAATGTAATCGAGTTGGGTTTTGCAAAAAGTATTTATGGTGTTATTTATATATTATTTCATCTTTTTTTTTTTGTGTTTTCATTATAATAGATTTTGTTATATTGAATAAAGTTATTTGTCTTTTTTGTGACCATTTTGTCTTTTTAAATATTTCTCTTAATTATTTTTATTTATTTTTTCACAATAATAAATAATTAATGGTATTATTGTATAAAAATAATATTTTTTTACTATTGCATTGAATTTAAAAAATGAAATGTAAAATAAAATATTATATTTATATAAAAGCGACAGGTAAAAAACTGTAATGAGCTAAATGGATAGTAACTGAATTAAATTTCATCCAAAGAAGCCATATACATTTATAAGATAGATGGATGGAGCGAGTAAATAAGCTTGACTTGTAGATTTGGAATTCATATTTTTATAAAAGAGAAAAAGCTGATAATATTAGTAAACATCCAAGTTGAGGCCGTGAAAATTGAAGAAAGATTCTTATGCATTTGATTGGTGAGTTAATTGACAAAACGCATCTCCACAAAACATAAATGACAACTACTTTTGTTAATTTTTGAGGATGATTATTATTCAATCAATCTACCTAAGCTAGTTTTAGCTATATGGGTCCCACTTCGATAACGAAAGAGAATTGTTTTCTCGCCGTGGTTTCTTCCTTTAAGATTCTTTTTACAACTCACACAAATCACTTTTCTTGGTAACAAAAATAAATATTCGAGATCAGACCACCTTAGTGTAAGATTAAGACTCTCCAATTTGGATCTTAGAATACAAGGCAAGTACTAATATGAATGAATCACTTAAATCCAACCGCACCGGTCATCGAACCGGCGAGCTCACCGGTTCAAGGTTCAATTGGTCGAACCGGGTTCAACCGAGATCAGACCGTTTTTAATTAATTATATATTTTTTATAATATATATAAAACATATTAAACAAAAAATTACAGAACATTCAGAGTTTTATACTATTAAAATGATATTAATTTCACATTATTAAATATTTTGTACTTTTTAATTTGCTATTTGTATTTTTAATATTTTTACAATAATATTACATGTAATTTTTGTAAAAAAAAATCATGTAATGAAGTAACTAGTAATCCTAAAAAAAAATACTAAAGCTTTACTTGGGCCAATAAAAAAGAAAAAACATTCTTAACCCAAGTTCACTTTCTTATATCTCATAACCCTAATCTTGATGACCAAGGAAAGCAAAATATAAGCAGCCGTCACTCACAGTGCCTTGTTTATGTTTATTGAACAACTGATGTATCTAATCTATATTACATGAAAGATACGTCAATTATTCAATAAACTTAGAAATCGACTATTTGTTTATAATAGGAAACAAAAGGAGTACCTAACTACATTTTTTTTTAATGACAAATACATCTCACAACATTCTAAATAAGAGTATAAGAGAAAAAGAAAACATCAGATACAACAAACTTAAGTGTTTCAAATATCGCATTTGATCCAATGGCTAGACTTATTGTTAGAGATGACAAAGCATGATGCCCCACTCCATTTAGATTCGTCCAGCTTTTAACTCGTCGAAAACGAGGCGGCACAAACCAACTTATAGATAGTCTAAGTTCAAAATATCATAGCGTCCCGTCTCTTGGCAGACTGACGAACCAACCATGAACACTTTTACTATTTTTTTTAAAAAAATCATAAAAATTCCTAATTTGTTGTTATTTTAATTTTTTTAAAGTAATTCACATGATTTGTTGTTGTTATTACAAAAAAAAAATTCCAACAATATTACTTATAGTAGGGTGCTAATGATTTGGTGTTGTAGTTCACATGATTTTTTTTAATAAATAAAAATGACTTTCTTTTTAACTGACTTGCGTGCCAACACACTCTATCTTATACTATATCCTCACCCCACTTTTTCAGCTGGTTGAACAAGATAAGCTGACTTAATTCAAGACATCGGCTTAACCCGTCTAAAATAACATGTTATTAAATGAGACATGCGATAATCTCTCTTGTTACTTGTTATTACGTAGAGATGGAAATATTTTACCAACAACAAATTAGTTCTAGTCACATGGATTCCAACTTTGACTCTTATGCATTAAAAAAGGCAACTTCTATAAATTTCAATGTACCGGTACATTAGATTATTAATTTACTAATTTTTTTTAGAAAGAAATCATTTTTCTATCATTTAAAATATTATAATAACTAAATACTATTTATCAAAAATTGTAAAAAAAATAAACTTTGACATATGTCAATCAAATGGATCACCGTATGAAACGAATCTACAGCATAATAGAAATTTAGTTTTCATTTTTCAAGTAGCATTATTTTTTCCCCTTGAATTACATTCATGTTATGTTACTGCATGCTAAAATGTTGTCACTAATCGCTATGTTCATGTGACTTACAAGTTACTATAACTCGGTTATTCTTTATTCGACCAACAACATGTTTATCTTTGGTAAGAGTTAATTGTACCTTCAAGAATGCAATAATCATCACAAAGTTTATTACAAACAAAAATAAAGATTGGACATAAATCACTGTCTGGATTTTTTTTTCGTCTTGTTTATTTATTTGTTCTCTTGAAATTAATTAGTATTAATGTACAATCGATGTTAAATTTAATTAAGATTTGAAAAAAAGGAAAATGCTATTTAGTAAGAATTTTTTGATGCAAGAAAGAGAAGAATTTTATATGCCAATTTTTGATTGGTCAAATTCAAATCACTCTCTCTCCCATGTATGGTTAGCCAATTTTTGATTGGTCAAATTCCCTAATTTTGTGGATTCTTCTCTTTCTTGTGTAGTTTTTTCTTACTAAATAGCAATGCTCATAAAAAAAACTATATCTTTTCAAAAGTTACCTTTTTTTTAAGGCTTGATTTCAGTTTTAATTCTCCTATTTTACAAAATCCACAATTTCACTTCCTCTATTTTATTTTCCGCAATTTTCATAGATGCAGTTTTTGTTGTTCCACTCACAAAGAGTGTTTTGGTATTTTTTTAATTTTAAAAAAATAAAAGAAAACTGTTTTTAATTAAAAAAAAACCATCTCTTTGTGAGAAGAAAAGTAAAAACTGCATATATAGAAATGCATGTAAGTTTTGTGCAACATCATATTTGTTCTTCTCTTTTCAAAAATTGCATGTATAGAAATGCATTTGATCTTCTCTTTATGACATATTTAAAAAAAATAGAAATAAAAATAAATGTGATACGGTAGCCACATAATCATGGTCAACAATGACAAGTTGTGCCACTGTTACTCCATATTTTTGTTTGAAACAAAATATGAATTAAAGATAAGTTAAATGTTAAATTATACATATTGACAGTATGTATATTTAAAAGTTAATGTAATCTTTTTTCAAAGGCTCCTTTCTTTCGATTCGACTTTGATATGAATCGAAGTCTTGCTATATCGAAATAAGTTTGGATTTCACGGAAAGTCTAACTGCTTTTTTAGAATTCAAACGTTCTAAAAACACTTCGATTTCGACTAATTGACAACGGATACAACGGTTCAAAACTGAGGACAGTGCATAGAGACAAAAACACGCGTCATTTGGTCAAAAGACAACCGTTACATAGCAGTTGAAATAAGAAGTCTATATATATGTATTTTGTAGTCAAAATAAGGGTCACAAATTCACATACTGAATCCTTCTATAAACTCAGAGTACCCAAGCGTTCGAGCGAAATGAGTAACATAAAGGAAATATATGATTCTGTGTTCCACTTTTATTCTTTGTAAACGTTTTACATTTGAATGCAATTTACTTTTAAAGCAAACTTTTATTTTAATGCTACTTTATCAAGTTCATTCGTTCGAATGAATTTTGCAATTACCCTTTAAATTCAATTCAAGTTTTATTCTGCAAGCTTTACTTTTCAGCAAAACCTTTTTAACAGCATTTCCAAAAATATAAACTTTAAATGCTTTTCTACAAAGAATGCACAAACATGTCCCAAGATTTACTAGTTGATCTTACCAGTAAACAAACTAGCACTTGTTTACCAAAAAACAGTGTAAACAGCCACATTATAAAAATTGAAGACAAAATTAGAGAAGATCAAATGTTTTAATTTTTTAAAATAGGGTCGAACCCTTTGTTATGTCTGAAAATCGACCAATAATGTTTATATTGCTCTAAAATTACGGATTTTGTAAAATAGGGAAATTAAAACAACATTTAATCTGTTTTTTTTATAGAGTTTGCTATTCCTATAAGTATGTGTGTGACTTGATGACACAACTACGCACATAAGCGAAATATTCTCCGCAAAATTGCAAATCCTTGTCACCAACACCATCATGATTCACAAGGACTCTAAAGTCTGTATAGCTAAATTCCAATGCTGGAGTCCAAACAATTAAAAAGAAGACTAAAAAATAAAATACGAAAGAAATTTTAATTTCATATATAAAAAAAAAAAACTAGTGAGCAAATAATGTCCACAAATTCTAGCTCAAATGGTAGAAATACCGAAATTGCTAGTGTCGGACGTCATGACCGGGGTTCGATCCCTGGTCACTCCACTTTGTGTGTGTGAATTTCCAATGGCTTTGTCATTTCGTCTACCGACCAAAAAAAAAAAAGTCACAATAATTTTTACATTGTATAGCTGCACAAAAATGAAAATAGAAACCTTTGAAAAGTTCAAGAAGTCAAATTCATCAACCATAGGTAAAAAAAAAAACTTGTAATTTATTTTGTTTATGAGTCTTGTGTGGACAATTTTTGTTATTGATGAAACTCTTTGTGTAGCATATAAAATGAATTAATTTATCAAAATGCAATTTTTTACTTTTCTTTTTTTACTATTTTTTTGAGAAATAGATTTATTTGAGATATATAGCCAAATCTACATTATTAGAGTAGATAAATGTAAAGTACTCAAACTAATTATTATAAAAAGAAATGAGGTATAGACCATAGATGGACTACCACCCCTGCTTGTTTGATCACACATTGATTATGAGTATATTGATTTGTTTATTTTTGCCAATAATCGAATATTTTTATTTGTAAATACTGTACATTTTATTTCATTCATAAATTTATTTTCTTAATATATACAAGACAGATAATTCATATATCTAATTAATGAGATAAGTTTTTAGATGAAAATGTGGTGTTATAATATCTTGCTAGTCTTAAAATATTACACATTGATCTCCCCAATAAGTGATATTAGAATTTGGTTTGACTTGACAAGGGTGCAAAATATTAGTCTGTAGCATATATTTTCATGAATATGAGGCAAACATAAAAAATAACATTTTAAGTCGGTTACTTTTATTTTATCACATTATTTGTAGATATGAATATGTTATATTCTATTAACTTTAATGTAATGAGTGTGTTCGTAAATTATACTTTTCGTTTTTAACGGTAATGAATTTATACTTGAATCTAATATACTCTACCGATTTAAAATGGAAAAAAAATAGTTTATAGTAATCTAGGACTCTTCAAAGGACTAATTAAAATGAATAAATTTGATCAATTTACTATTAAATTTGATATCTAACTCTTACAAGAACTAGTTAATATGAATAAAATTTAAAAGTCAAGACCCTTTTTAAATATTAATAATCTCATGAATTTAATTTATATACACTGTCAGTGTAAAGTTATTTTACACATATGTCCAATAATATACCAACACATTATGTATTGTGTTTAAAAATACACGATGTGTCACATTCATTAAATGATGTGGCAACACATCATTGGATGTATGTGTAAAAAAGTTTTACACTGACGGTGCACAACAATTAAACTCTAATCTCATATACATGTTCTTTTTATGAACGCCCTATAAAATCATAGAGAAAGTGGTGGTCGTTTTTTTTGGTTCAAATAATTTAATGGCTTGAAATTTCATTTAAAGATAGATAAGGGAAGTGTTCTCCAAAGTCTGAATTATCTCTATATATATCTCTATCAATTTAGCTAAACTCAACGGGACAAAGGCTCTGTTTGGGAAGATAAAAAAGCTAGCTTTTATTTTTAGCTTATAAGCTAAAAGTTCATGTTTAGTAACGGTCATTTTGTTATGAGCTTATAGTTTCTTTTACTAGCTTATAGCTTATTTTTCAAACGTTATTTCAAGTAGCTTATATAGCTTATTGTTTTTTCTTCCATTTTTACCTTTATTATTTTATCTAAAATTTAAGTTTAACTTTTATAATTTATTATTTAAAATAAAATCGTATATTTTACATGAATATAAACCATGCCTCTTTTTTTAATAAACCATGATCATTGATTCAGTAGCCTATAGCAATTTTTATGTGATAGTTGAGTTTTATTTATTTACGTTGCTCAACGTTAAGTTAAAAATAATTAAGTCGCACACTATTTATAATGTATCCTTATTATTATTATTATTGTTTTCTACAACAATAATAAATCATACATTTTTTAATAAAAATATCAATTTCTACTATGAGATTTTAGAAAACCATGAATTTTAGAAAATAAAACTTCAATGAATAAAAGCTAGTTTAATAATATAAAAAATACAGTATGCTAGAAAATTTAATTTTAATAGGTTAAATATTAATTTGATACAAATTTAATTATGATTTTTTTTTGACATGAATTAACAATACCGTTTTATGTCATTTTACATTCGTGATCAGCTATTTAACGCTAATTTTACCAAACACTTCAATTAGCTTATTAAGCATAAGTTATATACTATCAGCTATAAGTTATAAACTATAAGCTATCAATTATAAGCTACCAACTATAAACATAAACTATAATTTATTAGTTAACCACTACTTTTACCAAACATAGCAAAAGTGTTGGGGGTATATATCAATTAGCTCATTGTTTTATTTTCTCTTTTCTGTCGCCGACCATACTAAAAAAGTATTCCATATCATATCATCACTACTTTTCTTACCACTATTTCTTTTTCCCAATTTTTACATTATTTTTTTCCAATACTGAGTGATATAGTGGCTTCCTAGAGCTTCGAAAGGCAGTTAAAGACATTAAAAAGTCACCTTCAAATTAAAAATTACCGAAATTCAAGAAAGTGACCAACACAAAATTATTTATCATATATTTTAGTTACGTGGGTTTTGGGTGGAAAGTTCCACCCCAAAGAATTCAAGCATTACGTGTCAAGTATGCATTGGATGTTGAAAATTAAGGAATTTTTATTTGAAAATAATAGTGAACACTTTGGTATTTAAAGTGTTGAATTTAAGGTGAAATTTAGGGGAATGAATAAGAGAAAACAAGAAAAAAGAGAAATATTATTGATGATATCTAAAATATTATTTATATTATTTACATAATTTACATAATAAAACAGTATGATACTGTTCGGTATTTATAACCAAGTGAATATTTAAATCTAAACTAAATCCCTTAATTATAGAGTATAAAATAAACAAACCTAAATATATTTTCTCAACAAATATGATATAAAATTTATACATATCTTAATATATTCTAACATAAAGTCTGGTTTAATAGTTATCATGCTAATTTAATTATTTTTTTTAAGAAGTCAAATGAATTAAAGTAGTTATAATCCCTAAACAAAATAAAGGATTAAACCACCACAAATTTAAATAGTACATGAATTTTTTTTCTTAGTTTTCAACCACAACAAAACGAAAATCTTAATTTTATCAAGAATAAGTTTAATCGATAAAATCTTCTTAAATAAAACTTGTTATTCCTTTGATTTCAAAGGAGTCAACAACACGTTCAAAATGTCATTGATATATTATCCTACTAATTTAATTACTTAATATCATGTTATTTTTTATATTTAATTATCTCAAACCAATTTTAAAATTTTGAATTTTTTTTTATAGAAAATACTAATATCTAACGAGCTCTAAATTTTTTTTGTTCAGTAGATAAGCTCTAAATTATTAAATAATTTCATTTTCGAGATATACTTTAGCAGTTACTATTCACATTTCAGACTTTTCTCCATCAATCATTATAATTTTTTCTAAGCATTATAATTATTATATACTAATTCCCTTTCCATATTCGACATTTATAAGGTTGCCATTTTTGGCCATTATATAAGAATCCTTTAAAGTGGAATTGGCTGAATCACGATGCTTTACTCTTAAGGCACAACTTTTATCTTTAGTTCATAAAACTCAGTCACCATTTGAGATATTGTGTTGTGTGATTTGATGTAGAAAATGTAAGCGGCGAATTGGCGACTAAGTTTGTAATTTCAATGATGATAGTATCCTTTTTGAAGTTGACCCCTCCACTTTCAATATTGATTTTGACATTTAAACCAATCATATCATTTTTCTTCACTGACGTTAGATCCCAGTCACATGCCATGGTTTCATAACTCAATTATACTACTACTTTCAAAATACTACTATATCCACTTGTTTCCTATCTTGCATTTTATTAGTACTCTATTTTTTACTGTTACTTAATTTTCATTTTATGGTCTGCCGGTGGAACATCAGGGTCATCTGATTAATCATATGTCTCTGATTTGATCATAAGGGGACGCATTTGGATTGTTTGATTAATCAAATAATCGAGATAGGGAGGTTGCATGGTACACGGTCGGAGAGAAGGCTAACACAATTCAGAAGATGATAAATGAGAATAAGAAAATCGATAGGTATAAATAAAACATGCATACAGTCGTATTTTTTTATTGTTCATTTACCTTGCATTTAATTATATCTAACAAAAAAAAACCTGCATTTAAGTATACAGTCGTATATAAGGTTTTCCCTTAGGCTTGTTAATTTAGAAGAAAAAAAACTTAGTTACCTCCAATATTTAATGTTTAATGCCATGATTGCATGTCGCCAAAAAAATGTTTAAAGTCATGAATAAATGAGATAACTGAGGTTCAACTCTGGTTATTGCATATATAATGTAATATCCCTAACAACTGAGTTAAGTTCATGAAATTGAAAAATACTTCAAGATAGTTTTCCTAAGAAATGCAAGATATTAAAAGATCTCATGAACAGTTTTCTAATTAAACTAAACTATTTTCTTAAGAAATGCAACATATCTTATATTCTTTTTTACTAGTTATGTTTAACGCATGGTCACATAAAATACTCTAAATTGAGATAAGAATCTTTTTGTGTTAAGAGAGAAAGAATGAAAGAGAGATTTTTTTTAAAACACAAACAATATTGTGTGTATATTTTTTTTATTTTTTTTTTATGATAAAATTTATATATATATATAAGCTAATTACACTTGGATAGAAGGCAAACGGGCAACAAGCTGCGCCGCTAACCCTTTTTGGATCGCAAAACCAATTCTCTTAAATACTACATCTACAGACCTAGGAGACACTACATTGCTATGCATAACTCTTTGAATTCTTTGCAAAATATTCACAGCATCTGGTGCTAGGAAACCAAACGTGTCAAATGCAAAAGGTATAAATGCATGTTGATTGTCAGAACATGCTCTCTCATGTTTAGCCACTTTGTTGGAAGCAGCTTTGAGGGCCGTCTGTCCTACAGTAAAATCTCCATTCGACAATCCCACAAGTGGGGAGACTCCAGTCAAGTCAACACATGCATGTTTCCCTCCTACCCACCCGTACACCAAAACATCGGCTGGCCTCAATGTAGATCTTCCCTCCAGTGGGTCAGTCAAGAAGTTCACAGGTGCCTCTTTCTTCACAGATATTCCTGCGCGCTTAAAAACATCAAAAAGGACGTCCCGAACAAAATCATGTTTGTATTTGAAGCCTGAGAACTCTCGACAATGAACTGCATGCTCCCCAAATCTATCCAGACATGCCTTCCGACAAACAGGGCATACCTCATCAGCAGGAAATAAAGGAATCATCAGGCGATATTTGAGAATAGTGCGATACTCTACCGGGGACATATGTTGGCCTAATCCGTCAACTGGGATAGCTAGCAGAAAATCTTGAGCATGGTCCGCCTGTAAGCATCCAAAAACTGCTTTTTGTCTGATGGTCATTTTAACTTCCATGTCCTTAACAATTTTACTAAACAGGGCACATAATTTAACAGTAAAATAGTAATATTTATTGGATGAGCAAATAAGTACAAATAGTACTACACCCATAATTTGGGAATGAGTACAAGGGGTACTAGACCCAAGTCACACAAGGAGAAACAAGAAATAAAAATTCAAGGATGAACTTAGAATGATAATCTAACCTATCTAAAAATGCAATCCATTGGATTAATGTTCCATTCATAATAGATACAAGTCCCCCCTCCCCCCTTTTCCACCGACCACTTCAAAGAACTTCTTTTAATGTTTTCAAAGCATATTCTTCGAGTATCGGTACCTTAGATGAGAATAAAAAGTCATTTATTGCTCTCCAAATAATTCACACCGTTGCATGTCATACCGTAAGCAAACCCTTTAACCCTTTTCTACGCCCCGCCGCCAAACAAAACATTCCCATGGACACAAACGGATCCGGGTGTACGAGCTAAAACCAAACCACTTAAATAATTATACCATAATCCGCAAGTAAAGGGGCACATTCCAAATAAGTGGCCCTCCGATTCCGTAATCGATGGACACCACATAGAGCCGGGATCTTCTCCATTTCTTGTTATTTCCATTTCTTCCATTACCAAAGTTTTAAATGTTTTTGGGTGTATAAATGACATTTGGACCCACTTAATGTCACACTTTTACATTTATATTTCCAAAACTATATAGTAATGGAGAAAATGGAAAGAGTAAGAAATGAAGAAGATCTTAAACTCCACCACATACAACTCGGTGGTTGAGCCTCGGATAAAAGTCCCTGTTTGAAGAGATTTCCTCTTGTTGGTAAACGGCCAAGGAGAAGTTGCCAAGTAAAAACTATCACCTTTGAAGGTGTATAACTTTTCGGTGTAACACAAGTAGTTGGGAACTAATAGCACATAAATTACTAATTTACATAAATCAACCAATAAGTTGAGAGGCGCTAAAAGAGTTCTAACTAGAAAGTTCATGAGTTTAAACTTTAAAAACGAATAGCATAACTCACTAATTTACCGCCAACAACCAACATTTAGCTTCTTAAGAAATAATCGTAGGACACTTATTTGTATTTCTCTTAATTAATTTATTACTCTATTTAATTAAACATGTTTTTTAACAATGAAATAATATATATATATATAAATGGAAATTGAAAAAGCAAAAGAAATACTCAACTCACCCTTATAGAAATAATACAAATAATACTCCGTCCAACCTAACACCTACAAAAAAAACTATCTAAATATACAATCAAAAGGATTCGCACACCATTCATAAAACAACTATTATAATTACTATCATAAAAATCTAATAAGCTTTATCATTTATAAATTTATCATTAATTAGTTAAGACTCCTAATCAATAAACAACTATTATAATTACTTTAAAATATAGAGTATATGCCCACAAAATATTTAATAAAATATTCCAGCATAAGGAAATTAAATATTTGTTTGTTCCTGAAGAAATTGAAATCCTCCACAGCACAATCATTCTTCAATTTTAATATTAACTATATATAATGTCACTTTTAGTCATCAATTTTGTGCCACAAGGTCTAAATTAAGAATTACATGTACTACTATGTGGCAAAGCAAAAGTAAAAATTAATTAATTAATTTGTTTGTGGACCAGTTGGAAGGTGCTTGCAAGGTTCCTTGGGATTTCCTCCTTGACTTTCTCCTCGAGTTCCAAATTCTCTTCATAATATAAAGATTAGGCTCTACAAACTATAGATTTGACATTAACATATAATTTTTGTTTAATATTAAAAAAATGAAAAAAATTACTCTCAAGAGCAGTGCAACATGTCTGATCAACAGGAAACCAAATTAGAAAACTAAACTTTGATTATTATGCCGGCAATCAGTGTTAACAGGATTTGCTTAAGTAAGTAATGTTCGTACAAATATATATATATATATATATGCATGGTTATGAAGATAGGCAATCGTAATGTTTTAGATTCTCACATTTAATCATAGATACAGTTTAGCTATGTTTAAGATTTCCATATCTTATATAGGGATGTGTTACTCAAATTCGTCTTCAACATTTTTTTTTTTTTTGCGTGGTTGATTAATCATTAATTTCTTTTATTTATATGTATCTATAACAGTACGGTCTATGTCAATCATTTGAAATAATATTATTATTATTGGTCCAAACTGCAAAGTTCATTTAATTATTTTCAATTCCAGATCTACTTTTTTTAATGAATAGATTATAGATGATGTTTCATGTTTGTTTTATTGGTCACGAACTAATTTTATGCATGTGACTATGCGAAGGTCATTTTTGTTTTGTAAAATTAAATTTAATTAGGGTTTACGGTAATTATAAGTGTATTAGCATATTAGCACCATATTCATCAATTCTATACAATTAATTCTTTTAAAATTTTGAACTGTTTTTTTTATAAGCAAAGATTGAATTATAAGGAGTACTCAACTCTTACAATTCAAGAAAAAACACCTTATACTCTTTGGAAACATAAAGAATGATTGTTACACCAATCTAAAAAGTCAAAATTTATATTACTTCTGACTCAGCATGTTAATTTTTCGATTTAGAAAAACGATTTTGAAATCACAGCACTGAATAAGTTATTGGCCGAGTCGCGGTTCGATACGCTCTCTTTAAGACGTTTCACGGCACTATCCAAATTTGTGCAAGCTAGACTAGCAACCGTGAAGTACCCAAGATAAAACAGCCAAATCAAAAATACCGTTGTCTACTGCACCGTAGAAAACAGTCAGAAAGACACCCTCGATGGTTTTTGCAAACCAGTCAATATTGATATACAAATATCAATTCGAAGTGATAATAATCACTTTCTGAAACAACAAGAAATAATAAATATTTTCTGAGAAGAAAGAAATGAGAGAGAAGAAGGAATTCGAAAATTCAGAGAATAAAAGCAAAAAATAAAATGACAGTTGAAGGCTGTATTTATAGTGCAAGTGACGAACTGCTTATTAGGCCACTCACTTGTTGACTGATGAGGTGGCGCACACACACAGAAAAATTATTATTTTTTCGGGCTGAGCCGGGCGGACAAACGGCGGCGGCGGCGCGAGCGTGTGATATTCGACATGGTGTGCGGTGTCCCCCGTTTACAAAACTGGGTACCCCAAGTAGTGAGCTTTTAATATATAAACACTACCCCAAGATGTGTCTTTAACAATGTGGGACTCAATGTGAACTTTTTCAAATTCACACTCACATGTGTTTATTCTATACAAAGTTCTTCATACAAGTTATACCTGTTCCAACACAGCCTATATACTAAATCCACGATATGTAAATGATTTGGTGTAAAAAATAATAGTATAATTTAATAGGTCTTTGTGATCATGTAATAAGCAAAGACGGATGCAGAAGAGGACCAACATAGGTCACAAATCACAATTCCTCCTAAATGTTTTTACACTAGTACGTTATAATATTATTGGTATAATTTCACTTCAAATTCCACCTAATTTTTTTTTAGGGAAGGTCCCCTTATTTTATTAAACTACTAAAAATTATCCCCTTTTTTATTTTGGGCTTTATTTTTTACATTTATTGTAAATTTGATCCCAAGGAGATGTTTGTTCCCTTAAAATGTCTTTTTTGTACCAAAAAAGGTAATTTGTTTCCCCAACATTATTTAATGATTAAATATATTTTTTGAAATTAAAATTCATTTTTTTTTTTTACGCAAAAAACACAAATTTTATTAAAAAACGCATGACGTGAGAACAAAATTACAAATGTGAAAATAGATTTACAATATTACAAATTTTATTAAAAAACGCATGACGTGAGAACAAAATTACAAATTTAACTTAAAAAAAGTAGCACATAAAATATAAATTCACAATATTAACTTAGCACTTATAATCTTATAATTTCTTATATATGTTGTTCTCTCAAAATTTATTTTTTTATTTACTAAATTATACTTTTAAACTCGGTCTACTATCCAATTGAATTTTTTTTATGGCAAATTGTTAGTTGTTTAGTATATTTATAATGTTATGTTAGTTTTTCTCCTAGTCATTACTCGAACTCTGGTCCTCCAATTCTTTAACCATTAGCTCAACTATTTTAACCAATTACATTCCAAAAAAAAAAAAGTATCAATTATTAATTTTTGTCAACAGCTAAATTATTTGTTAATTTAACATATTCTTGGGGTGGGGAGTACTAATCTATATCGTTGGATCTAGTTATCTAGATAAGATGGTATTAGTGAATTAATGATGATATGGAATCGGGTGTAGGATTACTTTATATTTTCTGGGTAGAAAAAGGATATTATTTCTAAATATCGATCCTATATCCTCGTATCGTATATCTAGTTCGTAAGCATATTTTAGTTTGGGATATAGTTGAACAAAAACTTGGAATTGAAAAAACAAATAATCAATGGCTTATTTTGTATAACATTAGAGACACCACAATTTTAACAAATGTTCTACTTTAAAAGTTTCAACAAAATCGTAATATCAATATAACTATAATATATCTGGATAGGGATGCAAAAGAAAATGCGATAGAACTAAACCGTCTGTTCTTTTTTTTTAGTTAACCATAGATATGAGCTACTAACGTCATCAAAATTTAGCTAAGTTGGTATAACATTAATTAAATTTTATATATAGAGATCGAGATACAAACTCTGAACACTAACGCTAGCAACGCACTACACGGAGGAGTTGAGGGACAATAATAACATAGTCACCATCAACGATAACATTACGATATCTTTGATAGAATCTAGACTCAAGTAGCTTTTAATTTTAATTTTCCTATAATGTATCAAAATATTCAAAGGGGTCCGGGCGTTGGATATTAGTGAATCTTTATTACATCCGTAATCAAGATTCTCTCATTTGTATTTTATTAACAAGAAGAAATACTGGGTCCATGTTTGATTTCTCTTTCTTGTTTTTCCTTATAATATAATTTTGATTATTTCTGATTCTTTTACATTCTAATTAAAAAAATGATAATATTTTAAGGGACATGAAATGGGCAGGTAGACTAAACAACAATGAAACGGATTTGATTTATCAAATCAGATACTAATCTTTTCTCTTTAGTAAAAACAAATAATTCGTTATGGCTATAGATTCGTAATGACTCTATTCATCAGCTGCGTATCCTTAAGTTGTTCAACTTTTATATATGATTATGATTATGATTATGATAATAATATTAATAATATATAATTCTATCCAAATTTAGTAACTGCAAGTACGATTCAAGCCGAAATTAAACCTAGTGGTAGAGATTCAGAAAGCACAAAAAGAGTATTTGATTTTTAAATAATAATTAAGTACATCAATTATTGCACATTATAAATGGTACGTGATGATTCTTTTAAATGCACTAACCATAGGAGACATGAGGTCACACTTGTTGTGCTACAATATTATTATTTTTGAATAAGTTCTTTTCAATTATTATAAAATGAAGGCAAAGTCATCCTTCGGTTATTAATTAACTTACTTTAAAGTATGAGGTCTTATTTTATCCCTTTTTCCTCATAATTTAAGTAAATTAAATTTCAAAATATTTGCTTATTGACATTTCTTGAGTTTCTATTTGATCGACTCTAAAAAAAAAAAAATACATATGTGGCTAATACAATGCTGATGTATCTATTGTGATATTTATGTGACCAATTCAATTAGGTATTTTTAGAGCATCTTCAATGTGGTCCTTCACTCTATTCTTAAATCTCAAGAACAAGTTTTAATTTCTTCCTAATTAGAGTGGAATGATATTGGAAGACAAATTGAAGAACAATTTTACTTAAAGAATAGGTTTCTACAATAATTATGTCAAAAAAGTAGAAATGTACGGATAGGATTTGAATATTATATCCGCCTTGATTCTCGACAAGGGTAAAAAAGTAGAATTTTGACTACATATTTGGTCAAGACGGGTATCCCCTCTCGCCACCCCCACATGAATTTGTATTACATTTTTTCTATTAAAAAAAGGTATAAACTCAAAACTACCTACTTTCAACAGTTTGATTTTTTTTAAAATCAGAAGAAATAGAGGAAACACCTTATTTAAGGTACAATTGTAATTTAAAACTCTATTGATAAATTTTTAAGTTAAGCGAGATAAAAATATAATTTTTATAGCGCGCTCGAGAACGAGAACAAGTTCGGGTGGATACTAGTGTTCTCATTATCTGTCTCGACCTTGTATTTTGAAATCGGAAAACACTCAAACCTAATTAACTAAGATTTTCCCTCAAAGTTGGGGCAAACTCAAACGGTTACCTACAAAATTTACAAATATTACAAATAGATGTTTTATTGACATGCCTACAGTCACCAATATCTTCTTCTCTTCAACAAGCAATAACACGGAAAGGGAAATTACGAAAAATCAATATAGCATAAATTCAAAGAAAAATAATGAAAGAATAAAGAAACCAATTACAACACTACTAAACATGTGCAATAGCTCCAAAATGGGTTTGTGCCATAAGGACCACAACGAATCCCAAATGGGTTTTCAATCCCTTGCTAGAATTGGGCTCCATAAAAGATAGCACTGGCCTGCATGTTTGTGGTTGTTTTCTCTTTTTGCCCCCCCCCCCCCCCCCCCCCCCCTCTGCATATTCACAATTCTCCAAACACAGAAGCTAAATTTGTGGATTCTTCCATTGATGTGAACCATATGCATTGCGGCAATTCCGTCATCAAGATGAACCACAATATTAGGGGTAATGTTTGACTTCACATCAGTGAGAGAATCACAGGGTTCATCAATATAAGAAATAACATAAACAACTTAAGAAATCATAATTCTCTCGGTAAAAATAGATTTCAAGTTCTAGAATTTTAAATTGCGAGGTACAATTACAAGCTCAATATATAAATAACTTTGCATGTATAAAATTCTAAAATCTCATATATGTAAAGAGAGAGTTTGAATTCTAGAACATGTTGTAAAATACAAATTTGAGTTCTAGAACTCGAACAATATATCTTTGAAAATTCAAGAGGGAGCGAAAGACTTAGGAAAACCAAAAGAAATTCTTGTGGTGTTTATTACTCTCTTTTTTTGTTGACAAGATGAGATGTTTATTCTTCTTTTTTGTTTTTACTACTTTGCCTGCGAAAAAAATGCTTGTTATATATATTCACACATGATATCAGACAATAAGCTTATTTTTTATTGACCAACAACACTTAATTTAACTCTCTACTTATCGTTGTGTAGGTTGAGGGATAAAATTAACTAACACACTTAAATAGAGTATTTGGTTTATCTATATGAGATGTTAGCTAGTCAAATAGCTAACACAGATCTCTATTTAAATAGATAATGTTATAAAATTCTGAAAATTTTAAGATTTTACATGTTCGCTGCCTAAGTAGATAACGGCAGGAGATATCAAATTTCTCATTTTTATAACATGTTTATCGTCTCACATTTCTAATATGTTTTGGACTGAGCTTCATCCAACACATCTGACTCATTTCAAATGTGAAAGCTCTTCCAATAAGTCAACAATAAGATATATATAGTTGTTTTTAAGATAGAAATCTAGTTCATTTCATTGAAAATAAAGAGTAATGCATGTTGGACTGTCCAAGACAAAGTTGAGAATTGATGATTGTTCTAAAATCATGAGTTGACCACTCTAAAAAACTCCACAAAAGTGTTGTCACAAAAGGAAGAAAATATGGGATCCTAATTTTGTGTCATTGTTCAGTGATGAATTAAACTCCACCAGACAACGTTCGAGTCCATAGCGAAAATCACTTTCTTGAAGGCCTCACCTCACGTACTCATTCCACTTCATTGCCCCTAGTAAGCCACATTGCCTCACATTTACCTCAATCACAATCCATTAATTTTGATTCCTTTCTCATTCTAGTCATGGAAACATAACAGTAGGAAGATGGCACTGTTAGGTAGAAGTAGAATCAAGAGAATACTGAAAGCGTGCTGAGCAAGATTCATGAAAATATATGTGTTTGTTTACTTTACTTTACTGCCTTTAATTAGCAATTCCATAAACAAAACGTGTTGTTTTCTTTTGTTCATTTCTTATATCGCTCTGTACTATGAAACATTTATTTTCCATTTTAAAAAAAGTGATAGATTATTATTATCTAATAAAAATGTTACAATTAGTGTTCCAGTGACATGGCTCAATTTTGAAGTATTGTTACAAAATTTTGATTATTTAATAAAAATGATACAATTAGTAACAAAGCTCAATGTAGAAGCACGGTCCAAATTGTAGCTAAGCAAATCCTAAAATAGAGCATTTAAGAGAAAAGGAGGGGGAATTAGGGTGTAAATAAAATGAATAAACATAAACAAAAACATACGTACATTAACAGTTAATTAATGATGAGTAGTATTATAATTGATGAATGAATGCTTGTTGGCAAACATACATACAGTAGCAGCAGATTGAAATGGAATATAATAATAATAGTAATTCTTCTAATTCTAAGTAAGTAATTAAAGCAATAATAATAGAAGTTGTTTGAGTAATTAATTAGTAGTAGTAATAATAATTAATTAAAGTCCCAACCTCAAATCAAGAGAAGAGTCATCAGGATCATCAGGAGGCGGTGGTGGTGGAGGAAAAGGGAAATTCAAGTCAACAACAACATTAACATTAGAAGAAGAAGACTTGTTGCTGTTGGATGTTGTTGCAACAGAGTCCAATGCTGCTGCTACTCCGCTTGTTTCCCCTTTCTCCCAATGACACCTCTTATGACCACCAAGTGCTTGTCCCGTGGTAAACACCCTAAAACATATGCTACACTGGTGATGTCCTCCTCCTCCTCCGCCACTGCCGCTTATCTCATTATTAACCGCTTCACCTTCCACGTCACCAGCATTATTATAACTGTCACGCGGCACCATCATCTGTTGCTGTTGCTGTTGTTCATGATGATGATCAGAAGAAGAAGCAGTAAGAAGAAAAGCATGATCTCCTCCTCCACTACTACCATGTTGTGTCCACGTCATCATTCTGCTGCTAGTGGAAGCGGTTATTGGAATAGTTGTATTGGCGAAACAGCCCTTAACATTTTTGTGACTTGCTCTGTGTCCACCAAGAGCCTGATGAGATCCAAAAACCTTATTGCAAAAGGAACAAACAAAATGACCATTATTATTATTATTGTCTTGATCTACAACATTATTATCATCAACAACTCTATTAGTAACTGCCTTAACACTCGATGACGACCTGGGTTTTGAATTTGCGAGTAGGATTAAACAGGAAGCAACTTCATGATCGTTAGGAGTGACGGTATTGACGAATGAGTGAGGAGAAGAAGAAGAAGCACTGTGAGTGTGTTGTTGTCGTCGTCGGAAATTAGGAGGAGGAATAATGCCTCTCCATTGACGTTCAGGATGACAACGCATGTGACCAAAAAGTGCCTTACGTGACCAGAATTTCTTACCACATTCAGTACAATCAAGGACCTCATTGTTGATTGCTGATGATGATTCTGCTTCATACTTCCGCTTCTTACTCTTACCAGAAAGAGAAGAAGAATATGGACGATGATGATCTTTCTTCTTGTGTGAAGAAGAATCGCCGCTATGATCAGAATTATCTTCTGATTTCATACTTTGTGTGTGTCTCTCTGTTATTGTTAGAAAAGCAAAAAACTAACCAAAAAGTTTTCCCCAAATGATGCATTCCACTTTATGTAATGTAACAAACACACACACACACAAACCACAGTCCCTCTCTCTAGCGGTTACTTCAACTTCCTCTCCTTTTCAATTGCGGTTTCCTTTTTTCTTTTCTTTTTTTAAAATTAATTAATAATAATACGGTATTTATACACTAAATCGCATTAACACTTTTCAAATCGTGATGTGCACACTATCGCCCATCCTATTGATTCAAAAAAATGTATCACCCATCCATCGCGTTGATTCAAAAATATGTATAAAACAGATAGTTAATTATCATAAAAAACAAAAACAAAAAAAAAACCGTAAAAAAAAAAAAAAAACAGATAGTTATTACTTTCACCACCGGTTAAATCTGGTTTGTGGTCAATTCTGAAATCAAGTGGTTTTAGTTGTCTTCCGATCACTATTGCGGGAGATCGAATTGTGGTCTATCCTACCAAAATAAGCGTCAATCATCAATGAACCAACTAATGATGGTGGTTATTTTTCAATTTTGTTGTTATATAAATAATCACATTATATATAAATAAATAAATGGATCAAATGAAAAAAAGTTAACATCTATATATATATATATATATATATATATATATATATATATATGTAATTAATCCATTATCTATTCTACGCTATATCTATATATAAAAAAGATAAATGTCCCATAAGTCCTAGCTTAACTGGCAAAACTGCCGAAATTGTTAGGCCGAACGTCGTGACCCGGGTTCGAACTCGGGATCTCACAATTATTTGTGGGTTTAATTTCAGTGGATTAGCACTTTTTCTAAGACAAAAAAAAAATATACATCTATTTTTTGGTGTGGACTTTTCTTAATGCCAATTTTACCCTTCCGTATATTTATACCTATGTATCTATATCTATACTATATATTTTACCCATAAGAAACTTTCATTCAAATATAACAATAAAAAAACATAACTGCATTTTAGTGCAAATTTTTTTTATTAACAAACTCACAATAATATAAGACATGTCTTTTTTTTTTTACATAAATTAGACACAGGCAGACGCCTATCCCACTAGTAAAAAAATATGTTAAAATGCATCATCAAAAAATTAATATGTTAAATGCAGTACTTCTAATTTATTTTAGTTGTTATAATATGTAACCAAAAGAGTACTTGGATGAAATAACTAAAGTCTCCTCTGGTTTAACTAAAATATAGGGTCAAATGCTTAGACACAATAGAATTCACATCTCCATATCACATAGCACAACAAAACCAGCAAATTTCTAAACCAGATTGGAAAACAATTTCCACAGTCTTCATCACCTCATTAAAAATATAAATTTCACTCTCACCTTAACAAAATCACATGATTCACATCAGACCTGAAGACACAAATTTACCAATTAAAAAAAAAATCATGCCATTGCCTAATATTGGAAGAAAAAAAAAAATCACTTCAGAAACACATTGAATTGAATCACCACATCTGTAGCAATTATTAACATACTACAAATATCAAACCAACATCAACACAATTTGGATTAATTTTCCATCTCTGATTCACCGTCGATTATCTAAGTACAATTGCCCTAACCTGAAAATTTATTTTGAAATTTGAAGAAATGAAAAGTTATTGTAAACAAGAATGTGAAACTGAAGGTGAAATTAACTAACTCACCTTTTAAAAATAAGATTTTCTACGAATTGAAGATGACATTCTCAAAGCAATAGAAGTCAAACTATTTAAAGTGAAAAAACAGTTCTAAAGTCAATGTGTTGGTGTGGACATAATACATTTTTAAGCATATTTATTTATTTTTAACATGCCCAAGATGGAGTTTTTTAACCTCAACTTTTTTAAGAAGAGTTTTATCCTCTTCAAATAGTGTTATTGTATATGAGAATTTCCAATTCCAAGAGGTTTTTACTTTTTAGGGTTGTTTGGGACAGAAGAGCAGGTACTTCTCTCGGTTTATATTCGGTTTTGTTAGTTTATATTTGATCATCTGGCAAGGACCATAGCTCCATTCCGTTGTCATTTCCAAATATGTTTCAGACTGTAAAACGGGCTATTCATCTCTCTGTTTATAAAGTGACTCAATACAATTCCTGTTATTTTCTGATATTAAGCTTCTGCTTCCTATTAATAAGCAAATAAAACACCTATTAATTAGGACATAAGACTCAAAACTTCATGAATCAATAACTGAACTTCACTCAAATCATTCTAGTTCTTAAGTTCATGATCACATTTTGTGGCCTAGTACTAACCAAGTGTGAGCTGCGACGTGTTTCACCTTTCCTATGATGAACTGTGTGTTATGTTACAAGTTCAGGATGTCATGTTTCCATGCAGTATAGTGAATCTTCAAAATTTGTATACACATCTTTTGTCAGCTTAAGATTTTGCACCAAAACATTCAATAAGCTTTCAACAGATGCGCTTGTCTAAGGTTGAAACAATATTCTAAATTGTTTTATATAATCAAATACCTTAAATTTTGCATAGTCTAAAGATGTTTGTGTTGTTGATTATTAGTTTTCCTGAATGTGATGCTTATCTATCTTGTTTATACTACAACTACTACTCTTGATTGAGATTCATTTACAGAAGGACATTCTCAAAAGATGTATTGTAAAGTATAAATGAAGAGAGCAAATGCATTCCAATGGGAAAAACACTCCGGAATCAAATTCAAAATAATTACTCAAAAAATAATCTTCACGAAGCTCTACATATAATAATATAAGTGATTTATCTTATAAAATTGAATTCAAAATAGCGACGATTGACTTTTCACAAGAATGCGAACCCAAGTGATTTATCTTATATGCTGCTATTTCTAATAATAATCACCGCAGAGTATGTGATTTTTCATTTTAGATATTAAAATGTTTCATTGAAAAATAAATGGAACCTCCTCTATCTCTTTCACACTAAATCCAATTCTAATATATAATAATCATTTATGATAAACTGTAAACTAATTTCCTGAAGAGTCATCATATTCATAAACCAAAATAATTGATAACTACTCCAAAATGTTTTGGACATGATAATAAACTAAGTAATGGAAAATAGGGGATCAAAATCCAACCAAAGTTGCCTTCATACTAAACCTCAAAAGTCAAATATCAAATGACTGCCCTGAGCTCTCCGGTATTCAGTGCATATTGGCGGTGCTGGGACAAGATTGGGGCCACCTGAACTGCTGCTAATGTTGACGCTAGGTCCTCAGAAGTGGGTTCCTTATGTTTAGTAGCTGCATGCAGAATTGTTTGAAAGATTTGCAAAGGATCCCCATGGCTGACAACCAAAATTGCACACCTGCAAGATGTGGAACAGAATAAAACTAATTGATACTAGAAACAAAACATACTAATAAAATAAATAAGAACAATCTTGATGTTGAATAATATTTATAACCATCTGTGCTAGAACTAACTACAGGGCCCTAATAGATATGTTACAAAAGCATGAATACTAGAAGAATTTCAAATGATATTTAAAGTAGAAATCGGTACCCTTCAAATTCTGACTCCATAACGGTCATTGATTTTGCAAGTCTAGAGGCAACATCCTTAACACTTTCCCCTCCTTCTGGACCAACAAAAGGATCTTTCTCATCTATTGCCCAAATCTCTGTATACTGTCAATGAATGAAAGGAGAAAATCAATTAGTGAATAGATTTGCAATTAGTATAATTTTGGAATGATAGTGAAATGGCAACAATAGAAGTGAATCTGAACAGAGTGTGATTGATTGAGCATCATGACTTACTTTATCATGAGATAAAAGTTCAAAGGAAGGACCAAAGTAGCGCTCTCGAAGATCTTGGATGACCTGCATAAATGGGGGTATTTCAGTACTTACTGTGCATGGATGGATGAAACAAAGAAATGTTTTGGATAGGTGAGTGAGTGAATAACTCTGACCTTACAGTGAGGAGCATGAAAAGGAATGTTGAAATGAGTGGCAACAACATTTGCAGTATGAGTTGTTCTTGAAAAAGGGGAGTAACAAATACGCACATTAGCAAGTGGTATATTATTAGCCTCTAGTTCCTGCATAATAATCCAATCCAATCAAATCAAATAATAATAAATTGAAGAGATGATGGAGGAGGTTAGGTTAGGTTAGGGTAAGTAAAAGGTACCTTTTGAAATGAATTAGCGGCGAGTTGAGCTTGATTAACGCCGTCGGGGGCCAATTGAAATTCAGAGCGAATACCATTTTCCTGTGATTAGATTGAATTTAATTGAATGACTATGAATGAATGAATGAATAAGTGATTATTATTACCATGGAAGAAACAATGAGGCCTCTCTCGTTAGGAATGCTCTTGCCATGTCTCAGAACCCAATACTTGTTCTTTAGTGATACCACACACATTCTTGATTGATTGATTTCAATTTCAATTTCAGGAATGAGAATGACTGCTAGTTAGTTGCTGCTCGTAGTAAGTAGGATTTAATTTTAGGATTTAATGGATATGCACCATCGGTGTAAAACACTTTTACACAAACATCTAATGAAAATCCACCAATTTGTCACATCACCCCATTCTTAAATGATTATTTTGAAGTTAGTTATATGATATGAAAAATTAGTGGTTTATTATTGGATTACAGTGACGATGCATGTGAGTTAAACTCTTAATTTTAATTTTGTGTTATTTAATGCATGTGAAAATGAACCAATAAATAGAATCACAGTATTTTTTACCTTTATCATAAAGTTGTGACTAAATTAATTACTCAATTAAAATGAGTCGAGTAGTGTGTATCCCACTAACCAAGTTAAATACTACAAGAATATAGGAGTATTTTTAGATTGGTGACAACTTCTCTACCCAACACTAACATTTAAGTAGCTTGACCCATTTGATTTGTCTTAAATTCATGGGGTCCTCCCGATCGCAATTGTGGGGATCGAACCGTGGTCCTCCCTATTAAGTTCAGTGCCAACCTTTATAAAAATTGTGACTAAATTACTCAACCTCTTTTACAACAAATTTTTCAACACCATGCATATTTTGCTTTTTTTTTTTTTTCACCGCCAATTTAATTGGGTTCGGGAGTCAGTTCTAGCATCAAGTGGTTTCAGCCCCCTTCCGATCGCAGTTGCGGGGGATCGAACCGTTGTGCTCCCTACCAAGTTCAGCGTCAATCATCACTAAACCAACTAACGATTTGTTGCATATTTTGCTGTTATTTCATGCTTACTTCTTCTACTCTCATAAAACTCCATAAGGATAAAATTCATTTTGAGGGGCGGATACAAGCATAAGGTATTGGGGGCCCAAGCCCCCACCAAAAAAAATTAATTTTCTTTTAATGCTAGTATATTAGTACTCTTTTTAAACCCCCATGGCTAGGAAAACTATCCTCTTACCATAAATTTATTAGTTTCTTATTATACATTTTCATTAAAATGGTGATACAATCCTCTTTAAGTAGTGCAAAGGTAAACTCTATTTTTGTTTTTTCATCTCCAACTAACAAGATCTTCGCTTTTTATATAGCAACTTTGTTTTGTCTTTGCTACAGTTTTACTTGTTCTTCCGCGAAATTTGTCATCGTGTTAAACCTTAAACGGACAAGGCATCATGTTTCTAGCTTTAACGCTTACAATGAGTATACGATGCTATTTTCATTAGTTTTTCAACGCTTTCCATGTTACTTTGCTTATTTGTCTTCCACATCAGTAACTAGATCTATGTTTTCTACCATTAACTACAGTATATGAACTTCCAATTTATTTTTTTTACAAGATGAACTTAAAAAGTAAGGGTGTTGACCTGTTCGAATGACACATTTATTCTGGTGACTCATAGTAACTCTCGATATATACGGGCACACTGCCAGGATCAAACCATGTAAAATTATAGTATTTGCTCTTTTTTTGGAAATGCAGTCAAATGCCAGATTAACATTCACATAAATTTCCTCAAGTTAAATTCAATTTATATTGGTCTCCTATTAGTAGCTGTGTCTACCATGCAAACACGTAATGTAACCGGTGATACCGTATATTTAACAGTTAACACTAATTTTCACATGGAGCATTAGTATTTACACAAGGATTACATAACCAGGATGGTCTGCTTATCTCTACAATACTTGACTGTACTACACTGCATTTGATGTACTATGGATAGATCGGAAACTGATTCCTTACGAAGTGCTTGTAAAAACTATTTCCTACATAAGCACCGCAGAAACATCAAAATTCTAACTTGACATCTAAATATTGTATCCTGTGCAGATAATCATCATCCTGTAAAACATCAGGTCCACGGTTTCATCCATATTCCCCGTCTTAAGAATTAAGAGGCCATCTGCAAACACAAGTTACAAGATTAAGGTGCCAAATCTACAGTAGATATTAATATATATGGACTGCAGACTATGAAGAGCATAACTAGCATTGTTGTTTTCATTAGTGTCTGATTGAAGGGATTAAACATGCACTACTTCAACTTTATATACTAACAGGAAGCAAAAATTAACTCCCCAATATACGGGCACACTGTTTGGATCGTGCCATATAAAATTATCTGTTACTTTTCCTCATTTAAACCATTTTTTCTCCTCAAACGTTTTAGAGAAAGGAACATACAGCAATCAAATAGATATGCAAAACCAAGGATAGAAAAAAAATTCAAAAAACAAAAGTTGAGTGAAAAATAAATGCCAAGAATGATGTTCACTAAATTTGGTCATTCATAAAGCACCGATATGTAAGGCATTAAACAAATACACACTGACCTCTGCAATCTGAAAATCCTTGTGTAGAAACCACCAAGGACCATTCTTTGATAGTAATCTGAAAAAGGTAAAAGCATGAATCATTCAACAACTAAAAAGAGCTTAAACAGTACAAGTAGAAGATGCAATAATGTAGCCATGATATCTTGCATCAGTAAATCTATGAAAGGAGGGGATGATATGATACTATCACTTCCCCCAGTCTATATTCAAACAGACTATCAATCTAACTAATATCAACTATCGACTCAGATATTCAAACAGACTATCTCAACAAAATAGGATTAAAATCAAGGTGCTAGTACAATTTCAAACTAAACTATACTAGTACGCATTTAATTCATAATTTTATCATTTAAATACCATATGATCGAATGAGTTGCTCTGATGCACATATACGTCACTTCTATCGCTGTATCCGTGTCGGATATGTCAAGATATGCCCAAAATACATATCAAAAGAGTATCCAAAAGCAACCCTTTAAAAAGTAAAAACAAAAATCACAGATACGTCTTAAATATGTTGCAATATGCCGTAAATAGAGGAGACAATACACCATAAGAAACAGAATAGAGCATCTTTTCCACTTCCATTCCGCCAGTGGCCAGCGCGAACTAGAGCAGAGCACTGCCTCCCTGTTTTTTCTTGCTCTTCCTCTGTTTATCCATCACAAGCATTGTTCACTGTTATTATACACCGACTTATTTGCTTTGCTTGCAGTTTACAATGAGCCACACCGACTTCTGCCTCTTTTTTGCAAAAATCTGTTCGTGATTGTAATGTCTGAATATTCCATGCTTAGTTTGGAAAAACTTTTAAACCTTTAGTAGTTAGGATTTTTGAAAGTGGATGATTTGAAATTTAAATTTCTATTTTATAATTACTAATATTTTGTGGAGTTTATATTTTTGTATACATGTATCCTATACGTATTGTATCGTATATTTTATAATGAACAACATATCGCCATACGTGTTGTATCCGATACTCGTATCTTATCTGTGCAGCATAGATGAGTTATCATGAGCCCACCATGATAAACTAATTATTCTTATTAGAATTTGAGAGGCCTATACTCAATCACAAAAACTAGCTTGAGAGTTGAGGTTTGCACTATATTATAAAGACTATCTTTGTCATATCTCTAGCCAATGTGGGACTTCTAACACACCCCCTCACGCCCAGCACTATTGGGCTTGGTGCGTTGAATCAACAACAACGGGTGGCCCAAATATGGGAGGTCTCCACAACAAACAACAAATGGATCTAGGATATGCTCTGATACCATATTAGAATTTGAGAGGCCTATACTCAACCACAAAAGCTAGCTTGAGAGTTGAGGTTTGCACTATATTATAAAGGCTATCTTTGTCATATCTCTAGCCAATGTGGGACTTCTAACAATTCTAATATAAGATGGACAAATAGTTGTGCATTAAATGGATAAATTTACCTATTTTGACAGGAAAGAAACAACATGAAACATTTCATCATGATGCTTACAGTTACATACATGGAGGCAGCATTAATTTGTCATTTTACCTGACAGAACCAGCTACTACACGAAGTGCCATGAAGAGAGTCAAGCCCAGCCATACACCTTGAAGGCCAAAATGTGAAGAGGCATATACCAAAAATGCTGAGGAGACTGCTCCCACAAACATCTACAAAGCAATTATCATATAAATTAACCTTTCAAAACATATTACCAGGACATGAACTTGTAACAAATTTCGACAAAAAAAAATACCATGGAGAGAGCAGCATATGGGAAATCAGAAACACCATAATGGAGACCGTCAAAAATATAAGCAAGTGCATTAAAAGGTTGAGAAGCGCTGACAAACTGGCAACAATCACATATACGTTATAACAGTGTAAACCAATATCTGAGGCAAACATAGAGAAGTGCTGACCAAAAAAACAAAAAGGACCATACATACCAACACTCCAGTTCTGACAACCTGCAAGACTTCTAAGTCCTGGGTAAAAAGGGTAGCTAAAGATCCAAAAGATACACCCAGAATTGCAGTCAAGCAGATGCCCGTCAGCAGTCCAATCTGGAAAAGGACATCATTAGGTTCTCAAAGAAATTCACAAATATATTATTTAAATAAGTTAAACAGCCATGGCATTCCTAAATTGTAAGAAAAACTAATGAATGAAAGGCATCAAAGGTGCAAGACTTAATGCACAAAAAGGAAAACACTTGCCTTTAATACAAAATGAGTAATTTCCTTCACAGCTTTGTATTCATGTCTTGATAGAGAACTTGCAATTAGGGCCTATGAACAGTAACATAGATGTATAAGAAAAAAGGCATATGCAAACAACAAGACAGTATGAAGAAAGTGATTGCTAAGCTTAAAACAAACTTGGATGTTAAATTGTAAAAAAGACTCAAACACGCTGAAGTTTTAGCAAAGGTTCGATGATGCCTGTCTAAATAAAAGGTAACTATGACAGAATTTTTCTGTATGCCAAGGCGGGGATTAATGAAAATGTAAAAAATGAACATGATTTTAGATAAGGGGTGATATAATACCTGACCAGATGCAGCCAATGCATCTGTAAGAAGAGAAACCGCTAACCACACTTGCATGCATATTTGATGTGCAGCCATAGCTACTGGACCATGACGAGCAGCCATTGATGTCCCCAATGTCATGGTTGTAAGAACAGCGAGTGTTCTTCCAAGAAGGAAACCACCTACAGCAGCCCGCAGATCATAAGTCATAACTGAAACAACTACATTAACCTAACAGAAAGCTAAAAGTACACACTGAAGTGAAAAAGAGAATTTTTCATGTGAAAATTTTGTTTACTGTCAAAGAGAAAGATAATGTAAGACAGTGCTGCAAATGCATGGCAGAAACAGTATTGCATTACATCATGTGACAAAATGCTGCTAAAACCAAGTAAAAATAAAAAATAAAAGACCTACAGAAACCAATTTGTTCTGTTAATGCTATTGCCTAAATATTGAAAAGTCACAAACAGAAACCAGGAAGAAAAAAAGTAGCTCATTTTGTTAAGATCTCATTTAGCATGTACTTGTGATCTTCCCTTTTTTCTAAGGGAGAAAAGATTAGTTTAGGAGGAGAGCCAAATGCACTCTTTGAACTCAGGTCTTAGCAACACATGTCAAGTAAACAGAAACCCTGAGAAAGAAACAACTCGGGTCTTAGCAACACATGTCAAGTAGACACCATTTGCACTCTTTGGACTCGGGTCTTAACGACACATAACATGTAAACAGAAACAACCGAGAAAGGGACAACTCCTTACCAGACTTAATATAACCACCAAATTGTAGGTTTCCCATTTTTGGAGGTAGTAACACAGCTCTCTTATTTAGACACCAGATCATCAACAAGGTCCCAATATATCTGAGGCATGAAAGTTCCATCTTCATTAGAGTTAAGTTAAGTCAAAAAATAGAGAAAGAAAAGAATGCATTTGAAATGGTCATACTGAGAGAGAACAGTGGAAATGGCTGCACCGGCTACACCCCAATTAAAGTAATACATAAGTAAGGGAAATAAAAAGACCGCCGAAAGATTACCAATGCCTGCAATTTCATAAATGTATTAGGACATGCATACAATATCTAAATATCATGAATATGATTTTAAAATGTATTCATTCTTTGAAACACAGTAAAACAACAAGAACCCTTAAGATATCGAAATATAAATTGTTCTACATTTTTCAATAAAATTCCAACAAATTAAAACATTATTGTTTTTTGAACAAGCAAATTAAAACATTATTAATATACCCTGTTCACCCTTCAGCGAACATACCATGGGTATTTTTTTCTAACGAATCGCATTCAGCCATGATAAATGTTGGATAAGAAAAAAAATACAATATTAACAAGAGCACTGCCCATCTCAAAAGATGTACACTTAACTTTTCGTATCCATCATTTAGCAAATTTAATGCATTATTTTATATAGAAATCCAGTGATCAGTATAAACATTCCAATATGATTAAATAGAGTAGTCTTCCTTCCTCATCTTTCCATATCAAGCTTACACGCAATTCACAGGCAGCCACTCCCAGCTTTCTAAATAACATACAATTAAGCTCTTATACGGAAAGACTTTTGTGCTGCCACTCCTTACTATTATAGGCTTGTAATATGAAACATCAGGCAGTAAGGCCACAAGTATGGACAATGAAATATTCAACGATTTATGTGAGCTAGGTAGAAAATTCAAATTACTTACTGTCTCAAGAATCATGGATATAAGAAAGGCATTCAAAAGGCTAAAAAAGAGTCAAGTTTTGAAGCAGATTATTACCAAAGCAAGGAAATGATCCAGTGATTGCCTAATTGTTAATATATTTATTTGTATAGAATTATGTAATCTCATTAAATAATCATAATAATAATAATAACTACACCTACTCAAAAATGCAACATGCAGATAAGAAAATGTTGAAAAGTTTGAAGCAGATAATGGCAAAAAGATAGACCCCGAAAAACAGAAAAGATAGTCAAAAACACGAAATTAGCAAAGAAACACACATTAAACCAAACACTTGCCTAGACATATAACAGGAGTTTTAGTATCTTTAAAACCACGAAAAATTCCTTGAAGAGCCAAAGAAAGCACAACCGCAGGAGCACCAAATGCTCTTAAAGAGAGAAATTTCTGTGCTGGAGCAAGTGTTGGATTTCCCTGTTGACAAGTATAATTATTCAAAAAGCACATTACAATCCATGTTACAGTCGTATAATTTAGAATAAAAAATGATTAGCGCAGACCGTGTTGACGTGAAAACATACCGCTGATACACCAATTAAACGAAGAAATGTTCCAGATCCCAAATACAAAGCAAAAGCCTCAAAAACTCCAAGCCCCAAAGCTAATAGCAAAGCAGTGGAAACAGACGACAACTGCTTTCTTTGATAAACTGCTTTGAAAGGATTACCGTTACCACTAATTTCTATATTACCACCCTGATCTGCAAGGAAAATCAAAGACATTAAGATAATGACACAAATGTAGTAATAGTAAGTAATACAATGCCATCAATTGCAAAAAATAGAAGTTAGTTCAAATTCTGCTACGCTACAATGTTACTCCCTCCGTCCCAAAATAAGTGTCGTAATCTAACTATGTGCACTATTCACATAAACTACTTTAACCATATGTTTTGATATATGACTGGTCAAAATTATGAATTGGCATGCGTAAACTGGTCAACTGCGACACTTATTTTGGGACCTCACGATCTTCTCTACTCCCCTCTCTAGTAGAGTTTTTGCCTTCTGTGGGAATCGAACCACATACCCTGGGTTAAGTACATGTTCAATCCATTCCCACTATCAATTGAGCTAACGCCGTTGTTTGACAACACTTTGTACTGAACAGCCTATTGCGAAACAATAATGATTTGTTCAAATTGTACTAAACTATGGAATAAAAAAGTTAAGAGGTGATTGGTAAATTAACCTGAAGTAGAAAGATTTGCCATGTCTTCAGCAACAAAAGAAGTAGCAACACTAAGAAGTGGAATATTAAAAAGCTTTGAAATGATGTTAAAAATGGAAACAGAAACACCAGCAGAAGCCAATTCAAGAGTACCAAGTCTACCAATGTAAGCAGTTTCCATCAATTGAGCCATTGGATCAATCGCTTGTCCAGCAAGTGCAGGCAAAGTTAGTGATATAATCTCACGTTTCACATCTGAAATTGAGTAACCGTTTTCTTCATTTTTACTTTGATTTTGATTTTCGGTGGCGTGGTGGTGGTGGTGGTGATGAGAATCATCGAGAAAAGAGTGTTGATGTTGTTGATTGAGATGAGAAGGAGGAGAAGCGAAACAGGGTTTTGGAAAGGGTTTAGAGCGAAGGGTTAAGAAGCGGGAATTGTTGAGTGGAAGTAAGTGTGGGCCATAACAACAACTATGAAATTTACTACTACTACATGAAAATGAAGAAGAAGAAGAAGGTTTAATAATAAGGCTTTGGTTGAATAAGGTGAAACTTTGACATTGAGAAGAAGAAACTTTCATGTTCATCATGCTTTCTTCACATGAGGCGATAAGTTTGATACTTGTATTAATAATTAATTATGATAAGATTAGTTACTAGTTGCTTCAGTATATTCTGGTGAGTAATACAAGGAAGAAGGAAACTTCAATTCGATTATGATTATTCAATTCAATTCATACTAACTTTATAAATCATTTAATAGTACAACTGCTGCTGCACAAGTATTCCAACCTCACCGAAAGCCCACAGAATCACCTTTTCTGGGTTACCATTTTTATTTTTATATATATTTCTTTATTTTGGCTTTATTACATTTTTATTTTTTCTAGGTAGTTACACCTTGTACTAGTCCAATTTCCACCTAGTATCCTCTCCATTTTTCTATTATTATACAGTTTTTAAAATATAAATATAAAAGCGTGAAGTTAAGTGGGTTCAAACCTCTTTTATATACCACCTAAACATTTTAAAATTTTGGTAATGAAAGAATAGGAAATGAAGAGGATCCTAACTCGCAAATTTCAAGAATCGTCATTTGGACAAGAATTGCCATTATCGTGGGGGCCATACCTTCCTAAGGGAGTATGGGCCTGTTTCGCCCAATGAGTAAGAAGCTCAATACTCTCATAAAACTGAGTTGAACACTTCATAAACGGCTAATATCCAAGGATAGACTTGGACTTAGTCATGGGATAACTCTCAAACCTATGAAATAGGTCACATCAGATATTTGTTGTTCGCTTATGGCAGAATCAACTAATCTAATATCTCCTTGACTGATTCTCGCCAAGGTAAGTACTCGTTGGCCTATATATACATGAAGGCCCAAAACCACAAAGGATTGTTACATTTTGTACATACTCACTAACTCTAAGACTTATGCTCAAAGCATTTCTAATAAGTATCACAATATACTTTACGCGTAAGAACACACCTAAAAAAACCTAGTTATACCCAAATTTCATTAAAATTTAATGATGATACCAAATTTGCCCTTTTTATATAAATTATTTAAAACCATTTTGACCCTTCTTTTTTTTTTTAAAACTCGGTATCCGGCCTTAGAACCGACTAATCCGAGGAGACCAATCTCATTGTCCATTAGCGGAGATCCCATTTAAAGCCAGAGTTTTTACTTTGTATGGATTAGCCCACCGAAATTGGCACAAATGAAAATCGAACTTGAGACCTTGAGAGGAGCATACTCCAAGGACCAAAACCAACACGAAAAGCCAACCCAAGTGGGTTTTGACCCTTCTTTATATAAACTATTTAAAACCATTTTTTAATTTTATTTTTACACTACTTCATGTGTCCTCTCTCATAAACCTTATTAACGTGTCCTCTCACAAACTTATTAACGTGTTATTAATCAAAGATTAAGATATTTTTTTCATTAAGATTTCATTACTTAGGTTAGTGAATATATGCTATTTTAATGTTGATTTTATGGCATTTTCAATTTTATTTCATGTTATTTCACGTGCTTCTTACGACAACATATAGTTTTTACTTAAAAAAAAGTATGTATATAGTTTTTCTAGCAACGTTATGAATGATTGAATGTAGGTATTTTAAAATTTATTTTATTAACAATATGATAATAAAAAAAATTAAGAAATTAACAATTATCTAACTAAGAACCATTTAAGAATTTAAAAATGTAATTATATGAGTGAATTTGTTAAAATATTTGTTTACAAATTAATATGAAAATGTCCCATAAGTCATAGCTCAACTGACAAAATGCTGAAATTGTTAGGCCAGACGTTGTGACCCGAATTCAAAGCCGGAATCTCACAATTATTTGTGAGTTTAATAAATAGTGACAAGTGACAACAACACATATGTAATGCATAAGAGAAAAAAATAAATAGAATATTATTATAGAATATAGATATTGAATATTATAGATAGATAAATATAGATTTTGCATAAAATAAATAGAATGTCGATATTGAATATTATTTTTTTTGACGAAAAAATATAGATAGATAAATATAGATATGAATAAAATCGGCTGAGATAAATAGAATATAGATATTGAATATTATTTTTTTTGACGAAAAAATATAGATATGAATAAAATCGGCTGAGATTTGTTTATTTCCGACAAAACATGAAACATTTGTTTACAGTGAATAATTAATGGAGTGTTATTTATGGAGACGATTTTAAGGTACTCACTTTATAATGTTAAGTGTGTTCATTCTTTTTTTTTATTTGGAAGCAAAGTGTGTTCATTCTGTCGATTTAATTTGATGATAGTCGTCACTTACCTGACCTCACAAATATTATCTCTCTCTCTTTCATATTTCATTCTCTCTCTAATTTTTACATTAAAATTAATATTTTAAATCTTTTTTTTCCTAAAAAAAAAGTTTTTTTGGTAGAATTAATATTTTAAATCTATGTAATGTAAAACACTTTGGAATACCTTAATTAAGCAACTTGGACTAAATTTATAATCACAAGTTACATGTCAATATTTTATTGTTATGAAAATGTTACGACACTCCTATCAGATATGCTCTAATTTACTTATAATTGTACATAAAAAAAATATATTAACTAAAACACGTAATTCAAATGGTTAATGAATTCTTCTTAGGACAGATTATTCAAGAGAATCCGACTTTGACCCCTAATAGTTATTGGCCAAACTTTTCTAACGTCGTGACCAAATTCTGAATTATCGGGTTCTTCTCAAAATCAGATAACTAATGCCAAAAAAAAGATAACTAATGCAAAAAGAAAAAAAAACAAAATATTTATTTATTTTCGGACCAAACTTATTTACTTTAAAATCTGTTACTGCAATTTCAATTTGACAATTCCAGCTTAGAATCAAAAACCCTCTTTTCTTCTTTCTCTTCTCTTCTTCTCTGGTTGCTTATCTCTCTCTCTCACTCCTTCATCACTCACTCTCTCCGTTTCGCGCCGGCGGGAACTAACCGTCATTCCGATAACCCTTTTACCGGAATTTCATCATACAACAATCAATTTCCATTTTCCAACCTTTTAATTTTTGGGGATAATAACAATTTTCAAGAATAAGGGTTAGGTTAAATCCATGGCGAACCCATCTGGGACTGGTAACCATCAAGAACAACATACTCATGTTAATCCTTCTTCTTTTAACGGCAATTCAGTTCCTGAAAGTTCTTCAGGTCTTGCTGTCAACATGAAGCATAATCCAGGTATATCTCTTGATTGGACCCCTGAAGAACAAGCTACTCTTGAAGATGGACTCACAAAGTATGTAATTTTTTGTTTTTCTATCATATTATATTCAATTATGCATATGCAATTTCTATGTCTTATCCTTGTGTTTTCAATTTCATGTTTAGTTTCAGAGATGAATTGATTAGTTATCTGAACCCTGTTAATTCAATTTAGGTGTTTGTCTTCTATTTTTGTAGTTCAAGTCATGAATTAGGGTTTATAGTAAATAAACAATTTGCACTTTTAATCATATGTCGAGTGTGTTTGTTATGGATTAAAAAAGTTAAATGGTTTTGGAATAGGTGCATACCATGATAAGTGCGTATGGGTTAAGATGTTTTTGTAAGCTATCTTGGAGAGTTTACGGAAATAAGCTTAAAAAAGGCAATCAATGTGTCATAAGTTGTATTAGTAAGTTATCCCAAACAGTATTACACATTTACATGTGATTTTTATATCCGAGTATATATATTATTTGTGAATTTTTATGAGTGTTAGTATTTCCTTCGATGGGGTTATTCCTGTAGATAAACTCAAATAAGCCAATCCAAATAGGTCCATAGCTGTTGCGTTGCTTAGAATAGCAGTATCTAAAACTTATAGCTGTTTCGTCTGTTTTTATTTTTGGTAATTTCGGTCTAAAACTTATTTGCTTTATATTGGGTTTGAATATTATCGAACTTTGGTTATTAGCTATTAATATGTCTTTAATTTTGTGTATTATTTTATTTTTGAGTTTTTACGCGCGTGTATATTGTATTTTGGTATAAATTTTTATTATTGCTTCGCTAAACTTCGACGTAGTGGCTATACCACCATAGTGTTTTAGGTGTCGCTGCACTCTATTATCTACCATTGATTACACAGCTTTTAATGAATCGGCAATAGTCACAAATTCACACGAATCACATCCAAACCTTTTTTTAATATACATCCAAGATCCAACCCTTGCAATGCAAATTAGACACGTGGACAACATTCTTGAGCTAAGGTTTTAGGCTCAGAGTGTCCAGAATTGTAACATCAGTTTGGAAACAAGAGCATTATTAAAATGAAATGAGTTCTTATTGTTTTCTTAATCATTGCTTATTTCTGTTCACACTGAGCTTTATGATAAACCAGGGGATCCCACAACTAATTATATGCAAATGAAGATAAATGGCAGTTTGAATAAAATTAAATTTCCAGTACTTGTATTGTATTTTCTTAATTCCTTAAATACAGTACTTGATTTTTTTTCTCCTGTACTTTGATTGAACAGTAAGTTCATTTTGTTAACATACCGTTCAACACATGTATTTTGATTAACAATGCATATCTGTGAAATTCTAGGTAGTCACATAAGTTAATGAAAAGATTAAAATTTGTTTTGCAGGTATGCCTCATTATCGAACATAGTACGTTATGCAAAGATAGCCCTAGCGCTAAATAATAAGACTGTCCGGGATGTGGCGCTGCGGGTCAGGTGGATGAACGTAAGCTACATACTCTTTAGTTTCTGCCTTAAGGCATTTATTTCAAGATAAGTCTATGGTGCACGAGTAAGATAGTGTTTTACTATGCTCACATTTGTTTTCACCCATTAGATCAATAAGTCCCATTGTATCTCATTTGATCCTATGGTGGAAATAAACTTGTGCATGACACAACATTTATCTCACTTGCGCACCATAGAACTAGTCTTTATTTCATTGTAAATGCTGTAAAATCTATGTCCCCTAATTTTATAGGATTGTTGTTACATTAGCATTTAGATATAAGTTTATGACCATTGGTTAATGAACTTTTTGGGTCATGTATCAACAAGGCATCAGGGTCTATCTTATCATGATCCCTTTCTAGAAGTTTGTCGTAACAGTGCTCAAGGGTTTAATGTGAGTGTTTTTAAATAGTGGCGCTATAGTACTACTGCGCAACGGATTTTGGTGAATCCACTATAAAAACCGTGATGCTATCCCACTTCCTCTATAAGAACGATAGCTGATAGATGCCGCCATAGCATTTTCGTTCTTAGCTGATGTAGTGGATAATAGACAATTTTAGGATTTTTCTTTCTTTTTAAAAATAAAACTAAAGAGTCTGCATAGTGGCTCATTTTTATTTGTATACAAACATTCATTTTTATTTTATATAATAACTTATTTCACCTGCAATGCGGCTTCTGCTATTTGTCCACAATGCTATTAGCTATTTCACACGGCGGTTTTTTGGCATTCTATTATTGATAACTGCATGTCATGGTTGTGACTTAGGGCCCGTTTGGATTAGCTTATTTTTGAGCTTATGCAAACAACTTATGCAATTTCTATGTATTATTATAAGTTTGTTAAGGTAGTTTATGATAAAATAGTTTATAAAAATACAATTTTCATTAGTGTGAACTTATAAAATAGCATAAAACTTAATTTATATTGCATAAGCCGTTTGCATAAGCTCAAAAATAAGCTAATCCAAACGGGCCCTCATGAGAACTTTTCCTGTTTGTTGGGACACGAGGATCTTATCTTAGATATGTCACTGCATGGTAAATATAGCCACCTAATATTGGAATTATGTAATATAATTTTATTTTGTAAGATTTCGGCCTCTTGTACCCAACTTCTAGTGGATTTGTCATAAAAAAGTTTTGTAATAGGATTTACTCAATTACATAAGTTATTTGATAAAGATATTTAAGAGTAACCGTCTTGTTCCTTCACGGGCGAAAAGGATAATGGATGATATATCCATCCATTAAGTGGCACACGACACTTTGGTTCCATTTGCAACCTTCCCCATCCTTAATTTAAACTATGAAATAAAGAAACTCAGTGTTATCGAGATTGCATAAACCCAGTATCTGCATACTTACTATGATGGTCTGTCTGTTTTTCATTTCTTACAGAAGAAAGAAAATAGCAAGAGAAGGAAGGATGATCACAATTTGTCACGAAAAAGTAAAGATAAAAAGGTACAGCTTCCATGTATTGGATATTCTTATAATTATTATATTAACTTTTGTTTGTTTCTTGTTTCCTTATGCATGGCTTTGGAGATGCTTTTTGTTGTCTTTATGTAATATAAGGATATTGTTTGTGTCTTGTCCTATCTATGTGAATGCTATCTGGTGAATCTTTTGTTTCTCATGTTCTCACGTTGTCACTCTGGAAACCACTTGCAAACACATGAATTTAATTTGTCTTGAATTTCCTACTTCTATAGGTCTATGATTAAAGCCTACTTGATTATCTTTAGATTGACTTTAGCCTACTTGATGATCTTTAGATTGACTTTGTATATCCTTGTGTTATGTGGATTGAGGGCTGACCTCATTCACAGTGCATATATATATTCCACCTAAAATTGACATTTTTTTACAAAGCCCTTCTTGGGTCAATTATCAACTAATGACGTGGCAGTGCTTAGGTGGACAGTTATTATTCATGTCATTATTATTTATTAATTTTTTAATTAAATAATATTTTTAAAATAATAAACATTTAATTAATCCAAAAATGTGTTCATCATCTTCATCAAAATTACACTTAATAAACCCAAAATCATAGTCAATAAACCTAAAACATCATCATCTTAAAAAATCAAAATCCCCAAGTCCTCAATATATCCTAAATTCACCAATCTAAGATTACGATTTCAATCGCGGTGTCATTATCAACAGCTTCTCAAATCAACGCTCCTCGCTGGATTTCAATGCCATTAAGGCCATTAATCAAATGGTTCTTTTCTATGCTACCCCATCTCTTTGTTTTTCTATTTTTCTCACTTTTTGCTTATGAAGTTTCCGTCTTTGTGTTTTTTTGGAACATGGGGTTGAAGCTAGGTTGGTTGATGAACCTATTGCCCAGGATTCTAATGACAAAGAGAGGGATCTGGATTACCTAAAATCTGTTGATTGAGTGAAGTAGGAAATTTTGGGATTTATCAAGATTTGGTAAATTTAGGGTATAATATTAGGAATTTGGGGATTTTGATTTTGAAAATGATGTTTTAGGTTTATTGACTAAGATTTTGGTTTGTTTGAGTATATAGATTTTGGTGGTGTTTTTGAAGTCTATGGGTTTATCGATGAAAATTTTTTTGAACACTTTTTTTTTTAAATTCGGGGGACCAAACGTGCATTTAAGTTTAATTAAGCTTTCCTTGGACATGTAAATGTTATCCTGTATTTTCTAGATCTAGACATGTAAAAGTGTTTGATAATAGGTTATTATTTTGACTCTCTTTTCTGATACTGGGCGATAAAAGTTTAGGAAATGTTACCTGAAATTTTGTGCAGAATTCGAGTTTTCTGTACAGCATTTTTCGCTACATATTATTTCTCAGATGCTTACCAAAAATCTATTTTTATTTCCAGGAAAGAGTTTCTGACCCTGCAGCAAAATCATCTCAATTTCCTGCTCGACCCAATGTCCCTCCATATGCGCCACCAATGATTACAATGGACAATGATGATGGCATCCCATATGCAGGTCAAGCTCTATACCTTGTTTTTTTTCCTTTCTTTTTTCATAGCTTTGGATGTTGTGGTTTGAGAACATGACAATTTAGCCTTATGTCTCTAATGGACATTTCTTTCTGCTTTGAGACATCTCATCTACTTACCTTTTTATAAATGATGTACCTTCACTTATCTCTTTGTTATACAACTTCTCTTCTCATATTTGGTTGCTGTTATCATCATCGTTTTGCAGCAATTGGAGGTCCCACTGCTGAGTTATTAGAGCAAAATGCTCAAGCCTTGAGCCAAATCTCTGCAAATCTTTCCTCTCTCCAGGTGTGTTGACAATATCGTTAATCTATTTTACCTTTTGTGTGGACTAGACTGCTTGATCGAAAATTGAACGTCCGAGTCAGACTTCTTATATATGCATTTGTAATCTCGGTTTAGCCCTTTCTTCTAAGCTTTCCATTTATAAGCCATTGTCTGTTGCTGTAAGACTGACCAATAGTTTGTTGTGCTCTCTATCTTGTTTCCAGATACAGGAGAACATCAATCTTTTGTGCCAAACTAGAGACAACATCATTAGAATAATGAATGAGTGAGTTATACTATTTTTGTTCTTTTCTGTATTTACTCCACTTCAGTATATAATTATAATATACTTGTACTTGTTGCTTTTTTCAACAGAATGAATGATTCACCAGAGGTGATGAAGCAAATGCCACCTCTTCCAGTGAAGATGAATGAAGAGCTGGCCAATTCCATACTTCCATTACCACCTCACCAGCCTCAGTCATGATGTTTTTTATTCATCGTTAACAGGCTCGCCTCTTCATTGTTTCTTTCTCCAGTGGGATCCAATGATTTATCTTTGGAAAAAAAAAAAGAAAGAATGAATAATTGTTGATAATCGTCAAGTTGAATTAGTTTTCATAATTTTTTACTTCTGATGTTAGCTTATCTTGTTCCCTTGTTCTGCTCTAACTTAGTAGTACAATAGGAATTATTTTTATTCATGGTATTAATTAATTTAAATTTAAGCAATAAGAGCAATAAGTTGTGGTATAATTTTATTTATAGTACATGTTAATTTTGTTAGTATATTTTGTTATGCATATTTTATCAAATTAAATGGTACATATTTTTACCATGTTTGTTTCCATTAATTGAAAATGGAATGAGTTGGTGTGTTTCCCTTTTAAATAATTTTTTAAGATGTAACTCAATTTATTTATTTTTATCTTAATTGACCAAGGCTCCGTTTGGATGGGATGGGATGGGATGGGATGGGATGGGATGGGATGGAGCGAAGCGGAATGGAATAAAATAATATTTCATTGTTTGGATTTGAAAAATAATAATGGAATAGAATAGGATGGAATGGAATGAATATCATCCCATACCACCACTTACCTTCAATTTTGGTCCTACTTTTTAAAAATATCCAAACAATGGAATGGAAGATTTATTCCATTTCGCTCCATCCTATTCCACTCCCTTCTATTTTGCTCCGCTCCATTCCATTATATTCATCAATCCAAACATAGCCTAAATCTTTACGTGGTGGCGAGTTCAAGTGGTTAATAATTTTTAGCTAAAAATGAATACCAAGTTCAAATCATTGTATAAAATATCATTAGCTAAAAATCATTGTGTTAACCTATTGGATTGGTTACCAAGAAAAGAGGCCATGATAATCAAAATTCAAAAGTATGGCCGCTAGGTAATACTATGAAACAATAATATATAATTAGTCTATCTATCTTTTATTTATTGTTTTGACAAAATTAGTCTATCTATCTCATTGTTATACATTATATGTAAATATTCATAGACAATGGAAGAAATCATGAAAATCTAAAATAATAAGTTAAACATGAGAGAAAAATTAACATGGAGATCCACAATAATTTCACCAAAGTGATGCATAACATTTGCAATAAGGCAAATCATAATTCTAAGTCAGTTGTACTAAATCTAAGTAGATGGTGGTCAATTAAAACTAAGAGTGAGAATAAGGACTAAGCATATACTATCTCAGAGGCCTAACTGAAAGTGTATCTGCTCTTATTTATAGTATATCCTCTTCTGAATTAAAACATATGAGATATTGATTATGGTATCATGAAATCACAGCCTAATATTGGAGGTATTCTTACTGTCAATAGGCTGTGGAGGGGAAGGTGGATTATGCATCATATGAATTCTTTTGCTTATATATTGCTCGACATTTATATTCTTCCATCCAATGTAAAGCTTTTAACTCACTTGATATATCAAAAAAATCGTCAAATTAGGAATGAAATGGAAGACTTTGTGCCAATTATGATCCCAAAGATTTTAGTTATTCCCTCTGTTCAAAATCTTTAGTCCTTTTAGTTTTTTAGTTATGTCCCAAAAAAATTTGGTCATTTTAAGAAATCAAGACACAATTAATGATACTTTACCACTTATACATTTACAAAAACTAAAACATTCATTAAATAAATTTTATCTTTCTTAATAAAGTAAGGATAAAAATGACTTAACTTATTAATCTTTATTATTTCTTAATCCGCGTGCAAAACTCTAAAAGGATCACATTTTGGGACGGAGGGAGTAATGTAACTAAAATTGCTTCTTATTGTTTTGCTTTCCTTCCAGCAATTTGAATTTGTCAATTATGTTTTTATGTTTTGTCGAACAATATCGTCATGAATTGAGCTTATTTACAATGTTCCACAATTACACACACTTGATTATAAACACATTGAGATTTTCTACTGTCACGGTTTTTTGCATTCACATAGTCAGTTAGCCACATTGATGATCATTGGATCAAAATTGAACAATGTAGATTTCAAACTCGTGTTTTAATTGTAAAAAAGAAACTTCTACTTTGAATCTACACTGCCCAATTGCGATCCAACAATTACTGATGTGGCTGACTGCGTGAATGAAACCTGCAACCCATGGAAATCTGAATTCATAATAAACTTGATCAACATGCACCCACATGACACTGACACAATCATTGTAAGGGGAGAGCACGACAGCAACAACACCAAACAAGAATAGTGACAGAGATCTAGGTAAAAGGCTGGGACTTGAGAAAATGGTAGACGGGGAAAAACAGACATATAACAAAGGTGGTGCCACTGCTTGAATTTCTCAGTCACTAGGGTTGAAACATGGAAGGTGGTGAATTTTTCAATTTGTTTTCAAACATGATGTCTTACCAACTCCTTTTTTTTAGAAAGAGTGAAATGATAAAACATTCACAATATATGAAAAAACATCTATAAAAATTGAAGGGCACATATATACTCGTTGGGGATCTGAGGGAGGGGGCAGCATGGTCTTGTCACAAACAGCATGCAGGACGATTATCAAAAAACATCTATCTAAGTATCTCTGAAGATAACAAAATCCAATGTTACACTCACAATGGATGAAGGCTGCAATATTATAGGAATACAGATTTGGACCAACCCTAATAGATTACTAAAGATTCAAGTACAGTAGTACATATAGCAGAAGTGCGAAAACTGTAGTAGTTGAGCAAGTATTTCACGACATATAATATTCAGACGTTTTTCCTTCAACATCGTGTAAGTAATATCATATAAAATAGAGAGTAACATGTGAATTTTAGAAACATTAGCAGGAAGGTTTAAATAGTTAAAATTTTGTTTTGGATAATGAATGAATCATTGAGAGAGGAAGTGCATATGTTGAAATTTACGACATCTAAATACATTCATTCATACCATAAAAACTATCTTAAACATCAGGGTGGATACAAATTGAAATGCAAATAATGACTTTTACATACAACTAGGACTAGGTAGAGAAACTTGCAATTACAACATGCAACTATGGTCAATTGGCTGCTAAGAAACCATGCACATGATAAAAGAGAACTCATACCATCTCGAGTCCAATCAATTCTGCAGCGCGAACAATGTATCAAATCAAAAGCTTGACTTGGATATAATAAACGTCTAGTTGCAAACGCTGTCACCATTGCTGGGACACCGCGCTCAAGAGCAAATTGGATCTGATTCTCATGAACATCCTTGGGAGCAACAGAAATGGTTATGACATTTCTTGGCAATAAGTATGCCCCAAAACTAGCTACACCACAGCCAACATAAACTGCAACTCTTATATTATCTGACCAAATGTGATGTTAGGAACCATCAACAACATGTGAATGATAAACATCAGAATGATCACAAATGCACATATACTGTCTTAAAATGTTAAACCAAAGTGCATATTACCTTAGAAATATGGTGCAAGTATTCATCTGCTCGATGTATAAATTGGGTGCCACCTCCTGGAAACTTAAACTTATCCTTGCTCAGCGGTCTTTGGTCTCCTAGCAGATGCGGTTGCCCAAGTTTCCCTTTCTCACGTTTATCTACTGTATTTTCCATATCTAAACCAAAAAATAAATAAAATAACAATTGAATCAGCAAACAACCAACAAAGCATAAGCATCAGAGTGATTCGTTTCCCAGGTAGTGAACAGGTTTTAGTTGGTTCGCTTCCTACGCAGTGAATTCAACCCGTCAGGAAAAATAAAACACAAAAAATTGAAGATTCGACCAAATGTGCACTAACCTCTTGTTTGATGTCTTTTTTCTTCACTTGTTACGTGATTTTGAGCACAAATGCGCAGCAAATCGTTGATTTTAATGATGTTTTCGCACCGAGGTTTTTGGAGGGTTTCAGTTTTGTAAACTGTCCAAATGAGGGGGAAGGTGGTGGGGCTCGTTATAAATAGGAATGGTGTTCGCATTTTAAAAAGTGAACTGGGTGAAGGTGTTAGCTTTCTAGGTAGCGAACAATGTTTTTTTCAAATCAAGGTGTTGTTTAATATAAGGGGAGTGAAGGGTGCAGATGTTGGGGTTTAATAAAAAAAACCGACACTTGCTGCATACGCAGCTAACTCAGTTCGCTACCTAGATAGTAAGTGGGATATTTTGGTCATTTTAAAGGGCGCGTGAGAAATGATGGGAGGTGCGAAAGAAGAACTCATAACGCTGATACTAGTAGTTACTAAGTCCAATAACCTTGTTAAAGACAGTACACTGCCCAAAATTGGACCCTTTGTTAGTTGGAATAATTTACCTCCTACCCTTCAAATTACACCTATACCCACATAAATTATTTGAAGTACCTAAATCACCCTTCATCCTAATAAATTAAGATAACTTCCTTTTTTTTTTTTAGTCCCGTTAAACTCTCTTAGAGTATATAGTGTTTAGGAAGCTTCTAGATTAACAATGTAATAAGTGCAGATAGCTTTCTGTTATTATAAGTAGAGTTAGTTACACATTGTAACTAACCCATTCTTCCCTCTAGATTCTATATAAAGCTGGAATCACACTATGAACAATTCAGAATTTTAATCAATGAATACAATCTCCTATTTCACTGAAACTCTCTTTTTCTAACAAACTCAACCGAAATAGAAATGGGATCAACAAACTCAAACTTTGATTTTGACTGAATGCAAATGTGTTCCGACAAACTCAAACTTTGAATTTGTGTGTTTCGACAAAGACAAATTGAGTTTCAGAAAATTCAAGCTTTAACTTTGTCAGAACACAAACCAGACACAAATGTGTTCCAGCAAACTAAAACTTTGAATTTTCCGGAATAGGAATTGGTTCCTGCAAAGTCAAATTTTGAGATTGTTGAAACAGTTGGAGGTGGCAGAGTTTTGTTTCTTAAAAATGTCATAGGAAAATTTAGGTTTTACTGAATTTTTATAGGGATATGAGTAAAATTTGAAGAGTCTAGAGTAAAACTTTTTGTTAGACCAGAAATTTATAACAACCTCAAACTTTTTCCCCAAGTGAACTACTAAATAGTGTTTGACAGAGACAGACAGAATAGTTGCTATTGTGTTTTATTTGACTTCATCATTTTTAGCATCACTTTTGGCTTCTATCTTGTGTATGCTCTATTCAATTTTTAACATGGTTTAGGATAAATCAATTTCATACAACTGTGGTTTGCTATGTTGTGTATGCTTTATTTATTTTTAACATGTGTCAAATATAAAATAGAACCACTAAACTATACATGGCTATAGAACTTCAGAATAAATATATAGCTTCATATTTCATCATAAATTATGTCACAGTTATCTTTTGTCAATACCTTAATGACAAACATTCACAACAATGTTTGCCAGTGTGGTAATAAATAACAAACATGGTATCCAACAAATAAAAATAACAAACATGGTCCAGAAAGAAATGTTACATACACCAACAAAATTTTGAGAACAAAAAGAAGAACAAGTATGATTAAATTGATGTCCTATGCTGTCATAATCTTTTTCGGAAACTAGGTAACCATAAAAAGTCCTTACTCCTTACACAAGCAATGAAAATCATTCATTCTACTAATTTCCTCAACTTACATGATGAGAACTGAAAGCCGCTGAGCCACATGAAGGATTTTTAAACATCTCTCCTACACAACTATATTCTTATTCTTTCGTACCAATATCACCATCCAAAATTGCATGCCTAGTTAAAACAATCTCTTTAACAAGATTTCTGTAAGTGAACGGTCGAACAGCCGCTCGCAGAAATAGCCCAGGAGGAAGTTTGCTCTTCTTAATCTTTTTTCTCCATGGACCGAGCCCAATATACTTCCACTCTTCGGGACTAACCTTTGCTTGCTTTCCTCTCAAGACAGTTTCGTCTCCATCTGCTGAATGCATTGTTTTTTCCTCTACCTCCTCTGCTGTCATCATTTGTTTCTTATATAACTTTGTAGAGAATTCGGCACTCTTCCTTGCCATATTTTCTATTGCCTCTGCACTATTTGTTGCTTTTCGAAACTCATTCCAGCCCTTTGCATCTTCTTCCATGGCATGAAATTTACCATCTTCACTTTCTTCCATGTCTGTAACTAGATCTTGGTCTTCATTAACATCAAAATTATCAATCTCCTCCTCCTCCTCCTCCTCCTCCTCCTCCTCATCTTCTTCATCATCACCATCATTGTCATCAAACTCAGCTTCTCCATCGCTACCTTCATCCTCAATCCAATCTAGAATCTCAGTATCATTATCACCAACAATATCTTCGTCTTCCTCATCAGGAGCATCACAACCAAGCTCCATCTCTTCCAACTTAGTCTTCCACTCTTTAGTGTACGGGTGTAAAATTTCCACTGGATGATAGCCCAAAAGAAACTCCAAACATTTAGACTTTTTTTCGTCACTCAATTTCTGATATGCATTAACCACATCATCAACAAAAGCCTTTTGATTCACCTTCACAATCTTACACAATCCACCATAATAGGTACACGTCTCAACAGTTCCATCATCATTTTGCAACTGACAAAGATGATCATTTTCAGTCCTAGGATCAAGAAACGGTATTATCGCATTAAAAAAGTTATCTTGTGGCTCAAACCTACACTGGAACACTGGCTTCTTGACATAGACAATATCAGGTCTCATCCACGCTGCACATTGCGCTACCAAGGACCTTGCCCTATTCCCGAGTCTACCCATCAAAGTCCACTTATCTAATCTCTGCTTACCAGCTTCAAGCACTACTTCACTAACTAATGTCCATTGCTGCCAAGGAAGTTCTGAAACTCTCCACTTTGGGTGCCTAATGAAAACCCAAAAATACCTTAATTTAGTTTGATCCAACTGCTTCACTTTTTTCCCATAATCTGTAGCCATATCGGATTTCTCAATCTCCTCCCACTCTTCATGATCCTTAACTTCATTAATTATCGTGACACACTCATCCGTAATCCCACCACTAACCGGTTCACCAACAACAATTCCACGCCAAGAATACGGTCCATACTCACCATATTTATACCAATCATAAGGATGACGCAAATTGGGATCATCCTTGGCCATGAATCGAACCATTCGATCATATCCAAGACCAATTTGCTGTAACAAATCCTCAGAGAAGTTATCAGGATAATTCCCACGACCGCTAGGGTTTTTCAACCTATAGAATAAAGACTCAGCAAGCTTCTTACTTTTGGTCCTAGCATTACGCTTCACCCGTCTACGAAACTCAGCATTGCCTTCAAGCCGACCACCAGAAGACGATGCGCCACCAATCTTCTTACTACGACCAGCATAAGACCGAACATCTCTAATTGCTAATTCGCTACTCGGTTTGGGATTTTGCGAAAAGGAAACAAGTTGGAATCTTTTTAGGATTGGGGGTTTATTGAAAGGTTTAAGAAATGAAAAATTATTGTAAGGTGAAAAAGGGTTCAATGTTGTTCTAGGTAAGAATTCAGTTGTAAGATGGGTTGAATCCATTTCAACACAAAGCATTCACCAGTGACCTTATGTTTTGATGGAGGGGTTTATCTCTTCTTCTTCTTCTTCTTCCTCTTGCGTTTGTTTTACTCTGTTTTTACTGTTCCTGCAATTTTTTATTTTCTGTTCTGCTGCCACAGTGACCTTATCTTTTGGTAAGTTTGTTGCCATATTTTATTCAATCAATGAATTAACACAAAATAGTAATTTTTTATGAAAATATTTTGGTCATATATATATATATATTTGGGTAAATAGGGTTTTACCATGCAAAGTATTGGATGGAGTAGTTATTTGACTAAGATTGGATTGTATGAATGGTCGGTGCTACAAATAAATTGGAATATACCGCTTTGACCCGATCGGGTTTACGGTCGAACCGGAAAATTGGTGTAATCAGTTGTGAATTGGATCTGAATGAACCGGTATAGAGCTTCACTAAATATTTTACAAAAATAGTTGTAAATAGCTTCCAAAGAGGATCGAATCAGCAAATAGGTTTAATCGTAGGAGATTGGGATGGAAGGTTACAATGGATTTAATACAGAGGGTGCATCGTAGGGAACTAAGATGACAGTTTGTCGTGGACTTACAAGGCAAGGCGAAAAATGAGAGCAGATTCATGGTTTCTTTGAGTTTTTTAACCCTTTGACTTCCACTTTCATTTCTTGCTTCTAAAACTTCACTATTGCAAGACATGAGGATACATGGGTTAAATAGAATACTTCCAATCAACCTTGTACTATTCTTAACATAGACGACAATTGTCTAGGTGACCCTGATCAAGTAGGATTTGGAGGACTTCTTCGTCACCCTTATGGAGCTTGGATCATAGGTTTCTCTGGGTTTATCTCTGAATCTTCCAACATCCTTCATGTCGAGCTACATGCAATTCATCAAGGGTTGTTATTATTGGTTAATCAGCTTCAATACCACGACATTGCCTGTTATACAGATTCTCTCCTATGTATCGATATCATTCATGTTCAAACTCCTAGATTTCATAAGTACGTTAGTTCAAGACATAAAAGATCTCCTCCAACTTAATTGGCAAGTGCGTATTGCTCACAACCTTCGGGAAATAAGTACTTGTGCTGACTTTCTTACTAAACTTGGAGCCTTTTCTAACTTAGATCGTCTGGTTCATCACACCCCCCACCCCCACATGGCTTTAGGGAGCTCCTCTTCGCATAATCTAACTTGGTTCCGGAGAGTGTATAGTTTTTTCTTTTTCCTTCTTTCTTTAACCTTGTATTAAAAAAAATTATTCCTTAAAATAGTCATAGTCATATTAATTTATTTAAGAGTTGACATCTTTTATCATGTATTTTTTCGTACATTCTTGCAAGAAATAGATAACAGATTCAAACATTTACCACTTATATATGTAAGAACATATTGATAGCATGTAAAACAAATTTGAAGAGTTTTAAAGAGCAACAATAATTTTGATTTGATAGGATTCGCAAGTAAGTGTAATTAAGTTAATTAGCTAGAAAATTTGTGTCCAACATACTCATCCATCAATCTTTTTTAGCTTTTTTAAGACAAGATGAATCCTTGTTACTTGTTAGCTGTGTCACAGTATACATTAAGAAACTACTTTTTTTTTTCCTTAAAAAATCATATCTACTTTGTGTTTTATCGTAATGCATAGGCAAATGTTGTCATCACAAGATTTTTTTGTTGTTTATATAAATGTCATCACAAATTCACAACTACATGATTAGGCCACTGTTTTTGTTTATTGGATTTACATACGCACGGCACATGTGTGTGCATGTGTAACAAAAACTTACATCTGAAGAGCGGCGCAATTTATTGTCCGTTTACATTCTTTTGATATGAAATTATCTTATATTTAATTTAAAAACACATGGGATAGCTAATCTCATAATTGATTTATAATTTTTATAGAAACCTCCAATTCAATAATAGCAATATTGTAAATTAATCATAAAAAAGTATAAGTGAAAGAATCAAAGGTGTAAGAAAGTTGAAGAGCAGTAAGAAATAAGAATTGATCATAAAAGCAAGGGAAGAATATATAGTACAGTTCCAACTAACTATGAATTCCAAATATAGTTAGAGAATCTGTTAGTTAATTTGTCGGAGTCAAGCATCCAACAAACTTGCTAAGCACTCCATATTTTATTTTTTTGGGTACATAAGCACTCCATATTTAGCATTAGCAATAAGATAATGTATCATATTTATATTTATATATACAAACAGTTTTGTAGGGATAGATAGATTTTATTGTACACAGAGGCTGAGTTTGACTTCAATATTCAGACTTTGACAATGCATGTATTGGATTGCACGTCCAACGCCAAAATGGACATATACAAACACACACTAACTAATTCAATTAAATTAAATCCTATAATTATAAGTAGAGTCTAATATTGGTTGCAACTTTTCTAAATGAAGAAACAATATTATTTAATTGAATAATTAATTTATATAAATGTAATTTGATATAATAATTTGAGAGGACAACGTGATTATATTTATGGGTAGTGATATAATAGAAAATTGTGTCTTAGATATATAAGTCAAACTGTTGTGATAATAACAATTACATATTTTTATTTATACAAAAATTACTTTTTGTTTCCTTCTTTAAAAGATATCTATTAGCATTTTTTTTATATTTATATACTACCTTCATCTCTTAATATAATATATCGTTGACTAATTCAAGAGAATTAAGAAAGTTGGTAGTAGTAATAAACTTATTATAATAGTGGATTTAATTTTTTTACATGTTTATCTTTAAATAAAGAGAATTTATTTATATTTTAATTTTATTATCGTAAAGGGTAGGGAAAGAGATAAAATGATTAGAAGTTTATATTTTAATTTTATTATCGTATTTATTGTAAAGTGTAGAAAAAGAAACGTAATTAAAATTGAAAGAGAATCTTGTAAAAATTTACAAGAAAATTTGTCAAGAAGGTGCTATATTTAGGACATAGAGATAAATCCTAATAGAAAAATGGATAATGAATTAAAATCGTTCGATGTTGAATAATGATAATAGAAATTATTTTGTATTCATTCATTTTATAATGGTATAATATAAACCGATCGATCTTAAATCAATACTCCGTATTGATATGTGGCTTTTTTTTAAGAGTAAAGGATCATGAATCACCCTATCCTAATAGGGAATATGATTTCTTGCGGTTATTGCATGACGCAGTAATCAGTGGCTGAGATTAATTTAATCAGAAAACTGTGTGAAATATCGGAACCATCCGATATTGAATGAGTGGCTGAGACTTAAGATTGCATGAAATTATGTGAAAAATGAATAGCAAGGAATCTGTATAGTCCTATAAAAGTACTCCCTTCAGTCATTTTTATTTTTATAAGGAACAATTTGAAAAAATTACACATCTCAAGGAAGTATATTCTACATAGTTATTTTCATTTAATACTTCTACTTATTTTTAATATTCGCTCTCATAATAAATAAGGACATACGTGAAATTAGACATTTGAAAATTGGTCAAAATTTTTTATAAAAAGATAAAAAAAATTGAATTTAATTGTTGTACACTGTCGGTGTAATACTTTTTTACACATACATCCAATAATATATCAACACATCGTGTATTGTGTTTAAAAACAAATGACGTGGCAACACATGTGTAAAAAACATTTGCATTGACGGTGCACAACAACTGAAGTTAAAAAAATTTCTAAATTATTCCTTGTAAAAAGGATTATAGGGAGTAATTAATTAAGTGAGGTGGTGAATTTAGGTGTCGAGAAGAAAGAGGGTATGTATGGTTAGTGTGCTAGTTAGAAGAAAAGTAAGATAATGATGGGGATTAGATAAGGATGTAAGACAAACATAAATTCCATCGAGATGAAAATCAACGGTGATAAAAGCCTCTGGCTGGTAATATTACTTGATCATCATCACATCACAGCTAGCAGCATATTTACGGTTACGTTAGTTTTATCTTTCTGTTCAAAAGTCTTCTTCTTTCGTCTCTTCCTAAACCCTGCTCATTCATTCCTTTCCATTTAACACGCAAACTTCACATTATGCAATTTCATTATCTCTAATTCTTCTTTTTCTTCTTCAATCAATAACATTACTTATATACTTAGTTACTAATAATAATAATTAACACATTACATTACACCAAACGCATTAACAATGTTGCATATAACAGTGATGAAGAAAAAGAAGAATCATGCACATACGGACAACAAGTCAAGACTCGTCGGAATTTTTCTTGCCGGTGTCATTCGCCGTCGGTTCATTCACCGTCTTCTCATTTCCGCCATTTCCGTTTGTCTTCTCCTTCTTTTCGCCGTTCTTTCTCTCTTCGGTCCTTCTCCTGTTATTGTAAATTCTCTTCTTCATCCTAATTCAACTTCAATTATGTGCTTTTTGTTGCATTATGTGACTTTGATTTTATTTATTTCTGCTTTAGGAAAATGATTTTGTTAGGCCTCGTTTGGATTCTGATCAGCACCAATCGCCGTTTCACGTTCCGGTAATTGATTATTCAATCAAACGCTATTTTCTGCTTACTTTTGCATTTTGTTTCATTTTACTTATTTCTTCTTCTTGTTTGTTTGACTTTAAAGGCCAGTGGAAGTACTTACAGGCATGATTTATGGAATTCGACCAACTCGAAGCTTTTCGCTGCCTGCAGTAATGCCGGTGCCAACTTTGCAAGTATAGTTCATTCTAGTCTCTCTCTTTTTTCTTAAATTTTGGATTTTTTTTTTTGTTTTATTCAATTTTGGACTTCAAATTGAATTGAATCTTGCAATTATATAGTTCATCCTAGTCTCTTTTTCATAATTTCAATTTTTTGAATTTTTTTTTGTTATTCAATTTTGGACTTCGAATTGAATTGAAAATTTGAAATTTGAAATGTAATTTGTATATGGAAATATTTAATTGTTTTTAATTGGTTTTTCTTTAAGCAGTTTTTAATTGATTTTCAGTTCGATTTTGTGTATTTATTTATATTATATTTCTAATTCATGCAGAGGCCGAAAGCAAAACTCATCCCGATCGATATTTGTTAATTGCAACAAGTGGAGGCTTAAATCAACAAAGAACAGGGGTATGTTAAGCTTCTTTTTCTTAATGAACTGTGGTATTGGTTTGTTTATGCAATCGTTTTGATTGAGCGAGTTCAAGGAGGTTAACTTCTTAATTGATTCAAATATGTACCAATTATTGTTATTTGAGCATGGATAGTTCTATCATTTTTCCATTAGTAAACATAATTGCTTTGGAAGTATTATAAACAATGTGATTCTTTACTTATGCTGCTACCTGAAACATGTAATGTGTAAATATGCTGTAACTTTATACCATAGACAAGTTCTGCTGTCAATTGTAAAAAGTAAGGGTTGAAATTTCTACCCAAAATTATAGGTGTGGCATGTGAGTTGTTCAACAGACAAATTGGTAATTTGATATGAGCCATCCTGCTAAAGTACTCAATTAGGAATTTCACAATTGAATTTAATGAATGAATGAATTATGAATGATTGGTGATACAAATTTGAATAGTAAATTATGTAGTTGCATCATTTTTGGTATTAAAAAAATGCTGATTTTGTCTGCAGATAATTGATGCTGTTGTTGCTGCCTATATTTTGAATGCTACTCTCGTTATTCCGGAGTTGGATCATACATCATTTTGGAAAGACAGCAGGTATGTCTTCACATTTTACTTCTGTCATATCAGGAAGTCTCTTAAATCACATGTACTAATATTTTCATCGGTAGCAGAACCTTATTTTGTAAGTAATATTTGATTTTTTTAAAATTTATTTTGCAGCAATTTTTCCGAACTATTTGATGCTGATTGGTTTGTAAAATTCCTCCGGAATGACATAAGAGTTGTAAAGCAACTTCCAAATATAGGAGAAAAATTTGTGAGTCCACATACAGTTCGTGTTCCAAGGAAATGCACCCCCAAATGCTATGAGGGTCGTGTTTTACCCTTGCTGGTCAAGAAACGTGTGAGTGTTTAATTAAAAATCCTTACTTTGAAGCTTTAATCCATCCAACATATACCAGTTATATTTGCAAGTATTCTATGATTGAATGAATGACAATTAAATTGCATTACACAGGCTGTTCGGCTCACGAAGTTTGACTACAGGCTTTCTAATATGTTGGATGATGATCTACAAAAGTTGAGGTGCAGGGTAAACTACCATGCTCTCAAATTTACAGATCCAATTCAGGAAATGGGAAATTTGTTGGTTGAGCGGATGAGAATGAAAAGCAAACATTTCATTGCTCTACATTTAAGGTAACATTTAATTATTATAGCTAAATATTTCTATGTAACATGCACCTATATATGAATTATTATGAGCCTATTGTCTTTGTCGGAATATGTGATCAGCTAATTTCTAAAACAGTAAACTCGCATTTTTGTAATTGAGACAAACCATTCTGGGCCAACTTCAATTTCATTTTTCTTCTCGAAGTTCAATGTGATAATTTGTTGATCCAACTGGTTATGTCTCTCATATAGGTTTGAACCGGATATGCTTGCATTCTCTGGTTGCTATTATGGTGGAGGCGAAAAGGAAAGAAAAGAACTTGGTGAAATTAGGAAGAGGTGGAAAAGTTTACATGTAAGGTTTTACTGGCATCCGATATGTTTTTAAACTGTATAGAAATTTACATATTCTTATTTGCTATAATGTGACTTACCAGGCAAGCAATCCTGACAAAGTAAGAAGACATGGAAGGTGTCCACTTACTCCAGAAGAAGTTGGTCTAATGCTTAGAGCTCTAGGTTTTGGAATTGACACGCACTTGTATGTGGCATCTGGAGAAATCTATGGAGGTGAGGAAACGTTAGCACCCCTCAAAGCTCTTTTCCCCAACTTCCATTCAAAGGAGACCTTAGTTACCAAGGAGGAATTGGCACCATTTGTGTCATTTTCTTCTCGCATGGCTGCACTTGATTACATAGTTTGTGATGATAGTGATGTTTTCGTCACAAACAACAATGGGAACATGGCTAAAATTTTAGCTGGAAGAAGGTATGCTAGTTTATTAGGGCGAGTTTAAAGTTTAATTTGGTAATTGGTTTCTGTTTAGTCAGTGCTTTTCCTAGGCATATCGCGATATTCATACTTTCTCTATTGCAGGAGGTACTTTGGTCATAAACCAACCATCCGCCCGAATGGAAAAAAGTTGAACCCCTTATTCATGAAAAAAGATAACATGACATGGGAAGAATTTGCATCTAAAGTTCGAACTTTCCAGGTAGGCTTCATGGGGGAGCCTAATGAGTTGAGGCCTGGCAGCGGTGAGTTTCATGAGAATCCAACGTCTTGCATATGTCAAAAGTCAGGATCGGAGGTGAAAACTGGGGTATTTTCCAGTCCCCAAAATCAAACGCATGAAGTCGATAGTAAGGTAGAGAACAGGATAGAAAAGCAGCGTGCCGAGGAAGATAGGGAGTGGTCTGAATTAGATTATGATTTGGACATTAGAAAGCAGGTTGAGCTCAAAGGAACTAAAATTGATTCACTGCCTGTTCTAATCGGAACCGACCAAGCGGAAGTGCAAGTATTCTTCTCAGATTAGATATTCCAATTCATGCACCGATAAGAATAAGATCTTCAGACATTTTTTCTTAGATGGGACTGAAATCGAGCCTTTGTATATACTTTTATTAGATTTTGATGAGGACTGCTTCAAAATGTAGATTATAGCAACTGTAAATATAGGCTACTGAACTGATATGTTGAAGCTTCTGAAGCTGAAATTTGTGGGAAGGTTTGATAAGGCATTCATTTTATTCATATTACATAGTATAGGACAGGATAGCCATAGTTAATTGTACAATGTAAAAAAATTATTACAATTCAAGAACTTTTGTCTATAATTTCTTCATCTTTCTTTTTATTTTCTCCGCTTTGATTTCCACTAGCGAACCTCAAGGTTTGTTCTTCAGCCAGAGAGTACTCAGGTACAAGTAGAGTGCTTTGCAGTATATATTTGACATTTCATTGGAACACAATATAATATCAAATTTAGGAGTCAATAATCTGCCTTATTGTCCCCATTGTACTTTCATTGGAAGACAATACAAGACATTAAGTATTTGAATCATCTTACTTATATGTTGCTCGACATTCACTTTTTTATTTAATGTGAGACAACGTACAAAATTGTAGTTATATTTGATGGATGGTTCATGCATTTTTATATTCATTAGCCATAAATTGAACATAATTGAATACATATTGGCCTAGTAGTTTAAAAAATTCCTCTACCAATCAAGAAGAACCAGTATTAATTCAATAATCAAATAAGTACAGATATGGAAATTGGAAAGTGGTCATGCAGCAAGCATGTGTATTGTTGGATGCTATATGTCTTAAGTCTTTGTTTTTGGGTCAAGTTGATAACCACTTCCAAATACACTGATATGAGACAGAGACACTAATCATGAAGTCCATCAAAGCACAATAATATCCTATGGAAGCTCTTACCTCTTAGCAGTACTTTTTGAAGTTGGGACCATTAATAATCTTAGCCCCCACCAGCCCACCCTAAACAAACAATCATATATTGCAATCCCCTAACTTACTTAGTAACATTCCCACAAACAAGGCACCTGATATTTTGTGTCTACTTTCTTTCATTATTCATTTTTTTAGTAGTTGGCATCCAATGGAATATGCATTTTGTATTCCTTAATCATATATGATTTTTGGGGGCTGCAAACTGCTATACAAAGTGTTACATGCTGGATGGATCACAAATCAAAAAGGGGCAACTGATTACTTTAATATATTAATTTTTATTCTACTCCTCCTCTATTAGGAACCAAAGATCAAGATTGATTTTAAAAAACAAGGGAATCAAGATTAAGTAGTTATAAATGGTTGGTCTGAATACACTGTGTTAAAAAATGTTTTATAATAAGCTTTTAGATGTTCTTTTGTAGAAGTTACTAATAGATTTAACGAAAAACTAAATAATTTACATATACTTGGAGAATTTTATTTTAAACAAATGGTCTAATGCTCTAAGCATTTGAAATGTTATTTTAAGAGAAATGTTAGACAATGACCTCAACACACTAGTTAACACACTAGTTAAGTATATTATTATAAAAATTTCATCTTAAAACTTGTGTATTCAATCTCTTAAAAATGTAAAAAATTATTTTTTCATCATTAATTTTATTTTATTTTTTATATGTTTAATTAATGTCTGATGTGTCAACCGTTCATTTCATTTGTAAATTGCATTGCAATTGCATGGTTGTGACTTACTATCGGTGAAATGAATATTTTAATAATTGAAAATGAACTATCACATGTGCTCTGCACGTGATTCCTCAAAAGTGTTTGTACTAGTACCTTTTACCCCTTATGATTTGTATAATATATGAGCTCAAAGTAATAATGGTCTAATGGGTATGCATCACTAACAAAACAAAACAAGCTCCTCCCACACATCCCTTAAATGAATGTCTAGCCTTAACACATAAGCCAGATCCAAAAAATTCATTCATCTTTCTTAAGTAATTTGTTTGTGAAAGAGAAGTGTTATCATCATAGTCTAACATTCGCTCTTTAATTTGGTAAAAGTTGCATTGTCTAACATTTACTCTTTAATTGAGTGGAATTCGTATGAATTTTATTACTTTTTATGAGATTTATTTCCAAAGTAAGAGATGCATTTTAAAGAATAAAAGAATGAATGTTAAAAAAGTGTTGATTGCACTCATCATGTAAAAATTTAACCAGAATTATTCTTTTGCAAGTATTTATAGAGATTATATAAGTTTGTTTTATTATTTAATAGAACTATTACTATATAGATAGATGTATTTTAGTACTAATGTGAAATTACAACAAAATAGTCTTACAAGTTTATTGAGATGATTGTAGAACGGAATAAAATAGACAGAAGAGAATATAGATCCAATTTTTTAAGACAGATACAATAACACATAAATGATAACAGGCCCACTACTCCTCTCCTACGTCCTACCTAGCTAGACTCGCTAGCTTTCTCACATTCCTATAACAAACAGCATTATCATTAAAATCTTTGCCCCATCAACTGATGATGATGACTAGAAAGAAAACGAATATCCTCTCAGTAAGTCAGTAGTATATTTGATTATCTACTCAAACTCCATAAATTATTTTACTTTACTTTTAAAAATTATACCCTTTTTTAGTGTGTTTTATTTTAAATCTTGCTTTGTGTGCATATTCTCTTCTACTGCTGTATGATACTATTCCTCTTGTTTTGACTTCATTTTTCAAAAAACATAAAGGAAGAGTAGGATTTGCAGGAAAAGAGAAAACAACTCACTTTTTATGGTAATCAAATTAAAATAATATATCCTTTTTTCTGAAAAAAGTATTATAAAGATAATAACAAATTTGAAAGTTCATTCAAAATCTTCTAAAACCCTCCGAAAAACTCTTTTACAATGCATATTTTGAATTTCGCCGCATTATAAAGTTTTACGACGATGAAAATAATATGATATAATGCATGGTAGAGTGAAAATAAAATATGTAGTGGAAACAATTTTTACCTTATAAATGATACCAGCTTTGTAGGGGTGAACTTGTCTTATCCCAAACCAATTTTTCTTGTTTTGACTTCTTTTTTCGAATAACATCATTTAAGATTAATGTTAATTATGGACCACATTTTAGAAGTAGACTGTAGTATTTGTTTTTGTTTTTTTTTCTTTGGTGTTCCGCTTATATACGACACATTTGATTTGTAGTTTCGCTATTTTCAACTTCTGTTCATCTTGTGCAGAGACCTGTTATTATTAATAATATATTTGTCGTTAAAAAAAAAATGTTTAATCATAAATGTGAGAGATATGTGTTTAGATTATACATTGTGTAAGATAAAAATGTCTTAACACCCTCCAAAATCTCACGAAAACTTATTGTTTTTTTATGTGATATCCATTTATTGTCACATTCTTATTCTTAGCCTTTACAAAAAAATAATTTAATAGCACATAGGTAACATTTGTTTTCTTGTAGGGAGTGAAATAGAGAGACTAAATTTATAATTAAGTCAATTTTTTATAAAAATGTGATTGATGGATCAAAACTAAATGATTTTAAAATAAAAGATCAATTTCATGAGCAAGTGAAATAGGAAAACTAAATTTATAATTAAGTCGAGTCAATTTTTTATTTTTACACATGGTGTGATTGAATTGGGTGATAGTGATATTGACTTTCGTGCTGCTCTGCATAACTTAATGATAGATAGTGTAGTAATTATATTCTCATTGCAATGGCAATGTAGTGTACGGCACATATAGTTGTTATCATGTCTCATGTCCACATATACAATACTAGTTTATTAAAAATAACTTAACTTATCAATATTTATTATTTCTGTAACATTTTAAAATGACAAAAAATTTAAGACAATGTAAGAATTAAAATTGTAAAAAGAAGCAACCGGTAAGACAACGATATAATGACACTTATAACATTCAATTCAATTGTTGTTTGGTACGTACGAAATACATGATAGTAGTACAGCACTACCAATCATGGTATTGTGTTTGGGCCCCCATTTTCAAATCACGTTGTTGCCCCCAATAAAATAGTTTCTTTTTTTCCACTCCACGTGTATTTTGAATATGTATATAAAGGAACCAAAGAAAAAAAATCTTGTTTTCTTTGTACAATTTTTTATACCTCTTTTTGTCTTTCACATGGTTAGGTTAAACATGGGAAAAAATTGTGGTTTTCCCCTTACTTTTGAACTGTTGTAATTTTAAAAAGAGCAATACTATTGTTAAATATACTAGGATTTCAATCCTAAAAGGCTAACTCAAAGGATTTAAACCCTCACATATTTATACATCCAACAGTCCAAAAATCTAAGTAATATTATATTTCAAACAAACTTCAACGCCTAGCGTGAGCCTGAGTCAAATGTCCATATTGCAGTTTTTAACCAAACTCTGATATCATGTTATGAAACATGGCATCCATAGAAAAGTAGAGAAAAAACTAGGTCTAACTCAATATGGATGGTAAAAGTAGAGAGAAAACGATGTAGGTTATATCTTTTTACGGACTAGGTCTAACTCAACCTTACAAAATGTGCTTGTAAGGTGAATATTTGTCTCTACTAATTATAAACATGCATTATGTTTAGGTTATATCTTATACAATGTCAAACTTTTAATACACCTCCTCACGTCAAGGCCTAAACACATGAAATGTCATATGAGTGGTTCGGTAAAGTTGACTTGATAGCAGATGGTCTAACGAATCTTAAATACGATTTGAGTCTATTAATGATATTTAATTCAATTATACATGTAGACGCTCCCTTATATTATCTATTTTTTTGGTTAAGTAGTTTAATTGCTAAAAATTTCACCTTAAAGGTGAATAAGTGAGATGACTAGAATTCGAACTCAAAATTCTTACGTATATAATATAATGTTTCCATCAACTGAGCTAAACTCACATAACTGAATCGACACAAGGTGAATAGAAGGCTCCCTTATGTTCTAAGAAGTTGAATATATTACAATAAAACATATAGACTTGGAAATGGTACGTAGTTGCTGGGTAGGATGATAGTCTATAGACTTTTATGGCTATTCAAATCAAAAGAAAGTTCTTTGCAGCGTTAATTAGACAAACTAACGTAGAATTCGGTTCACAATATAAGAAATTTAAGTCCATAAAAAGCAAAAGGAAAAGAGTTAGCATATTTGACAAGTTACAAATTAATCACACACATGTAACATATGCACTATGGTTTGTTTAGTGGTGGTCCTTCATTTATAGTTTTTTCTTTCTTTCATGACCATGCTGCTGATAAAAATAAAATTATGTTTGTTTAGTAGTGATTCATTTTCGTTGAAGAAACACATATAATGGGTTTTCTTTCTCTTTTTTGTCAACTAATTTTTCTGCATATGTAAAGAGCCAAGCGAGTATTTTTTTTTGAACTAAACAAATTTACTGGATTTCATTAATTATTAAATGTTCAATACATAGGGGAATAATTTCAAATCTATGGAAACAAGCTCAAGAATTGGCCGCCTTAGCAAGAGTATGAGCAACCGAATTCGTTTGCCTTCTGATAAACTTAACCTCAAAGTTTACATAAGATGACATACAAAGGATAATGTCGTTAACAATTAAGTTAAATTCTGAATTACCCGATCATCTCGAATGGATAGAGTCAATCAACAAATTTGAGTCACTTTCAAATTGAACTTGCTCAAATCCACGATGTATAGTCTCTTTTATAGCATGTAATAGTGCCAAGCGAGTATTTTTGTTATATTTATTTTACTACTATTTAAATGATTTTTTAGGGATAAGATTATATGGGTACATTAGATTCAAAATAACGTGTACCAAAAAGCATAGGTGCGTGTTTGAATTGGGCAAGGAAGCATGCATGTATAGTAATTGGAAAAGGAAACAAAATTGTTTGTAATTGTTAAAAAGGGAAATAATTATTAAATTGATGGTATTTTAATTTATTTATTAAAGGAGGGAGAGTTGTACTGTAACCGAAAGGAGAAAGGGGCATAACTGTAAATAGAAACGGAGCGGAGACACAGGCAGGCGTCAAAGTTCAATGGTTCAATAATGAATCTATCAACTTTCCAAAATGGAATTTTCGTTCTTCTCTTTTTTATGTCTGCGTCCAAGTGCCACAGTTGCTAGACTTAACTAACCATATTAGTTAGTATAAAATACTAGAGAGATTGTATTCAATGTTTACACCTACCTACTACCCCAAAATCTGAGAAGACATAATCAACAACAAAGTCAAGTCTTCCAATAAGTTGTTATAAAATACTAGTAGGATTAACTGTTTGTTTTTTTTTACTAGATAGAATAACAAGGAATGGAATGAATGGTGGTTGAGTTGAGTTGAGTGAAAAGAAAACATAATAGTAAGGAAGGAAGGACCTTAATTAACATCACCGAAAAAGAAGCTTTGTTTACTACGTACTACAAACAAAGATTGAAAGTAGGGCGGTGACAGTAATAATAGTAATTAAAAATGAAATTAAAAAAAAGAAAAGAAAAAGTAGGAGTAGTAGTACTAGTTATAATGGTAAAGTTAAGTAGTCAGAAATAGAAATGAGAAAGATAGAAACGGACGAAAATATCCATGCTGGCAAAAGATTCTCTTCCTTCCCTAATTCATTCATTTCATTTCATCCCCCTCACCCAGTAAGTGATTAGTAGTAGTAATCTGTAACTGTACTTCCACTATCATCTTTTCTTTTTCTCTCCGTTCGTGTTTAATAATAACATAACACCATCCATCCATCACTGTTCAATTACCTTCATCAAACCCTAAAGTAACTAACCTCCATCATCCACTTACTTTTTCCAATTCTTATTACCAAATAATTCAGATTTGAATTGGATTTTGAATTACTATTATTATTGTATGGTATGGGTTGTACCAGCTCCAAGCTGGACGATCTACCGGCGGTAGCTTTATGCCGTGAAAGATGTACTTTTCTCGACGAAGCTATTCATCAACGATACGCTCTCGCCGCTGCTCATGTCTCCTACATCAACTCCCTCACTTCAATTGGTCATTCTCTTCACTCTTTCATTCAACACGACCACACTCACGCCGTATCACCTCCACCTTCACCTCCTCCTAAAAATAAAAACCACCACCTCGCCACCAAACACTCTTCCCCTTCTCCTCCTCACTCCGATTCCGGTGGTTCTCATCTTCATTTCCACTCCGATTCCGATTCCGACGATGAATTAAACCACCACGACGATGATGCTTCTCCTTCTCCTTTACATCTCCCTCACAAAAACCACAACACCGGTACCGGTGTCCCCGGAGGCGGCGGCTATTACAACAATTACAACAATTCACCGCCACATCATCAGATGAACTCCAATTTTCAGATGAATTTCATGAAGAATAAACCTCCTCCACCTTCTTCCATTGTCTACGAACAGAGACCCATGAGTAACCAAACTGTTTATGTCGGTGAATCATCTTCATCTTTCTATAACCCTTATCAACAACAACAACAACAACCATATCAACAACCCAATCCTTATAACAACAATAACTATTATGGTGGATATCCTCCTCCTCCTTCTTCTTCTTCCTTTTATGGATCTTCACCACCGCCTCCTATGGCTGCTTCTTCTAAACCACCTCCAGCTCCACCTTCTCCTCCAAAAACTTCAACTTGGGATTTTCTCAATTTCTTTGATAGCGACGACAAGTACTATCCTCAGACTCAATATACACCGACCGCCACACCTAGCCGCGATTCAAAGGAGGTGAGGGAGGAAGAAGGGATTCCTGATTTGGAAGATGAGGATGAAGTTGTTAAACAGGTGCATGGAGATCAAAAGTTTGTTCACCCTCCTAATAATTCTCATGATCATGGTCATGGTCATCTTGAAGACGATGATGAGGATGAGGATGATGAGTCTGAAGTGGAATATGAGGTTCATGTGGTGGATAAGAAAGTTGTTGATGATGATGACAAGCCCAAACCCAAACCCAAGGCTAATTCTGCATTTAGACCTGGTTCTAGGAATCCCCTTGAGGTTGCTAAAGAAATTCAGATTCTTTTTCAGAGGGCTTCCGATTCTGGTTCACATATCGCCGATATTCTTGAAGTTGGAAAGCTTCGATATCATCACAAAGGTTGTTATATTATATTATATTAATATAGATCTTTCTTTTATTTATGCTTTTCCAATTTTAGAAATTTGATATATGATAGATAGAACATTATGGCGTTGTTTGATCTATTAGTCACTATTTGTCGGATAAGGCTTGGTTGTTGTTGTAGATGATTTTGGATTCCTAATATGCTCAATTGACTTGAATTGACTTAACTTGACTTGTACATATGAAGCAGCTACTTCCAAGATGTTGCATCTGGTTGCGCCCTCATTGTCCGTCGTGTCTTCTGCTTCAAGGAATGCCCAATCTACTGAGCCTAACAACATGGATCTTGATGTTGAACTCACTACCAGGTCGCGTAATCTTTCTTCTACACTCCACAAGCTATATCTCTGGGAAAAGAAACTCTATAATGAAGTAAAGGTATGTTATATCATGTCATGTCTATCACTAAATAAATTCACCAATCTGGTTTGATGATTATTGGTCTGTGGCTTTGTGCTCTTTCTATTTGAAATCCAATCACACTATTAAATTAAGTAATAATTTGTCGTCTCACTCTCAGATGTACATACTGTTAGCTATATCCTGTCCTTCCCGAGGCTTTTTAATTTTATGCACAATCTGCTTTGCTTTTCTGCTGCTTTTATTTCACTTCTTGCGTGCTCTAAACTATATTGCACTGACAATTTGTATATATTTATTTGTTGGCAGGCAGAGGAAAAGATGCGAGTCGTGCATGATAGGAAGTGTCGCAAACTAAAGCGTTTGGATGAAAAGGGTGCTGATTTTAACAAAGTTGATTCCACCCGAGCTTTTATTAGGGATCTGTCCACAAAAATAAGCATGGCAATCAATGTTGTTGACAAGATTTCTATGACGATAAATAAGATTAGGGATGAAGAATTGTGGCCGCAATTGAAGGGATTAATCCAGGGGTATGTCAACTTAACAACTTCCAATCTTGTTTGTACCAGTTCCATAAAGTTTCTCTATTTCCGATTGTCTACACTATATATGGCACTATGTATTTAATATCATTGTTCATATTTGGAAAATGGTTAAGTTATGTGCCTTATGTACAAAATTTTGCTTGATATAATTGCAATTTTGGTATCATTAATTATCAATGAGGCGGTGATAAAACAATACCTCGTTAAAAACTTATTTTGACCATTCAGCCTTGTAGTTATCAACTTTTCACAATTATGATAAAAAGGGAGAGTTAGCTAGGCAATTTCTAGTTATAGAGGTGCGGTAACCAATAAGGGTTAAAGTTTTGTTGCTGTTGTCTAACGAGCTAGTTATGCATAAAATTCTGTCCAGGGCTTTCCACTTTTAGTAGTTTGGATTTGCTTCCATTAACTGGTGCTATGCACTTGACCCCATAAAACATTTCAGAAAGATGTAATGGAAGGAATTATTTGATTATTGACATTTTGTTCCATCAGCATATCTCTCCTATCGTTTAGCTCTCACTAAACGAGTTTGAAGTACCGATGTAATTATTTGATAACTATGATGAATGAATATTATGAGAAATTCAACAATCTGCAACCTACATGTAATTTCTGTTAGAAGCAAATACCTCTCCATATTCTGAGATCATTTCTGAAAGGTCTTGTGATTTATATGATGTCTGTTTTCAACTAGATGAACTACCTTTTACAAAGAAATGATGTGGACCCCATTAGAGCTTTGCCTAGAAATTTATTACTCTCCAATCATCAAGAGAAACCTTAAAATATAACCTGTGTATCCTTGAATAAGTGAGTTGGAGTAGACAATTGAATTCAGAGTCTTTTGATGCTCCATCCAGTTACCCAATGTACAATACTCCTTGTTGTCACCAGTGTTCTTATTTGACTACTTAGACATAATGTTTTAACATAGTCATGCCAACATCTATTTATTTTATTTTTGTATTTAATTATTGTTCTCATTTTGTGTGAAGCTGCTGACATTTTTTATATATGACCAGACATGCTTGTGATATTCATTCATCCGCTGTGTAGAATTTTGGGGTGTTTTGAACACAAAGTTTGGTATATATGCAATATATATAACATAGACTTGTTTTCAGGTTTAACAGAATGTGGAAATCCATGCTTGAATGCCATCATAGTCAGTGCGAAGCAATTAGAGAAGCCAGAATTCTGGGTTCGATTGCATCAAGAAAGAAAAGTGGCGATAGTCATCTTCTAGCTACCAAGCAGCTCGAACAAGAGCTTATCAATTGGACTTTCCAATTTGCTGGCTGGGTAAGTGCACAGAAAGGTTATGTCAGAGCATTGAATAATTGGCTGCTGAAATGTCTCCTGTATGAACCTGAAGAAACATCTGATGGCATAGTCCCCTTTTCCCCTGGTAGGATTGGTGCCCCCCCAATATTTGTAATATGCAATCAGTGGTCTCAAGCTTTGGATAGAATATCTGAAAAGGAAGTTGTTGAAACCATGCATGTATTTACTATGAGTGTCCTTCATATATGGGAACAAGATAAGCTAGAACTGCATCAGCAGCTGACACAGAATAAGGATCTTGAGAGAAAAGTGAGAAATATAGACAGAGATGACCAGAAGCTGCAGAAGCAAATTCAAGCATTAGAGCGGAAGATTGTCATGACATCTGGTGACGGTAAAGGTCTCTCAGTTTCAGAGAATATCATATATCAGAGTGACAAAAGCAGTAATCTACAGGCTAGTTTGCAGCGTATTTTTGAGGCAATGGAGAGATTTACTGATGAATCTGTGAAAGCTTATGAGGAGTTGATACAACGGACTGAAGAAGAAAGTGCCCCTCAAAATCATGAATGAGTTCCCTAGGTTGTAGTTTGATGGACGTTCAATCTTTAAACCATATCCTCATCATTTTTCATGAATAGAATCTCTCCTGCGATTTGCTCTTATTTACAGCGCAGGTTTTGGAGGATTGTCTACACTAAGCAGCATTTTGTTTTAGATGTGGTATGGGACGTGGAATTTGTTGTCAGACGACCGATACTTTGGGGTGTGTAAGTTGGAGGCTGGAGGTGTACAATTGCTTTTTTGGTACTCAGCAGAGTCAACAAGGGAAGTTGTCCTGGCTAAGCACACGGGTGTTGACTGTTCGAGCTATGAAAAGACAGAAGATCCTACACACTTTATTTTAAAATCTAGAGGGTCTGTCTTTCTTCATTAGAAAACAGAAATGTGTTCAGATGAAGGACACTAACTTTCAGGTACCTTGCCCTGCGCAAATCCTGCGATGATAATAGAAGGGTTCTCAAACTGAAGAGCAGTATAATGAGCTTGTAAATGAAAGAAAAAACATATTATGATGAGCAATTGGACAAGTCTCACTCACATGATGAACATAGTACCTGTCTGTCTGAGAGTGACGCAAGTCACTGAATGCATGGCCATTATTAATTCCTGTATAAAAATTATGTTCCTTTCATAAAAATATATATTCGTTCTTTAAGTTCAATTATTGTACAAATCACCTATTGACACTGAGCCAGCTTTAATGGAAACACATTTTGAATAAAGTCACTTTTCTTCCTCTTTTGGCTGATAACTGTTCAAAGACAACGACTGAATAGAGAATTCTATTGATAAAATGAAAATCTTGGTGGTGGACTTCAATGACTAAAGCTTGTTTATTATGATACCTGCAGTGACTGAGGATCAAAGTTCAATTTGCACATCACATACTCTCAAGGAGGGTAATGAACATTAAGTGTGTCCAAGTTCTGAATTCAGAATTAATCCAACACCCTCTCAGTCTAGTCAACTTCCACACCGACACGTGTGATTGTATTTAATTAGTTTTTTTCAATTTGGATTTGTGTTGATGTGTCTGTATCAGTGTCGCGTCTAATATCCGTCTCTGTCGTGCTTCGTAGGTTGCAGTGACTGCCTTCTTTCTTATGTCAAATCTCCAAGGTTTCCTCTCAAAAAAATAATAAGCATACCATAATTTATCATATCATATATCTTTTGTTGCAAAAATCGTATAAAACATTCATTGTTGTAGAGATCGATATATACAACTTAATGCACATATCTTTGGGCTTATCTATCAATTCACAAAAGGCTAAAGACTTGGAATTATATCTTATTAACACTTAGAAACTTTAAATTGTATATCTTCTTAAAACTTATTCAATCTCATTGTCAAACTTGAAATATAAACTAATTGTCTACTGTTAGATTATAATCATTGTCAACGAAAAAACACATTTGTTAAACACTTTCATAAAACAAAATCCATTTTCAAAAGTTTAAAAGTATAATCAAACAAAGTGGTAATTATGATGTTGACTAAAATTATATTAAAATTATGTATATGGAAATCACTCGATTAAAAAGAGATAATTCATCTTGTACTCTACATATTAATAAAACGGTCATGCTAAACAGTCCCAAAATAATGATTAAGGAAACAAAAATGAAAACAAGAGTAAACATTTTAAGTAGAAAAGATTGTTTTTTAAATTTCAAGGCATTTTATTTTAATTTTTTTGGTGTAAATCATGTATTCTCTACATGCAAAATTACATAGACTAATCCTTCGAGCTTTGTGGGATCTAAATGAGCGTCAAACTCTCATAAGAGTTTTAACACTACCGCATGCCCAAGTTAGATATAGAACCTATAACCTTGGTTAAGGTAAAACACAATGAAAATACTATTTTTTCTTAATAATTATCCGGGAAACGTTGTTTAACATTTTCTTCTTCTTATAATACCGTATTTTAGAGGTCAATCTATACAACCCAATTCACATATTTTTGGGCTTATCTATCACTTCACAAAAGGGCTAAAGACTTGAGATTGTACATCTTAAAACTTTGATTCAATCTCATTGTCAAACTTTGATATATACATATCTTTCAACGAAAAAACATATTTTTAAACATTTTCCTACGAGAAATTTAATTTAAAATTAAAAAGTAAACTACATACTATATGGTAATTCAAATATTGTAATTATTACATCAAATATACATATATTAAAATCACGAGTCAAATGAAATAATGGGCCCGTTTGTTTAAGCTTTAAAAAAAATAGATTTTCTTGAAAAAGATCTAGAGATTTTTTTGTAGAGATTTTGAAAAAAATCTAAAGCTATTTTGCGTTTGTTTACAATCATAAAAATTCATTTTTTTAGAAAATGGTTTTCAAAAAAATAGATTTTGAAGAAAGCTACTCAAAATAGCTTTTGATTTTGAAGAAAAAATAGATTTTTTTACTAAAATGATTTTTGAAAAAATTTGAAACAAACACCACAAAAATAAAAAAAAGTGATTTTTTTTTGAAAAAAATAGATTTTTTTCCAAAAAAATCTTAAACAAACACACCCAATAGTAGATAAAATTGACTCTTAGCTTATTTTATTTACGGCGTTTCTTAATTCCTCTAAAAAGATTTCAAATGCCAATAATATACAAAAATCAAATCATTTTTGCATTTTCACGATAAAATATTAATCTTTTAATATATTTTAAAATTTTAATAATAGGTCCTTTTATTAAAATTAATCTTATTTAAAATATATTTAACTCTAAATATAAACATCAATTTACTCAAAATTCAAAATTTAGTTTGTCATGTCGGAATTCAAACTTTCGTTTATTTCGTGATTTGAAGTCTAGTGTTTTTTCCTTTATTATTATGTTTTATTTATGAAAGATTGGTTGTAGAAAGTTGTTACTATTAAAGAAGTTAATTTGAGATATAACCAAAAAAGAAGGAAAGTTAATTTTTTATTTATTTGAGGTAAGTAAAGATGAAAGATGGTAATAAAAGATAAGACAAAAAAAGAATTGGTAATAAAGGTTGTACTCCACATAACATAACCTAAGTTGGGAAATCATTATTATTACTGCAATCAGGAGTTGAGAACTTTGAGTGTAGGGTCCACTTTCCAAGTCAAAAAAAGTAAATAGTGTCAATTAATAGTAATTTAAAACAAAAATAAAATTTCCACAGTAGATTTAGAAAGTTAACTAAAAAATTGCAAAATCAACACAAAACAATTTACACAACACAAAACAAAAACACATATAATCATTAATTAACCAAAACAAAACAAAATAATCAGAAAGTGTGTGTGTCATGTATGGTGTGTTATGATCTGTGATATATATTAGCTTGATTGAATAGAAGAGATAGAAAGTAAAGAAAAAAAAGTTTAGAGAGAGAAACAAAAATGGGTTGTTGTCAATCTTCTTTGTTTAGAAGAGTAAGAGAAAATCATCATCATCATCATCCTGCTGAAAAACAACAACAACAACAACCCTACCATCACCAGCTTCAACACCGCAACAACAACAACAATAATCTGAATCAAATTGATGGTGAGAAAGAATCAGCAACAACGGTGGTGGATCCTTCATCTTTTAGTTTCTCAGAGTTTTCTTTATCAGACTTGAAAGCAGCAACTAATAATTTCAGTTCAGAGTATATAGTTTCTGAGAGTGGTGAAAAGGCAAATAACTTGGTTTACAAAGGTAGATTACAGAATCAGAAACGTTGGATTGCTGTTAAGAAGTTTAGTAAAACTGCTTGGCCGGATCCAAAACAATTTGTTGAAGAAGCTTCTGGTGTTGGAAAATTGCGTCATCCTAGACTTGCTAATTTGATTGGTTATTGTTGTGATGGTGATGAAAGGTTACTTGTTGCTGAGTTTATGCCTAATGATACCTTAGCCAAACACCTCTTTCACTGTATATCTATCTATCTTTTCTCTTTCAATTTATATCTCATAATTAGTTTATTAATTTATCTGTTTGTGTATTTATTTTTTTGTATTAATTTCCGAGGGGAAGGCCCCTGGTAATCCAGAGTTCCACCGCGAGGTCTGACTAAGAATTGTTCCTACCTCGGGTTCTCCTGAATGATTCTTCCTGAGGGGAGCTCATTAACCACTTGAATCTGTTTATGTATTTATTATTCTTAAGTTGTTTGTTGATTCTGAATGAATGAATTAATTTCAGGGGAAAATCAGACTATTGAGTGGGCCATGAGGTTAAGAGTTGCTCTTTATATTGCACAAGCTTTGCATTATTGTACTTCTGAAGGACGGCCCTTATACCATGATTTGAATGCTTATCGCGTTCTATTTGATGAGGTTTTTCCTTTCTTTCTATTGATTTTTGCTACTTTATGTTTACTGGTTGTAATTAATTAGTTAATTGATTGATTAAGGTCCTATTTAATTTGCAATTTATAGTATATGGCTTATCATGATAAACACTTATGTATAACCTATTTCTTTAACAAAAGAAAGAATTAACTTAATTAGTTTTCGTATAAGCTATATATAAGCTGTTTTCATAAGTTATGTTGGAGAGCTTTATGAAAATAAGTTGAAAATCGCTTATGATTTATGAACATGTCACAAGTTGTTTTCATAAATTCTTCTAAATAGTCTCACAAGTACTTATGTTAGTAGATAATCTCAAATAAGTCAACCCAAACATACTCTGAGTAACTAATGAATCATATGTCTTTCTTTCATCCAGGAAGGTGATCCGCGTCTCTCATGTTTTGGTTTAATGAAGAACAGCAGGGATGGAAAAAGTTATAGCACAAACCTTGCTTACACACCTCCTGAATATTTAAGAAATGGCACTAATTCTCTTTTCCCCTTTCATTCTTTGTTTTATGACACTAACTAATTGCATTCTCTCTAATACATATCTTCCTTTATTTTTGCAGGAAGAGTCACCCCTGAAAGTGTCATTTACAGCTTTGGAACCGTTCTTCTCGACCTACTCAGTGGCAAGCACATCCCTCCTAGTCATGTAAGTTTCTTCTACGTGCTCCTTTTTTGCAAAGTAGTTACCCTCAGCCTAAAACTTGTCTCCATGTAAATTAAATGTCAAGTATTAGTTTTCTCTCAAAATGGTTTTAGCTGCAACCAATTCATGGCGTTAACATATGTAGAATGAAATTTCTAGCTATGCAGTTTTTCTACTTTATGTTGAATTTCCGTATTGAAGTTGCATTTGAGTCCCACATTGCCAAGGTTAATGTGCCGTGCAAAGTATATATGTGCTCGACTCCCCTCATCCTTTAACCTAGCTTTTGGGAGTGACATCCAGTTTAACATTAAGGACAAAATTTACATCCAGTTTCTTATATCATTGCCATCAAGGTCACAAGATTGTGAATCGGAGGGGATCGTAAGACGATCCCTACCAGTTTGACAAACTCATATATACATGCATATAAAACAACATAATTAAGTAAAAAAAATTCAAAATTCACAGCATAAAGTCATAAATACCACAAACAACTAAGATTCATAGCCAGAGAAGTGGTCGCTTGCAATTGTAACGAACAATACTTGCAGATCACAGTAGCAATGAGAATTTTGTTCTCTCGTATACAAAACAGAGCAGATATATATATATATATATATATGCGCAAAACGCTATAGACAGTAGCAAATAGAACTCTGTTCTCTTGTATCCAAAACAAAGCAGAACTCAAACGTGAGAGAGGGAGTTCATATGCTCAAGTTGGTAGGTTTTCTAAAAATAAATGGGATTAGTGAATAATAAGAAATAAACCATCACAACTAGTGAAGTGTTTGAAACATGTTTCTTTAGGGTTTTTTAATCCCAAAATGTGTGAGAACCAAGTTGCGGACCCGGCCCGTGAATCCAACTCTGCGAAACCCATAAATGGAAGCAATAGAGTCGCACAATTCCACCATTTTCATGGTTTTGCAGGGCGGTCCCAGTCATACCCACCAAATTGCGATTTCGTCTATTCATGAACATGCACAGACCTATCAAGATCATAGACTAGTACGATTTCTCGTGATGACTCGCAATCTGTCAAGTTTTCGAATAAAACTAATACACCATATTCTAAATGAAGGTTATTTAATGTTAAAAGAATGTCGACATGTCATTATTCGATTTGGGAACTTGATGATAATGATATAAGAAACTTCATCCAAATTTTATCCTAACAATGGTGTGTATTTTCTTACTCGGACTTGTTCATTAGTTTTTTTATTGGTGCCATATGGAATTATCTGATTCTGTTTGCAGGCACTTGATATGATACAGGGAAAAAACAACATGCTCTTGATGGATTCTCATTTGGAGGGGAAGTTTTCTACAGAAGAGGCAACAGTAGTTGTCAATCTTGCCTCTAAATGTTTGCAATATGAACCGCGAGAGCGGCCTAATACAAAGGATTTGGTCACAACACTTGCTCCATTGCACACAAAACCTGATGTATGTATCCCTTCTCTTGTAAAACCAACATACTTTTGTTACCTGCTCAGTATTCCTCTATCACTTAAATAAGCCATTATGTTGGATGTTTAAGTTCTTTAATATCTAATGTTCAAATTATATGACTTCAAATATTAAATATTTGTCTTTTTTTATTGCTGATTGCAAAATGGAATCTAGCTCAATCCATAAATTACATAAAGCTTGGTAACCTAGATATTTGGGGAATTTTTGTGTGTGTAATATTTAGATTCAATATAGTCCGTCTATGGTCTCAAGTGCAGTTTTGTCCATTTTTTTTTATCCCTGATGCAATCTGGGCAATATCTGTACCATCCTTCCTATATCCAGTTCTAGATGGTGCTTGACCATGTCTTTTGTCCAGGCACCCTTTCTTGCCACTTGGTTATTATTTTTTCATTTTTTTAAGTGTGGTTTTAACAATGCTTTAGCTTGATTAAGAGTGTTAGAATATATGATAATAAATATCCCATACTATCTTTTTATCTCATACATAATTTATAGCATCTTAGATTATCGCTTAGTGATTAGTTTCTATATTTCCTTATAATGTTTTATTTGTTTCCATATTTGATAAGGATTAGTAGGAATATAGTTAGTATTCTTGTATAAATCGATGTTCATTCTTTATCTTTTGTATCATATATCACGTCATATTGCATCATTTAAATCATATTTTCCATACCTATAATGCCAACATGGTGTCCAGACCGCCTTGAAAATATTTTCTACCATTCATGATTTTTGAGTTCATGGACTTGATTATCACCAAACCCATATTCTACGTTTTTGTTTGATCTCAGTTTCTTTGCAATTGTTTCCATATCAAATCTTAGTCTCTAGATATTGTTCCATTGCATGTTCGTATTACTGTTCCAGCATGTCTTTTCATCCACAGATTGAGTACGTTTTATCCAGTCTTCCCATAGATTGGCTTTGTTTCCACCTGTCTGTTTGTTTATTGACAATTTGACATCCCAACAGATGTGCAAAGTCTTTGATCTCTCTTCTCCCAAATGCAGCATGTCCTTGACGATTTGTCCTGTCCTGTCTCTGATCTCAGTGTCATTCTTCCTTGTCTCCACCAGCTAATTTGACTCTGTATGCCTTGATACCATTGAGATTCCCACATTGGATAAGATATAGTCTGAAAGTGTTTATAAGTGGTGGAATTGCCACACCTTACAAGCCTGTTTTTTAAATTTGAATTACACCCAATCCAAAATTCTAAGATACTATCAGAGCTTATCTAACATGGTCCATTAGGCCACCCACTATGAATTCGTTCTTGGGCCTTGTACACTTCCTTCAAGCTAAAATTGAATATTGTGGGGCCACTCAGGTCATGCTCTAAGTGTCCTGTCTTGGGTGTGAGAGGTGTGCTGGGAGTTCCACATTCCAAGAGATATGACCTGAATTTTTTGGTAAGTGGTAGGCATTCCTCCTCACCTTACAAGCCGGTTTTGTAGGGTTGAGTTAGGTCCAATTGAAATTCTAAGAGATACTTTTGTTTTTAATTCAAGTAAGTTGTCTCTACACCCACTTGGATTTGAGGGTAGATTTTTGATTTATCTAAGAATCTTATTGAATTTAAATAAGCTCAAAATAGCTTAGAAGTAGATTTTTTTTTTTTCATTAGTTGATTTGAGTAATTTATTGGATAAAGCTCAGAGAGCTTATAGGTAGGTGATGAACTATTTTAATAAGTTTAAACAATCATCTATGTTAGTGTTTATGTTATAAGATAAATCCATATAAGCTCTTTCATATGTCTAGTTAGAGAGTTGAGAGGTGAAATAAATAATGTTAGAGACAAGCCTTGGAAGCAAATGGTCTTCGATTTTGCAGAACTAAAAGAGTATATGGAATGCAAGGGTAGTAGGAGACATGCAGGTCCTGGCTTAGCTGTAAAATAGAATAACATACCATGTCATAAGTCTCGCGATTCAAGTACATTGAGTCCATCATACAAAATGATAGGGATATAGAGAATAGAGATAAATGTAAACCATAGGAGCCAAGCAGGGTGGACTAAATGGAGAATATGTCACGTCATTTTTGAAATAAAAGTACCATAAGTCTATAAGGCCTTGTATGAGGCTAAATGTTGGACGATAAAGAAACAACAAGATGGTAAGCTTAGTGTTCTAGAGATGCAAACGTTACAGTGGATACAAATGCTTTAGGCATGCGTGGGTGATACATGAATAAGTACAGATAAGTAGGATAGACCAGAGGGAGGGCATTTCAATAATTAGAGTTATAGGAAGATTAAGGAAAATAGCAGGTCAAACCGTCTAGGAGATTCAGATATAAACGGTCTGCCATTTTGGACTTGATAATGATAGAATAGATCATTATGGTGTTGTTTGATCAATCCGCCAATCTCACCTAGTAGACCAAGTGGGATAAGGCTTTGGTGGTGGTTGTTTTTGTATATGACACGGTGTCGTCTTTCTGGGATAAAGTACATTCTGAGATAAAGTGGCATCTGACTTACGAGAAACCTGTTATTTGCAGATATCTTGCCACTTGTTAGACTTGATGATTCCAAGCTCTTAGGTTATGTCTTACACCTGGTGGAATAGTTGATTGCTATATGTGCCTTTGACTGCCTTCTGACTCGAGGCCAGTGTCACTCTGAGTTTGCTTTTATTTGCAACTTAAAAAATCTGAGGCCAGTGCATGTAACATATGTCATTTCCATGCCAGTAATGAAAGGCCTTTATCTTTATATCGCCATCGGATAAAATTTTGTTGTCTATCTTAAAGTTTTAAATTTGGACTCATGCTTATCTTACAAGAATATATTCATTTAATGCAAATCCCAAGCTAATTCTATGCAGTATTGGATGTGACGGTGTTCTTCCATGCTTTTTTGTATACTATTGTCGATTTGTCATGTATGCAACTGTTTTTATTGTCTTCCCTCCTTAGCATATAGTTCTCAGTGTAGATGATGAATTAAAGGTACATATTGCCATATTGGGCTGTTGCAACGCAAATATCTTCTCTCACTTTATGGATACATAACCTTGTTAAATAGAAATTTAAGTGTACAAAAGGGATTAAAACACAATACTTCTAGTTGATTATTGTTATGCATGATTTAGGTTCGTTCTCACATTATGCTTGGAATTCCAAAGCAAGAAGAAGCTCCATCAACCCCACAACGTCCTCTTTCAGCAATGGGCGAGGCTTGCTCAAGAATGGACCTCACTGCAATACATCAGATCTTGGTTGCAACCCACTACAGAGATGATGAAGGGACTAATGAGGTAACTGATGGTGCAGTTGTTTTAATTTTACTACTTTTAGTTGGATGCTATGCTATAAGATTTGAATTTGGATTTGGTTCAGTTGTCATTCCAAGAGTGGACTCAACAAATGAGAGATATGCTGGAGGCAAGGAAGCGCGGAGACTATGCATTCCGTGACAAGGATTTTAAGACAGCCATTGATAACTATTCCCAGGTGCAATTCAGCAATTGTTTGAAATGTTCAATGATTGTAGCTTAGCTGTGTACTTGTTAATTATTCTGAGATTCTTTTGCTTCTGTGCAGTTCATTGATGTGGGAACGATGGTCTCACCCACAGTTTTTGCAAGGCGTAGTCTATGCTACCTGTTATGCGATCAACCAGATCCTGCTCTACGAGATGCAATGCAAGCACAATGCGTATATCCAGACTGGCCCACAGCTTTCTACATGCAGTCTGTTGCCCTTGCAAAGCTGGACATGCACAAGGATGCAGCTGACATGTTAAATGAGGCGGCTGCGTTAGAAGAGAAGAAGCAAAGAGGAGCGAGAGGATCATAGTTTGTATACAGCGTGTGGCTAATTTGAAGGTGCCAAGTTCTGTATAAAGGTTGAGCTGGGAAGTAAAAACTAACGTTTGAATCCTGAATTAAAAATGTGTCAGAGAAATACAACACTGGTGGAGTAGATAGCATATGCACTTTGTTTCACCAACTTATAGGAATCAGTCATAACCTGAAAAAACTGTGCTTATGCACTCCAAATTGTGAAGGTGATTTTTCCATTGTTGATGAAATTTATTGTTTGATTGAGGTTATTCTAACTCTAAACTAGTCAAGGCGATTGTGTTCATAATATTTATATTTTGTTTTACCTGCATCATCTACATGAAGCAATATCATTGCATAATGCAATCTCTCCGAGTCGTTTATTATTAATGTATTTTTGGAAATATTCATTTCTTTTATATAGTATTGGCCTTCATTGCTGTTGGCAGCATAATTCACAAATTTCAAATTGAGGGCTGTTCTGTATATTGGCTGGTAAAACAGGTAGTTTATCAGATACTTTTCTATTTAATTTTTAAGGGGAAAAGTTGAATGTTATGAAATTTTGTACGCTAAAGTTGCGCGAATTTAAGGACTTGGATCGCCTGCAGTATAAAAATGCCACAATTACACGTTTTCAATCTCGGCATTAGATCTGTAATCCAACGACTCTGATTATGCCATATAGATCTAATAACTTCACGGTTTGAGTTCTTGACCGTTCATTTTTGATTAGACGGTTTCATATCAATTACTCCAGTACTACGTTAATTTGAAGTTTTGAACACGTTGCTCATGAATGACGGGAATTTTGTGTATTTTGTCTTATGAAGTGTTTTGTGGGGACCTTTGACATTGACCTGCACGTGTAGGATTGGCATGATTTCTCTATTTTTTGTACGAAATGTTTGCTACAAAAGTACAGCTGAAGAAGTGACCACAAAATACAGGTTGCAAATGTTTGGCTTCCATTCTGTTGCCGTGTTTTTATACGTTAGGTAGTACCTCTTCACTTTTTTTTTTTTTTTGGCTACTTTCAAGTAGGGTGCTCGTGATACGGTTTGGTTCAGTTTTGAGCATAAAAGTCATCCAAAAATGCGTGGTTCAGTTGGTTTTTAAAAAGTCATCCAAACCAAACTAAATCAATGCGGTTAGGGTTGGTTCGGTTGGTGCGGTTTATCAATATTAAAAATATGACGATATCGCCAACTTATTACAAAATAAACATTGAAAATTTTAATTTATTTATCGTTTACATAATATAATATAATATGCGTAAGAACTTACTTTTAATATACACAAGAACTTAGTATAAATTTCATATACATAAGAACTTACTTTTAATACCAATAGTATAGTTTTTGATTGCGTTAAATGATATGTTTTAACAGTCTACTGAGTTATTATATGTATATTGCGGTTTGATTCGGTTTTCTAAAATGAAAACAGCAAACCAAACCAAACCACACGGTTTAGAAGAAAAATTATCCGTGCGGTTTAAACTAAATGCAGTTTTTTGCAGTTTCGATTTGAATTGGTTCGGTTTACGGTTTTACTTTTTGATTAGTTCGGATACGATTATAAAACCTTCATTCAAATATAAAATGAGGATAACATTTTCATGGTTGCGTCTACGTATTCTAAAGTAAAATAATAGACTTTTTTTTTTTTACCAAAAATATCTACATAAATAATGTAAAATAGTAGACTATATATATGAAACACAAGAATGAAAGTCATCTCTTGGGTCTTGCTTTTGGAGCTAGTGGAAAACCAACCTCTCCTTGTATTCTTCTGTGCCTATAAACAAACATGCATGCACTTAGCCTAACATGATGAAGTTGCATGGTTAACACGTGCATTTATCATACGGTTTCTTTACATAAAAGAGAAAACAGCTACAAGTTGGAAATTAGATAGGAAAGTTGCTTTTTGTGGAGCTGTTATATATACAGTCAAATTGAGTATGGCAAATTCCCACTAATTAAGAAAGTAGCTAGTAGTGGATGCCCCTTCTCTTAATTATTGCCTCTATGGGCTTTTTATTTTAAAAAGAAGTTAGTTTTATCTAGAGAATTAGCACATATGTTCTTAATGGAATGCATTGCTTTCTAATTCGAAAGTATCAAAATATATATAATATGATGAATAAAGTACTCTCCTACTATTCACATTGACAAAACATAACGTGTCATTATTATAAAACTATATCGCATCACATGTGGATAGTGTGTCATTGAATATTTGTTGGTGTAGCTTTTTATTTTTCTGTTGATTTCGTTTTCCTTGTAATTCTATCATCTATTGTTGCTACTTGCTTGCTTGTATGGGTTTCTTTCATCATTAGTAAAACAAAATTTTGCCATTGAAAAAAAAAGTCAATGCCGAATAATTTGTCTTAATCTTAAATAAATTAGGAACAAAACGCAAACAAAATATATAATGTTGTTTATTGTTTTAGCAAGTTGATCTGTCTGAAAAGATTTGGAACAAAAGGTATAATTTTGTCTATTATTTAAGTATTAGACCATCAATTAGGGAGGCACGAAAGAAAAACACAAAAACTGATGAATAAATTTAAATACGATTTAGTTCAAGTTCGTTAGTTCCGTATTTTTCTTCTTTTCTCGGTTCCTTCCTTCAAACAAGTAAGCACTCTCTTTCTCCACATGACCCACCTATTTTTAATATTAATTTTTTTTAAATTGTAATGATATAAAATTATTAATAGATAATATAAAAAAAAATTGGTCAAAAAAATAGATAATATAAAATTATGGGTGAGTCTCTTTTGATTTTTTCTTAAATATACTTAATTAGAGTGATTGAGTGTTTATTAAATACTATGAGCATGTTTGGATTGGCATATTTTTTTATAATAATGAGTTGACATATTTTGATAGTTATCATGATAAATTTATAATAATATATAAATACTTATTTATTTGCATAATAAGCTCAAAAATAAATTAATCCAAACAGATCATATATCATTAAAATTTATAAGGTGAAACATACTTTACCCCTTCATAATTCATAAGTATTTATCCATCAACTAATGAGAACAAGCCACATAAATAGATTTGCATGTGGTACCCAGGATTAACTTGTAACAACCTTATATTTTACATGCATATGACTTATTCTTATTAGTTTTGATGACAAAATATCTCCAAATTATAAATAAATATGTTGTTTACAATTTCCATGCAAATTCATTTAGTGCAAAAAAAATTAGAGTTTGAAATTGAGACATTAATAGAAACAAGCTCTAACGTCACAAGTCAACATCACTAGAGCAACCTAAGTGCATGTTGTTGGTGTGAACAGGATATGACCAAGTTATCCTCCACTGGAATGTAGTTGTAATTGAATATACTATACTATACCTTTTGGGGCACATGCATAAACATGTAGTATATATATAGTGTGCTAATTAGAAGGGAATAGAAAGCATATCAAATTAATTAATTAATATGAAGAAGAAGCCAATAATCATTTTTGTTCCCTATCCAGCACAGGGACATGTTAATCCCATGCAAAATCTAGCCTCAGTTTTTGTAAGTCAAGGATTTGAAGCCTTCATAATCCTCCCTCAACATGTTCATAAGAAGATTAATACTAATAATGATCATGATAATCATAATCATAATAATAAGATCATTAAGTGGGTTGGTTTAGAAGATGGGATAGAAGAGAACACAACAACACCAGATTTCTTTGCCATTGAATCATCCATGGAGAATATAATGCCAAACAATTTGGAAGAGTTTCTTCAAAATAATCAAAGGCTTGATGAAGAAGTAGTGTGTTTGATGGTGGTTGACTTGTTGGCATCTTGGGCCATACAAGTGGCAAACAAGTTTGACATCCCTACTGCTGGGTTCTGGCCAGCCATGCTTTCATCATATCTTTTGATTGCAAACATACCTCAAATGCTTAGGACTGGACTCATCTCTGATACAGGTTTGTTATCTCTCTGATACTCTCTTCGGTTCTTTCTATAAGAAAAAATTCATTTTTGATTCATTAAACAACTATTTATAGACCAATAACCTAAAAAATTAACTGTGGTAGTATCAATTTACAGAGTGCATATTTGCATTGACGATAACATTAAATAGAATTTAGGTGATTTTGACAAAAACTGCCCTCTAAATCTTCAACAAAATAACTAAATTGTCTAAAATTCCAATAAACTAATTGATTTATAATGCATAAAGTCAACGATACATGTGGTGTCGGTATTTTTCTCTGCTGCCCATTATAAATGTTCAAGAATCTGCACCAAAATTTTTTTCAAGAATTTGTTTTAAACATAAACATTCAAGAATTAGTATGAGTATTTTTTTATTATATAATGATATGTTTCGATTAATTTTAAAACGATTAACAAACATAATATATATGCTAGGATAAGTTCTCTCAAGTCTCAAGTGTCTATCAAGAAATAAAATGAAAAAAATAAAATAAAATAAAAAAACCTTTAAATAGTTCAATGATAAAAGTTAAGACAAACTTATGTTTAGCTGGCCAGATGGTGGTAGCTTAAAATTTCAAAACACACTATTCTCAAATGTTTATGTTTCAATATTTCCGGTGTCAATTTCTGTGTTGGGTTAATGTATATATAATTTTACTTTGACTTTAATTGAACTTTTACTAGTGGACAATGAAATTGATCTTCAAATTTGTCGGTTATTAGCCCGGATATTTTTTTTTTTTTTTAATGATAAAATACTATGATGTATGTATAACTAACTATCCATATATTATGATGTATGTATAATGTATTGGCAGGACTTCCACAACATGAAGGGAAAATTACATTTGAACCTTCACTGCCTGTAGTTTCGACTAAGGATTTACCATGGCTTATTGGAACAAATGCTGCTAAGAAAACAAGATTTAAGTTTTGGATGAGAACTTTGGAAAGATCAAGAAACCTTAAATGGGTCTTGGTGAATTCCTTTCCAAATGAAATCAAAGTTGGGTTGCAAACTAGTAATTCATATGCACAAAATGTGTTGCCTATAGGCCCTATTCATAAGCCTAATCAATTCACTAAAAATATTAGTTTTTGGGAAGAAGATTTAAGTTGTTTAAAGTGGCTTAAAAACCAAAAAGTTAACTCAGTTGTTTATGTCTCATTTGGAAGTTGGGTGAATCCAATTGGAGAATCCAATTTGAAAAATCTAGCTCTAGCTCTTGAGGCTACAATGAGACCTTTTATTTGGGTCTTGAGGTCCACTTGGCGCCAAGGATTACCAATTGGATTTTGTGAGAGGATTTTCAAGCAAGGAATAGGCATGGTTGTTTCTTGGGCTCCACAAAGGGAGATTTTGCAACACAACTCTTTGGGTTGTTTTATCACACATTGTGGTTGGAATTCTACATTGGAGGCTTTACAATTTCAAAAGAAATTGTTGTGCTACCCTGTGGCTGGAGATCAATTTGTTAATTGTGCCTATATTGTTGAGGTATGGAGGGTGGGTCTAAGACTCAATGGGTTTGGTCAAAAGGATGTTGTAGAAGGACTTGCAAATGTGATGGAAGATGAGGAAATGAGTACAAGGTTAATGACATTATATGAAAGAATCATGGGAATACATAGTGATAATAAGAGTGGACTTTTCCTTTTGAAATCCTTTCTGGAACAACTCAAGGAAGCATCTACCATTCATGAAAAAATTTCTTAAATATTGTTGGTGCATGGAGATCATCGGCCAACGGTCGGGGAATGCGAGACACTGATGGATCTAGAGTTGTGTTGAGCGGTGGTATAAAGTTGTAGATCGCAATGATTGTAACATCTTAAAAAACATCATTTTATCGGTGTTGTTTTATGTTTTATTTGAGATATAGGAGGGACTAAGCCTAAGTTGGATTTTAAGTTTACAGTAAAAAAAATCGTTGTTATAATATGATATATGCATGATAATTGCTTTTCTAGGCCACCCACCCTCCAGAGCAAAATAAGAAGGGAGAGAAGAACAATTATCATGCTATATTGAGTTGATTTACGCATAATTTTAACATTATATATATATATATGTTAATACTAGAATGGAGGGCCGGCCCTACACATCTAGAGTCCCGAAGCAAATTAAAAATTGAGGCCCTATAGACAATTAAAAAATTGTAAATTTTTTTCAAATTTTAATTGGGAAAAAAAAATATAAAAACGGCATTGTATGGGACTCGAACAGTCGAACCCATGAGCAGACACATTATTTCACACAAATGACAAAATCATTATATTATAAGCTAAATTGCTCTTGTAAAAATAAAAAAAAAAGCCAAATTGTTTCATAATACACAATTAACTAATACATAGACATAACTAACAAATATTTTAAAAATAGTTAACACACCAATTTCAAGGACCCATATTTTTTTAGGCCCATGACAAAGGGTTGTGTTGCCCTTGCTCAGGGCAGACCCTGCTAGAATGTCATATATATATATATATATATATATATATATATTATAGCATTTAATTTGGTAATATTATTTCTTATTAAGGTATTACATATAACATTCAAATAAACTTTCTAGTGATAAAAGTTTCTACTCGTTGGAATTTGTTGCTACAGTACTGCTCTATGGCCACGCCTATATCTTGTATAATAATCAATCCATAAGCAAAAGGTTAATTAAAATTTGAATCCACAAAAATTGTGCTCTAAGTTGCACAATTGCCCAATATTAGGTGAATGAGATATGTATCAAATGTGACATTGTGACATTGAGGTGCATAATAACAATTGGATGTAGAGCCACAAAAATATGTATAGAAAGAACAATAGAGCATTTACTCTTAATGGATTAGTAAAGTACATCAATCGAAAACATTACATATTTAAATTCGCTAAAAATTAAAAAGATCGAATTTGCAAACAAGCTCACAACATCCGAATTAATAGCATATAACGGCCTAATTACACGGGCTACAATTGATATGACAAAATGTCCGGAATAATCATGCTACTAGATCTGCAACGTTGAAGATGCTAATTAAAGTCATTGAATTTACACTGAATTTGAATCGAATCAAATTAGAATAAAACAAACATCGTACGATGACTCTGATATTCTACACAATTTTTTTTATAATTAAATAATTTATTTTAAGTATCTATAAATTATGGGGTGTTAATTTTATATTATAATTTATATTATATGGCCTAATGTATTTGCTTTAATTTGAAGGAGAAATAAATTATATAGGTATGTATAATAAAAGAATAAGACTTGGTGTATAATATGTATATAATTGGATAAAGGTTAAGTGGTCTTCAAGTTAACAACACGTGAGGCATAGTCTGAGTAGTGGGTTAAGGGATTTCAAAATATTAACTGGCGAGAGGATTGGACTTTGGATAGAAGCAAGTCAATTCTCTCCCCACTGGTCCTTTTATGTATGTAGGGGAAAATAACTAGTCTCTCTCATTCATTCCTCACCTATTGTTTTAGGTATAGAAAAACAAATTAAAACAAGGATTCACAGTGTAAACACAGAGAGCTATTAGAAAGAGGTGAACCAAGAGAAATATGATATATGAATTCTTGTCATGCATCAAGTTATTTTTCTTGTTTTTAACCGTCGATTTATTATGACTTTTGATTTGGTGATTCGGATTATCATTGGTGTTCTTGATTGGTGATTGGAGTTTTATTGGGAAGATATTGTCTCTAAACCGGAGTTAGAACAAGATCATTTGATTAGTTACTCGGTGTGAGTCTCTGGTGTAAATAATTTAGCGGTGATAGGACATTCATATATTCATTTGTCGGCGGTGTGGTGAGGAATAATACCCAATGGGGTACCAAACCATAATACCCAATAGTGGGGTATTTGTGTCCAAATGTGGGACATTTACTCTGTGGAGCGGTGATATCCAGATCATATAGGGTACATTAGGGTGTCATATAGACTATCCTCTAGGATTTGGTGGATCATTAGAGAGTGTACCTATGATGTCGTGAACTTTCATTATATATGTTCTGGTGAACACTTAAAGGGGTGTATAAAGTAATAATTTGGACTGTCAAAATAAACAGAGTAATCAAGTTTTCTAAGTATATTATTTCCAGTCCGTCCTCTTTTTCATCAATGTTACAAGTATTTATAGGGTGTAAGGAAGAGAGTTATTCCCGCCCCTTTTTCTTTGTTGGCCAATCCCACTTTCCTGTTATACATTTGATCACATGCCTATTTGAAAGGAGATCATGGGGAACGTGGTTTGAATATAATGGTTCCTCTTAAAATCTACTCCTAGTCATACGGAGGATGAAGATAAGTGCATAAAATCGTGGAGAAGATGGCAGTTATAGTGAAGAATGGGGGAATCATGGGATCGTGGGTATCTCGCCCACACGGCCATGACTCGCCCTAATTGGATGACTCGCCCTTCTGGTTCTCGCCTTCATGGAAAGATTGGGCTTGATTCTTGCGTGGATATTGGGCCGTTGTACAAGTCCTTAATTAATGTTTGGGCTTTTGCTAAATACACCTTTTACATTTACTCTCGGTCCACAGCCCCTCAAGCACGAGGCTCGGTGAAGGCGAAGTGGTGATAATGGGCGAATTTTCCGCTGATAACTGCTATTGTATATGGCGAATTTCTCGGGCTCCATATGCTGTTCGTGGTGTTCTCCCTTCCAATGCCAATGACTGCTATAAATAGAAGAACTTGGATGAACTTAATCATCTCATAAATTTTCCCGCTCTTTGCTTTAATTCAATCATGAATTCTCCAAACCCTGTTCTCGAATCTCCAGTAGCTAGAATTATCAAAACTTTGAAAAGAATGCTCTGCAATGACATAGATGAGTTGATTGATCAAGCTGATGACTTCTCTGAATTTGCTGAAGATCTTAGGTCGAACTCTTGGAGGTTGACCGATGCTGAGCTGAAATTCCTTGAGAGGGTGATGTTTCTCAAGGATGGTCTGATAGAAGATGGTTACTTCATCGAGAATGCTGAGGATGAACATCATCTCCATCACGAGCTGGTTTCTGATTTGTTTGATAAGACTTGTCGTCTGAAGGAGAGCATGAGGGTTCATGAGGAGCTTATGAACCTGGCCTTTACTGAAGAGGAGGCAGTGACACATCGCATGAAGGTCTTGGAAGAGGAACTTGTTTTCCTGGGCGATGCACTTCCTCTTTGGGGGATCGCCTTTTGATTTTCTTTAATATGAACTTCTGCTGATGCCGTTTTTGCTCACCTGCAAATTTAGCTCGCTAAAGCCTTAGACTTACAGGACGGCCTTTAATAATTGACGCGCCAAAACCTTAGACTTACATGACGGCCTTTAATAATTCACACGCCAAAGCCTTAGACTTACATGACGGTGTTTGAGATTTAGCTCGCCAAAGCCTTAGACTTACATGACGGCATTTAATAATTTTGTTACTGATGCCTTAGACTTACACGGTTTTTACTGGGTACTTGAATTCGCCAGACATAATATTTTTGACATTGATGCCTTAGACTTACACGATACAAAACTGGGTACTTAAATTCGCCAGATAAAAATCACACGTCAAAGCCTCAATCTTACATGACGGTGCCGGCATTATATGAATCTTACTACCGGAAAATGAGCTCGCCAACGCCTTAGACTTACATGGCGGCCATTGTAATTTACCATCAAAGTCTTAGTCTCACATGATGACACCAGTATTTTATATTTCTTTTGTACTGGATTTTTCACACACCAACGCCTTTTACATGGTGGTGTTGGTATTATATAATTCTTTTTTACCAGATTTTTTTTTTAAGCTCGCCAAAGCCTTAGACTTACATGGCGGCCAGAATAATTCACACATCAAAGCCGTAGACTTACATGATGGTGCCGGTATTATATAATTCTTTTTTACCGGATATTTTTTTTGTAGCTCGCCAAAGCCTTAGACTTACATGGCGGCCAGAGTAATTCACACATCAAAGCCGTAGACTTACATGATGGTGCCGGTATTATATAATTCTTTTTTACCGGATTTTTTTTTTTGTAGCTTATATGTCTACTCTCTCTGCCCAACAAAGGTCAGCCTTGGTAATGAAGGCGAGAGCCCAGAGGGCTGAGGCAGAGTACAGAGGAAAGTGGTGTGAAGAACACCAAGAGGAAGAGTACAGAGGAGTCCGGGAGGATTCCTATTGAAGTTCCCAAGAGGAGGAAGAATACTATGGTTGTTGAGGAGGAGGAGGAAATTGAGGACGAGCCCCTCAAGACTAGGAGGTCAAAGGGTAGGGGTCTGCCACCCCTTGGACGGGCCTCAAGACTAGGACGAGCCTCTCAAATCGCCAGGAGCATGAGTCCATTGACTTCAAAAACAAGATGGAGTCAGCTGACACCATCTTGAGTGCCTTAGAAAAGGAGTTCACTGCGGCCAAGATCAAGTTTGAAGAGGATTTGGCTGCAGTGAAGGCTGAGCAGGAGGAGAAGGTGAAGGTGGTTGTGAAGGCCAAAGAGGATGAGGTGGTTGCTTTGAAGGGGAAGATGGCGACCTTGGAGGGCGAGCTTACCGAGGAGAAGGCCAAGGCCAAGACTCAACAGGACGAGGCCTCTCTTAACATGGAAGCTCTTACTGCTCGGATCGAGAAGCTTGAGGTGGAGGGGGCGAGCCAGTTTGATGAAGGTTTTAAGTTTGCTTTGGAGCAGGTGAAGGTAGTCTTCCCTAACGTGGACGCTGTCAAACTGGGCGAGCTGGACTCTGTCAACCAGATCGTGGATGGCAAGATTGTTCTCTATGTGCCTCCTCCTTCTGAATAGTTTATAGTTTGGTTCTGGGTGGCACGCGTGCCTATATTTTGTTTTTTGATGTACCTATTTTGTCGCCTTTATGGCGATTTATTCTTGAACATCAGTTTTATAATTAAGTATGTTTGTTTATTATTCACTCTCTTCACGCCTACTGCTTTGTAGTTAGTTATATTTGTATGTTATTTACTTTACGCCCTTCACGTTTTCCTTTCCTCGTTTGTAACGGTTTTTAAAATTTACTTTTCTTCTAAACTGCCCCACTCCCTTGAAAAGCGCACCTGAACACACTTCGCAAAGTAGTATAGTTTAGGATAATAACTGTTTTTCCTAGAAACACGTGCTTGTACTTATCCTTTTTAGGGTTTCCTTAAAATTGCTATAAAAAGAAGCAATCATATACCTAGATATGCATATTCCCAAACGCGTTTTCTTCTTTCTTTCTTTAACTTCATGGAAAAATCTTCCAAGAAACAACATAATGCTCTCACACGTAGGAGTTCTAGGGTTAAATTTTCTCAACTTCTTTCTTCCAAACCCAAATCTTCTAAGAAAACTTCTTCTTCCAAAATTAAAAATTCCAAGAAACCTAAACGTGAGGTTATTGTTATAGAAAGCTCTGAATCTGACAAGGCCGATTCAGATTATGTTGAGTTTTTTAGGACCTATCGTCTTGAAGATGAATCTTGGGATTCAGATCAAGAAGACTCACAATTAACTGCAGAGTCCCAGCTAATTTCGGGGAATGAGAAGAATTTCCCTTGTAACAAGGAGGGATAAAATCCTTCTTTGTGGAGGATCCATCCTTGTTGGTCTTCCCCACTATGGTCGTGTGCCCTCTCCACAGGTTATTCTGTGGAGGGGACACTCCCACTGGTCTTCCTCACTATATGGTCCTTTATTGTTTCTTTTTTTTTTCTTTCTAGATCTAGGTTTATTGTAATGGTACCTTGTATTTTCAGATCTATAATGAAAATATTGTGATGTAATGATAATAAATCATATTCAATGAATGAACTATTTTTGGCTTACTTTTGTCTTGCTTGTTTATTTTTCTTTCTGCTTTCTACGCAGTTTCATACGTAAAATTGTAATCATAATGATTTAGATAATGACTAAAAATAGCAATACCTTGTTTTCCTTGGCGATCTCATCCTCACCGAATGTAGTGTATAATGTGATGTGACCCATGACATCCACTTGCTCGCCGGCAAATCCTACTAACGTGCCGGAGTAGGGATTCAACTGCTCATCAGATAGATGCATCTCCTTATATGCGTCCCAATATAGGATGTCTGCAGAACTACCTGAATCAATGAGGACCCTTTTGACTTCACAATTAAGAATTTGAACTTGTATCACCAAAGGATCGTCATCGTGCGGCATGATATCTCGTGCGTCCTCTGGGTTGAACGAGATCTCAGGAGTGCGGGGAAAGGTTGAATTTCCCACTGAGCATATTTCAAACTTTGATTTCCTGACATAACGCTTTCTAGCCGAGTTGGATTCGTCTCCTCCTGCAAATCCTCCGGATATTGTGTTAACTGCTACCCGTTGTTTCTCTCCTTTGTTTCTTCCATCGCTTTCGCCCTTCTGTTGGTTAGGAGTTTGTTTTGGGAGGGCGATTTGACATTTGACGTTGTCTTCAAGGAACTTCCTTAAATGGTCGCTTCTGATCATCTCTTCAATCAGATCTCTCAAGCGGAAACACCTTTATGTATCATGACCTTTGCACCTATGATAAGTACACCACGCCTCAGTGTCTGGTCCCATGATGGTGTTGTGCATCCTGGGAGGAGGTAAGGGTGTCAGGCCTGCTTGTAGAATCTCGTGCAACACATGCACTCTAGCCCTGTTTAGCGGTGTATACTCTCTATCCGCTGGGTGTCGCCTATAGTGAGGATAACTCATTCCTCCAGCCATGTTAGGAGGGTGGTAAGGCTTAGCACAATATCCTTGTTTGTGAATATCGTGGTTTTGCCAGTTTCGCTGGGGTTGTGAATTTTGTCCCTTGCTATTACTGTTTTTTGAATCCTTCTCTTTGGCATCTCTGGAGCGTTTCTCTGTGTTGCTCTCCTCACCCTTAATGTAGCAACTAGCTCTTTTGATCACCTCTTGCATCGAGGTAGCGGGCTTCTGTGCCAAAGACTCGTTGAAATGCCCAGCCTTCAATCCATTGTGAAAAGCTGCAACGAACATTTCCTAGTTTGGATTGGACACCGTGATCGTTGCTTCGCTGAATCGAGCAAGATATTCTCGAAAAGTTTCAGCATAATTCGGTCGGATTGTGAAAAGACTGGTTGCTGTAACCTTGACATGCTTTGTTCCGGAGAATTGGTGTATGAACTTCTTATGAAAGTCAGCATAACTTTCAATGGAATTGTTGGGCAAGTTCATGTACCAATGTAGTTCAGCATCTTTCAAAGTCCCTGACAGGAGTTTGCACCCCAAATGCTCTGGCGCTCCAATGATGGCAGTTTGAGTTCCCACAGCCATCAAATGCTCCACAAGGTCTGTCTTACCATCGAAGGTTGGTAAGTGGGGTGATTTGAAGTTATCTGGGACTTTGGAATCCCAGAGTGATTGACGAAGGGGCTGAGATTCAATAAGACTCTCATCATCAGAATCTACATTTTGTTCAGCCCTTTCTTTTTCCATTGTGGTAACTTTCTTCTGCAAGCTTCTGATCTCTTCCATTGCCATTTGGATTGAAGGACTACTTCCATGATTGGTAGCCATGGTTTGATCTTTACTTGCAGCGTTGCTTTCTCTCTAAGTGGTAGGCTGGGAATCGTTTTACCACAGCCCCACGGTGGGCGCCAAAATGTTCTGGTGAACACTTAAAGGGGTGTATAAAGTAATAATTTGGACTGTCAAAATAAACAGAGTAATCAAGTTTTCTAAGTATATTATTTCTCAGTCCGTCCTCTTTTTCATCAATGTTACAAGTATTTATAGGGTGTACAAGAAGAGAGTTCTTCCCGCCCCTTTTTCTTTGTTGGCCAATCCCACGTTCCTGCTATACATTTGATCACATGCCTATTTGCAAGGAGATCATGGGGAACGTGGGTTGAATATAATAGTTCATCTTAAAATCTACTCCTAGTCATACGGAGGATGAAGATAAGTGCATAAAATCGTGGAGAAGATGGCAGTTATAGTGAAGAATGGGGGAATCATGGGATCGTGGGTACCTCGCCCACACGGCCATGACTCGCCCTAATTGGATGACTCGCCCTTCTGGTTCTCGCCTTCATGGAAAGATTGGGCTTGATTCTTGCGTGGATAGTGGGCCGTTGTATTGGGCCGTTGTACAAGTCCTTAATTAATGTTTGGGCTTTTGCTAAATACACCCTTTACATTTACTCCCGGTCCAATATATATATGTGTGTGTGTGTGTGTGTGTGTGTGTGTGAGTGTGTGCGCGCGCATGCATGTTTGGTTGTTGTTTTCTTATGTTTTGGAGAGACCATCATGTATAAATTTGGTTAGATTAATAATCCACTAGATCAGAGTTGCGCATTGGAAGCGTGGTGATGTGTAGTTGAGGCTCCGAAATTCGTGGACATTGATGCTTGACTTGTCGAGAAAGATTCTCACAAGCATCGTTAGATATGACCAGCTATAGATTGAGTGTTTGGGTAGTAAAAGACCAAGAGTCTTATTCAGAATTTTATTTTGAGTTTTTATTTATTATATATATAGAAATAACTACACATGAACCAAAGGTAGACGGACAAAAGCTAAACCTTTTTGTATAGCAAATTCTAATATTTGGAAAACTACATTCATAGACCTAGGCAACACAATGACAATAATTACTATTTTGAGTTAAAAATAAATTTACTTTTGTAATTACTATTATTTTTGAGAGATTTATTATGACAATAATTAATATCTAGTATTTGTTAGTTTATTTTATTCTTTTAATAAGAAAAAAATTGTCTTTTCACTTAAAATTTTATTAATTAATGTCTCAAAAATTCAGGATGTTACATGGTTAGAGGTTATGCTAAAAATATTAAACTCCGTAAAAGCTTTTTGATGATTTAACATGCAACACTTTGGACAATTTGGAAAGTAAGAAATAGTTCTATCTTTGCCAATGACTCTTTTAATCCCATGGCCTTGGTTGATGATATTAAATTCTTGAGTTGGAAATGGAGCTTAGCTAGATCGAAAATGATGTCGTGTTTGTTTTATGAATGGACTTGGGATTCGGGGGATTGCTTATTACGCTAAAGTGTTTGTTGGTTGCTGTCTTGGCAGTGTTGTTGGGGCTGTGTTTTGGGACTTTTCTGGTTGTTCTGGGCCAAGAGCTGGCCCAAACCCACTTCTTCTCGGGTCACGGGGCAGCCCAATAGCAAGTTACCCTTGCTCGACAGCCAAGCACGTGGCACGTCCCACATGCTCCTCGACGCACATCCGTTGAGCGTATCCACTCCTCATAGGATCGTGGAACTGCTCCACCAAAGTAACAACTGGCAACAACTTTTCCCATAATCCTGGGAGTTATCTTGGCAGTCTCCCTGATTGGGCTGCTCATCACGGCCCATTAAGAAACTTTTGACCCAGCGCTGGGGGCAACTATATAAGCTCTCATTGACAGGAGAGCAAGGGATCCAATTCATTCTCTCACTCTCCCTCTTTTCTTCGTGCTTGCTCACTTTCTGACTTAAGCATCGGAGTGCCTGCGGGTACAAACCCCCTCCGGTGGACGATTGTTGTTTGACGCTGTTCAACAACGGTTCTCTGACCATCACCTACTACTGATCAACAGGTTAGATCAGTGGCGCCGTCTGTGGGAACGACTTGTGGGTGCCTCACGCATGCCCGTGGTCGACACTCGTTAGCCCCTTAGCCTCGTCTGGGGGCTTATGTTCTGGATACACTAAATAGTCCCATATCGCTTGGTACTCGAGGCAAATGGTAGTTTATATACAACACTCACACCTTTCAAACCACCGAGACGCCTTTTCTACAAAGGACAAAACCGTGACGGGTTAACCCAAAAACGGACAATTTCTCGAAGATGTGGACTTGAGGTCGAATTTGAACACCGGTGTTGGTTCTTCTTCTTTGCTTTTGTCTTTAGGGTAGTCTATACTTTGTTGTTTTTGGTGTTGGACCGCCTATATTGTTGTAATCTCTTTTCTTTGTGTTTTGCTTCTCTTGTAATCTCTTGTTTAGTCTCAATTTAATTAATGTTTAATTCAAATTTTCATTAGATTTTTTTTTTAATCAGCAAATTTATTAAGGCATCCTCCAACAAAGGAAATTAGAGGAGCAAAAAGAGGGATACAACAAAACAGGAGCACTAAAAGCCCCTACAAAAAAGCTCTACAAAAGAAACTCCAAATAGAACAACACCTACTAACAACAAATACATTCATTCTTTCGGATCAAACAAATATATAGATCTAAAAACTGAAAAAATTAAATCTACAAACAATTTTATTGAACATCACGTTGAACATTAAACTCCTATTTTAGTTGTATGCACAACCTAGCCTACTTACGTTCTGAAATTGATATCTTCCCAATTGTATGGTGTGTAGTGCTAACTGCTAACACTCTATGCTTTGAAACCGTAATATTGCTACTTAAGTTTTTGCGAGTTTTCTTTTTGGTTGGTTTGGTGTTGGGTCAAATACAACTTATACTTAATTATGATGTTTGGATATAGGAGTTTTCTAACAGGAAAGAGTTGTTCAAGTAGTATACGGTGCACCGTTTATCAATTACTCTATAACGAATAAGAATTTTATAAAATTGATCGTTTGATTGGAAGTTTTATCATATAGATTATCCATATAAATTTAAAAATAAAACAAAAATCATTTGATTTGATTTGTTATTGAGACCTACCAAAATTAATGGTTTTCTTGATGGGTATAAATAACATATTGAATGATTTTCATTTAAAAAAATTATATAAATGATCTATATGATATAAACTTTTAACCTAACGGTCGATTTCATAAAATTCGTATTCGGTATAGAATTGTTGATAAGTGGTGCACCGTGCACCACTTAATCAACTCTTTCAGGATAGTAATACTTGCATTTATTTTCATCACGGATAACATTTGTCCTTTTTTGTTGGTTTGGTGAAATTTAGGTTTACTCCATTTATTATCCCTCTATTTGTTTTTAATTTAGATAGAGATAGACACAAATAAAACTAGTGAGACCCATTAAAAGTGGGTTCAACTCATTAGTAGGTTCAACTAATTTTTATTTGTGTCTATCTCTCTCTAAATGGAAAACAAATGGAGGAATAATAAATTGAGGGAACCCAAACCCGATTTGACGTTAGGTCAAATACAAGTATACAACTTATACGAGTTTTTCCTTTTTTCTGTTTTATACAAATTTTTATTTATTTTTCAAACCTCGGATTGTAGAAGCCAAATGGTATGGTATGGATCACATTATATTCCACACTTAATTGGAAGAAAAAAAAAATTGGTCCGAATTTTTTTTCAGGGTCCTTCGATTTTCACTGAGCCTGAGTGATATTTTGGCTTTCAAATCAAAAGTTGCAAAGTATATTTTTTTCTTCGGTGTAACCTAGTTCACACGACTTGATTTATAGTTGGTATATTTTTATTTTCAAATTAAAGGTCAGTTTTGTTAAGAGACAAACAAATTGAATTGTTTATGTGTTAGCTCAAACGACTCGCTTTATAGCTAGTTTTTAATTTTATAATTATTGTCCACCTTTATATTGAACATATTGTTTGGAATGAAATGAATTTATGTTTGTTTAGGACAAAAATATATTATATTATGATTATAGTTTATTTAGATAAAATATTTTTTTAGAATATTTGAGGATTACTTATCAATTAAGTAAATAAATATTATTTTATTTGATAAGAAATATTTTATAATGTGTTTTTTGGTAAAAAATATTTTATAATCTTAATTCTTAACTAATCAACAAATTAGAATTACTTTTTTGACTCATAAATCATAGCCAATCTTCTCCTCTCTGATAGCTTTCTTCTCAAAATTACAAAACACTGATTCTCTAATTTCTGAGCGATCTCTTTCGATCTCATTTCCAAATTGGAGTTGGAGATGGAGAGATCTGTGGAAGTGGTTGTTGGGACGAACGAAGAGTTAAAGAAGGAGGAGGTAAGTAGCATTCATGTTCCTGATGATATTGCTTTCTCTATTTTATCAAAACTATCTATTAAATCTTTGAAGCGTTTTGGATGCGTACGCAAATCATGGTCCCTGTTATTTGAAAATCCCTATTTCATGAGCATGCTTCGCAATCATTTTTTGTCTAATAATAATAACCACTCCGATTACGGTGGTGGCCATACTTTTCTCGTAATACAAGAGTATGAACTGCCTTTGACATATTTATCAGATGTCCATTGCATCATCTATTTGCTCTCCAATGACGACGACAAGTTTGATAATAGGATCAAATTAGATTTGCCACCTCCATTTCACGACAATGATAGTCTATTTTATATTTTAAGTTCCGTTAGTATTAATGGCATTTTTTGTGTTGGGCAAGATACAACGAGAGAAAGCGTAGAGATATTTCAAGCTGTATTATGGAACCCCGCTACTGCGGAATACATGGTCATTCCTCTCAGCCCTTCTGAGTCTGTACCGCCCTATCGGGATACCGTTTGTAAGTTTCATGGATTTGGTTATGACCATGTTACAGATGACTATAAGCTCATTAGATATTTATCATTTTTTCGTGGGAGTGACACTGACTACTATGAATATGAGCCATGGGAAGATATATGGTATGACCCCTTGTTGGAGATATACAGTCTTAGAAGTAACTCTTGGAAGCTACTCGAGATTGATATGCATGATATTGCTGAATGTGTCTACTATGCTTCACCGCGTTTAGGTCGTGAAGTGTACATGGATGGACTATGTCATTGGTGGGGTAGCTATGATTTGCACAACGTAACAGGTTGTTTGGTGTCATTTGACTTCAGCAATGAGGTGCTGTTTACAACACCTATGCTGTTAGAATTGGGTGAATGTTGTGATGATATCATAGACAGACGCTTGGTGGTGTTAAATGAGTCAATTGCTCTGATCTCAAATTGTTTTCAGGCTTCTACTTTTCACATTTCAATTTTGAGTGAACTTGGTGTGAAGGAATCATGGTTCAAACTCTTCATTGTTGGGCCCATATCTTTCATTGAGTGTCCCATTGGAGTTGGGAAGAAAGGCGATATTTGCTTCAAACAAAAAAATGATGAATTAGTCTGGATTGATTTAAGCACTCAGATAATTGATGAGATTGGTGTTAAAGGAGACAAATATTGTTTTCAGATGGGAATTTACAACGAAAGCCTTCTTCAGATTCGAGGATTTAATAATTAGTTGTTTTTCTTTGTTTTCTTCAAAGAGTCATGTGACTAGGAATCTAGGATTTCTAGCCTGTATGCAAAGTGGTTTGTCAACTACACATATCATGATTATTATTAAGTATATGCCAAATTATAAAACCATTTGGTGATATGAATTTTGCTTGGTAAAGGTTTACTATGTCGGGATTTATCAATTTGGATCCTCGGCAGCAGATTGTTCTGCAGCAATGTCTGCTTCACATTTTTTAACCATTAGATTAATATATCAGTTGTGGTACAACGAGATTAAAATAATTAAAATCATGATAATAACACCTTTCAGATCTATTTTGGGATTGGGAGTGCGTGGCACCTCTGTTCCTCCGATTGTCAAACAATTGTTTTTTCTTCTTCACAAACCATAGCAGCAGCTTCACTTATAATTTGGAAAATTGTTTTTTTTTTTTTTTTTTCATTTCCATTTTTTTTTGCCATAAGAAGTTGTTAGCAGCAGCAACATTCAATAACAATATATCATATCCTTAATATCTTATGAACAACCTTTTGAAATAAGAATGAGAAAACCTAAAATTTATATGTTGCCTTGTCCCAATAGTTAACAACATGAATCCCTACTTCTAAAAGAAAATATTGGCGTCATCAACTTAATTAAACTTGTCGCTGCAACAGCCATCGTCGCTGCAAAGTGAGTCACGTCTTTGTAAGTAACCATCGCAGCAATAGAGTCACGACCTTTTCCGTCATTTTTGTGTATTATTTCTATGATTATTAATGTACAAGAAGAGGGATTGATGAGGATAATGTTCTGGTTTTAATGTTATAAGAGTGAGAATGATTGTGTTGAACTATTGTGTGTTTGTTGGAAATTCATGTGTATACTTGTACCTTTGTTGTTTTTAGTCACTAAATGACTGGATGATCTTTATTGGAGAATAACGGACATACGATTCAATTATTTATAGTCTAATACAATAATAGTCTAATAATAATAATTTAGTGATTAAAAACAACAAAGGTAAAAGTATACACATACATTTATTTACATACTTGAATGGCAAATCAATAAAATTATTTTAAGAACAGACTTGGATAATAAATTATACAACAACCCATCCAAAACATATCATGTTTTGTACGAAATGTTTGAATTCCAGTTCACTTTGTTGCATCCCATATGCGAATACTTTTGTCTTCAAAGTTTGGCATGGAACATTACACATGAAACATTATTCATGTGCCCTCTCAAAAATTAGAGCAACCAAAATTCAACACTGAATTTAATGAGATTTGGGAATTCCTAGTTCTTAAAACAAATTCAATTATACTGTAAAGAAATTAAATATATATCAATATCAAAACTGGAACCAAACATACCATTAATTTAAATTATAATTTGTAATCGTTATACAGTACTATGTCCTATTGTGTGGAAAACATGAGCAAGGGTAATCTATTGATTAAGAAGGCAACTTATAAGTTATGTGAAATACACTCTTCAAATTTTAAAATTTGTCAAATATTTCTCGAAATTTGGAAATAGGCAAATACATTTTCTAAAATTGTAAAATTAATCAAATTGTCCCCTACTCCATTTTCTAAAAGATTCATGGACTAAACTCTTCATTATTGGACCCTTACCTTGCCTCTGGAGTCCAATTGGAGCTGCTAAGAAGACCAAAATACTGTTTGAAAAATTACACACAAGGAATAAGTTGCTGCTAATGAAATGTTTATTTTAATTATTATAAACGGGTAATAAGTTGTTGCCGATTAAAAATTTAAATAACTACTATACATAAAAATTAAAAAAAAATTGTTTATGAAGAATATGTTATTAACTATTATACATCGAATAAAAAATTTTCAAACTAATTTTTTTTTAACAATTGCAAATTAATAATTTAAATAACTAATATACATGGAAAATAGTTTTTCAGATAAATTTAATTTAGTCAAAAAAAATACTTTAACTTTAATATTTTTAGATAGTCCAACAAGCTCCACCACCCTTCGACCCCCGGAATGCCTTCCGTCCTCTCGAAGTATTACTTGGCTCTAAACCAACTTTGGAATTTTAGGCGGTTCCACAAGCTGCAACATCAAACTCCCCTTGCACCCCGACTCCCTCCAGTAGTCCTACAAGTCCCCAAGTTTAATCATTGTTGCTTCCAATTGCCTCCGTGATGTTCTTCCAAGTTTTGCACTTCTTCAGCCACAATCAAAACATAACCCACAAGGTCTCCATAGCTACACTCCTTTGGTGCAATGTAAGTCTCACATTGCTAATGAAGAAAAAAGTCGAGAAAATTATATTGGAGAAGTCTCACATTGCTTATAGAGAAGTAAATTGTGGGGGAGCTCAATGCTATATATAGAGACCTCAAGTTCCTTGTTTCAACACACCAAACAGTAGTACCGATAACACTTTAGGTTTATATTTGTGTCTGTTTATGCTCTTGTTTTAGATTATTGTGAGATATAAATAAATATTTACTTTGCAGAGTGTAACTGTTTTGGGGTCATGAGGTGGTTGAAAGTGAAGTCTACGTGTTAAAACAATTTTCAGATAATATTTATTATCTGGTTGTCGGTTTTGTCAACGGCTGACATTATATTCTTGCGTTGTAATTGTGTTTTTTATTTTCTTTATATCGGTTATTTCCCAACAACCCATCCAAAACATATCATGTTTTGTACGAAATGTTTGAATTCCAAAACATATCATGTTTTGTACGAAATGTTTGAATTCCAGTTCACTTTGTTGCATCCCATATGCGAATACTTTTGTCTTCAAAGTTTGGCATGGAACATTACACATGAAACATTATTCATGTGCCCTCTCAAAAATTAGAGCAACCAAAATTCAACACTGAATTTAATGAGATTTGGGAATTCCTAGTTCTTAAAACAAATTCAATTATACTGTAAAGAAATTAAATATATATCAATATCAAAACTGGAACCAAACATACCATTAATTTAAATTATAATTTGTAATCGTTATACAGTACTATGTCCTATTGTGTGGAAAACATGAGCAAGGGTAATCTATTGATTAAGAAGGCAACTTATAAGTTATGTGAAATACACTCTTCAAATTTTAAAATTTGTCAAATATTTCTCGAAATTTGGAAATAGGCAAATACATTTTCTAAAATTGTAAAATTAATCAAATTGTCCCCTACTCCATTTTCTAAAAGATTCATGGACTAAACTCTTCATTATTGGACCCTTACCTTGCCTCTGGAGTCCAATTGGAGCTGCTAAGAAGACCAAAATACTGTTTGAAAAATTACACACAAGGAATAAGTTGCTGCTAATGAAATGTTTATTTTAATTATTATAAACGGGTAATAAGTTGTTGCCGATTAAAAATTTAAATAACTACTATACATAAAAATTAAAAAAAAATTGTTTATGAAGAATATGTTATTAACTATTATACATCGAATAAAAAATTTTCAAACTAATTTTTTTTTAACAATTGCAAATTAATAATTTAAATAACTAATATACATGGAAAATAGTTTTTCAGATAAATTTAATTTAGTCAAAAAAAATACTTTAACTTTAATATTTTTAGATAGTCCAACAAGCTCCACCACCCTTCGACCCCCGGAATGCCTTCCGTCCTCTCGAAGTATTACTTGGCTCTAAACCAACTTTGGAATTTTAGGCGGTTCCACAAGCTGCAACATCAAACTCCCCTTGCACCCCGACTCCCTCCAGTAGTCCTACAAGTCCCCAAGTTTAATCATTGTTGCTTCCAATTGCCTCCGTGATGTTCTTCCAAGTTTTGCACTTCTTCAGCCACAATCAAAACATAACCCACAAGGTCTCCATAGCTACACTCCTTTGGTGCAATGTAAGTCTCACATTGCTAATGAAGAAAAAAGTCGAGAAAATTATATTGGAGAAGTCTCACATTGCTTATAGAGAAGTAAATTGTGGGGGAGCTCAATGCTATATATAGAGACCTCAAGTTCCTTGTTTCAACACACCAAACAGTAGTACCGATAACACTTTAGGTTTATATTTGTGTCTGTTTATGCTCTTGTTTTAGATTATTGTGAGATATAAATAAATATTTACTTTGCAGAGTGTAACTGTTTTGGGGTCATGAGGTGGTTGAAAGTGAAGTCTACGTGTTAAAACAATTTTCAGATAATATTTATTATCTGGTTGTCGGTTTTGTCAACGGCTGACATTATATTCTTGCGTTGTAATTGTGTTTTTTATTTTCTTTATATCGGTTATTTCCCAACAACCCATCCAAAACATATCATGTTTTGTACGAAATGTTTGAATTCCAAAACATATCATGTTTTGTACGAAATGTTTGAATTCCAGTTCACTTTGTTGCATCCCATATGCGAATACTTTTGTCTTCAAAGTTTGGCATGGAACATTACACATGAAACATTATTCATGTGCCCTCTCAAAAATTAGAGCAACCAAAATTCAACACTGAATTTAATGAGATTTGGGAATTCCTAGTTCTTAAAACAAATTCAATTATACTGTAAAGAAATTAAATATATATCAATATCAAAACTGGAACCAAACATACCATTAATTTAAATTATAATTTGTAATCGTTATACAGTACTATGTCCTATTGTGTGGAAAACATGAGCAAGGGTAATCTATTGATTAAGAAGGCAACTTATAAGTTATGTGAAATACACTCTTCAAATTTTAAAATTTGTCAAATATTTCTCGAAATTTGGAAATAGGCAAATACATTTTCTAAAATTGTAAAATTAATCAAATTGTCCCCTACTCCATTTTCTAAAAGATTCATGGACTAAACTCTTCATTATTGGACCCTTACCTTGCCTCTGGAGTCCAATTGGAGCTGCTAAGAAGACCAAAATACTGTTTGAAAAATTACACACAAGGAATAAGTTGCTGCTAATGAAATGTTTATTTTAATTATTATAAACGGGTAATAAGTTGTTGCCGATTAAAAATTTAAATAACTACTATACATAAAAATTAAAAAAAAATTGTTTATGAAGAATATGTTATTAACTATTATACATCGAATAAAAAATTTTCAAACTAATTTTTTTTTAACAATTGCAAATTAATAATTTAAATAACTAATATACATGGAAAATAGTTTTTCAGATAAATTTAATTTAGTCAAAAAAAATACTTTAACTTTAATATTTTTAGATAGTCCAACAAGCTCCACCACCCTTCGACCCCCGGAATGCCTTCCGTCCTCTCGAAGTATTACTTGGCTCTAAACCAACTTTGGAATTTTAGGCGGTTCCACAAGCTGCAACATCAAACTCCCCTTGCACCCCGACTCCCTCCAGTAGTCCTACAAGTCCCCAAGTTTAATCATTGTTGCTTCCAATTGCCTCCGTGATGTTCTTCCAAGTTTTGCACTTCTTCAGCCACAATCAAAACATAACCCACAAGGTCTCCATAGCTACACTCCTTTGGTGCAATGTAAGTCTCACATTGCTAATGAAGAAAAAAGTCGAGAAAATTATATTGGAGAAGTCTCACATTGCTTATAGAGAAGTAAATTGTGGGGGAGCTCAATGCTATATATAGAGACCTCAAGTTCCTTGTTTCAACACACCAAACAGTAGTACCGATAACACTTTAGGTTTATATTTGTGTCTGTTTATGCTCTTGTTTTAGATTATTGTGAGATATAAATAAATATTTACTTTGCAGAGTGTAACTGTTTTGGGGTCATGAGGTGGTTGAAAGTGAAGTCTACGTGTTAAAACAATTTTCAGATAATATTTATTATCTGGTTGTCGGTTTTGTCAACGGCTGACATTATATTCTTGCGTTGTAATTGTGTTTTTTATTTTCTTTATATCGGTTATTTCCCAACAACCCATCCAAAACATATCATGTTTTGTACGAAATGTTTGAATTCCAAAACATATCATGTTTTGTACGAAATGTTTGAATTCCAGTTCACTTTGTTGCATCCCATATGCGAATACTTTTGTCTTCAAAGTTTGGCATGGAACATTACACATGAAACATTATTCATGTGCCCTCTCAAAAATTAGAGCAACCAAAATTCAACACTGAATTTAATGAGATTTGGGAATTCCTAGTTCTTAAAACAAATTCAATTATACTGTAAAGAAATTAAATATATATCAATATCAAAACTGGAACCAAACATACCATTAATTTAAATTATAATTTGTAATCGTTATACAGTACTATGTCCTATTGTGTGGAAAACATGAGCAAGGGTAATCTATTGATTAAGAAGGCAACTTATAAGTTATGTGAAATACACTCTTCAAATTTTAAAATTTGTCAAATATTTCTCGAAATTTGGAAATAGGCAAATACATTTTCTAAAATTGTAAAATTAATCAAATTGTCCCCTACTCCATTTTCTAAAAGATTCATGGACTAAACTCTTCATTATTGGACCCTTACCTTGCCTCTGGAGTCCAATTGGAGCTGCTAAGAAGACCAAAATACTGTTTGAAAAATTACACACAAGGAATAAGTTGCTGCTAATGAAATGTTTATTTTAATTATTATAAACGGGTAATAAGTTGTTGCCGATTAAAAATTTAAATAACTACTATACATAAAAATTAAAAAAAAATTGTTTATGAAGAATATGTTATTAACTATTATACATCGAATAAAAAATTTTCAAACTAATTTTTTTTTAACAATTGCAAATTAATAATTTAAATAACTAATATACATGGAAAATAGTTTTTCAGATAAATTTAATTTAGTCAAAAAAAATACTTTAACTTTAATATTTTTAGATAGTCCAACAAGCTCCACCACCCTTCGACCCCCGGAATGCCTTCCGTCCTCTCGAAGTATTACTTGGCTCTAAACCAACTTTGGAATTTTAGGCGGTTCCACAAGCTGCAACATCAAACTCCCCTTGCACCCCGACTCCCTCCAGTAGTCCTACAAGTCCCCAAGTTTAATCATTGTTGCTTCCAATTGCCTCCGTGATGTTCTTCCAAGTTTTGCACTTCTTCAGCCACAATCAAAACATAACCCACAAGGTCTCCATAGCTACACTCCTTTGGTGCAATGTAAGTCTCACATTGCTAATGAAGAAAAAAGTCGAGAAAATTATATTGGAGAAGTCTCACATTGCTTATAGAGAAGTAAATTGTGGGGGAGCTCAATGCTATATATAGAGACCTCAAGTTCCTTGTTTCAACACACCAAACAGTAGTACCGATAACACTTTAGGTTTATATTTGTGTCTGTTTATGCTCTTGTTTTAGATTATTGTGAGATATAAATAAATATTTACTTTGCAGAGTGTAACTGTTTTGGGGTCATGAGGTGGTTGAAAGTGAAGTCTACGTGTTAAAACAATTTTCAGATAATATTTATTATCTGGTTGTCGGTTTTGTCAACGGCTGACATTATATTCTTGCGTTGTAATTGTGTTTTTTATTTTCTTTATATCGGTTATTTCCCAACAACCCATCCAAAACATATCATGTTTTGTACGAAATGTTTGAATTCCAAAACATATCATGTTTTGTACGAAATGTTTGAATTCCAGTTCACTTTGTTGCATCCCATATACGAATACTTTTGTCTTCAAAGTTTGGCATGGAACATTACACATGAAACATTATTCATGTGCCCTCTCAAAAATTAGAGCAACCAAAATTCAACACTGAATTTAATGAGATTTGGGAATTCCTAGTTCTTAAAACAAATTCAATTATACTGTAAAGAAATTAAATATATATCAATATCAAAACTGGAACCAAACATACCATTAATTTAAATTATAATTTGTAATCGTTATACAGTACTATGTCCTATTGTGTGGAAAACATGAGCAAGGGTAATCTATTGATTAAGAAGGCAACTTATAAGTTATGTGAAATACACTCTTCAAATTTTAAAATTTGTCAAATATCCCTCGAAATTTGGAAATAGGCAAATATTTTTTCTAAAATTGTAAAATTAATCAAATTGTCCCCTACTTCATTTACTCCATCTATTTTGATGACGTGACGGTGAACGACATACGTGGCACCTGTCAACGTGGTGCCACATCACAGGGGTAATTTATTAGGATACACGTCACAGAGGATAATTAACTAAAATTTGCAAAACCAGGTGGCTAATTGCTCTAATTTCAATCAATTAACCCAATGATTTTGCAAATTTTAGTCAATTACCATTTTGTGACGTGTATCCAGATCAATTACCCCCCTAATGTGACGTGTTACGTATGCAGTTAACAACCACGTCATCAAAATAGACGGAATAAACGGAACATGAGGTAATTTGATTGACATTTTACAATTTCATGGGATATTTGCTTATTTCCAAATTACATTGAGGTATTTAACAAAGTTTGGAATTCAGAGGGGTGTTAATTTCACACTTATGTGAAGTTATGATATCAATATTTGAAAGGCATTTATTCTTACTGATTTATTTATTTATTTATTTATTTTTCAATCAAATGATGTTATTATCTTTGTAAAATGAGATACAATATCTTGTGTCATTCTATGATCATTATTGAGTGTAAATTGGTTAATAAATTTTATATACTATTGAGATATTTCCTGAAGCAAATATTTCATCTAAGTTGTGATCTTTTATCAAAGTATGATTACATTGTCCCGGAAGGACATGATGGTGTATAGTAAATTGTTTGATGATTCTCCAGCAGAGACCTATGAAATCCCAAAACAATGTTTAAGACGATGTAGTGTAAATCACACTTGAGGGGAAGCATATTGAAAATTCAAGTGTGATTTATAGACTCTCTTACTTTGAACTCTCTTATTTTTCCCAACTATTGGTATCAAAGTTTGAAGATAAAATGAGGAAATATGAAAATCCCCGAAGGATTCAAATTGCGAGAAATATTATTTGAAATATTGAAGTATCATTTTTTTAATGACAAAGTTATACATATGGAAAAACGAATATGATTTGCATGACCGGTTAGACCATCCCAAGTCTTATGATGCATTAGAAGAATATGAACATTCTTCAAAATAATAAATTCTCATATGTTGTTCTCAAAGCCAATAAAAGGTGAACTAAGGGGTTTGATTTTCCCATTATTTGATGTGATACATGTGCATATATCCAATATTTTTGTGGGCCACCTAGATATTATATAAGTTTATTGATGCATCGACTAAATGCCCAAGTAAATGTAACCAACCTTGATCAAGTTGGTGTGTGACATGATTTTGAATGTCGAGTTGCACATGTTTATATGTAGAATGGTCTAGAAAAGGTATTTAGCTAAATGCTTCATATTTATAGCTAGACAATTATCATGAGAACAAAGGTCCTTACTTGGACATGTTATTTTGCTAGTAGCAACATCTATATGCATCAAGCCAATGAATCATTAAAATTCTCCCCATCACAATTTGTTCACGGTCAGGAACCTATAATATCTCTCATCTAAGAATTTTTTATGTGAACTGTATGTTATCCATTGTCCAGCAGACAACATTAGATAAAACTACAAGAAAACTGAGATTATGTGATGAACTTGAGTCTTTACCATAAGATATTTTATATCTTGTTATTAGTTTTTGGCATTAGGGGGAGAAAAATAAAATAAGCAGCTCTGAAAAATTTATATAGAATGCATACAAATACTCGCACACAACAATATGAACATGAAGTTCAAAACATGCATTCTCTGGCTAAAAGGGATTTCTAAATTCCTTTATGCTGAAAATGTCATTTTCTATTGAAATTTTATTAAACTAAGGCATGCCTAAAACTTGGTTCCAAAGATAAATCTTAAAGAAGGAAGATGGTCTTGTTGGGGAGGAAAATCTATTAATATGAAAAAGCCAAACTTATTTGTCTTTCTCTCTCTTCTAATCTCTCTTCTCTCATTCATTCTCAATCCTCATGCATTTGACAATTAATGTGATTATTACAATTAATAACTCTACTATATTCAACAACAAATCTGTCCAAAGTTGTCCAGCCCATTTGCATTTTGGTACGAGAGCCGTCAGCTCATTAACAGTTTAATCATGGTCCATTGCTGCTACAGCTCAATTATATGACCACATCCAATTGATCCTCAACAATAGTCAGGAATCTTTCACACATTTTTTCTGCACACAAATAAAATAAAAGTTGATAATTTGCTAATATAAAGCCATTCATGCCTCTAAAATAAATAACATCTTAATATAGTTGCCTAAACACTCTAATAATTTTTTATATTAGAGTGTTTATATATATATATTTTGGGAATGTTCCATTTTTGTTGGAATAGAGTTTGCACACATTTTATGTTTGATTTTTTTTTGTTGGGAATATGTTTCATTCTTAGTATTCCAAAAAAAAAACTATAAACAAGAAAAGCACCGTTTTGAAAAGAAAAAAAAAGGCACCGTTTTTTGAATATGTAGTATGTATTTATTTATTTATATTTATATTTTAACACAGGACTGATTGAAAATAAATGCACCATTTTGACAATTCCTTAAATTGTGTCTAATTATTCTCACATGTTTCATACCATTTTATTGTTGAAAGTTGACATTGCATTTCAAATCTCAAATATTTATATGCAGTGATTTATCACTTAATTACCTTCCAAAACCTACAGTATCCAATTAATCAACCTAAATTAATTTGGAGCCTTCAATTCTATAATTCAAAATTCAAAACTCTATATAAAGGTGAAGACTTTACAAACAGTCTACACCAGCCAGAATATTCAAGGCTTTTTCTTTCTAATTTTTTTTTTCGTTTTCCAACGGCAGCTAAATACAATGCGATTTCTAAAATTTCACCCGCAAGAGAAAACTGAAGAGTCGTACGTCTTTCGTACGTTAAGGACATGACGAAAAAAAACTACCATTTTCAATGAAGATGGTGCTTATGGATTCTAAAGTAATGAAAATATTCCATGATTTACAAATTGTTAATGTTTATTTATATATATTATTATATATTTCTCACAGTGTATTGTATTCTAATACTTTTTATTTTTTAATATTTTTATAGGGTGATCGCATAATACCAGTGAAATTTTTTCTGGTAAGCATGACACTGATTATTTGGTTGGTGAGTTTTACTATCTTATTTGGTTATAAACTTATGTTATTCAGTAATAGTTTACACGATATCTGTGTTTAATGTCGTACTGTGGTTTGACTTAATTTTTTTATAGATCTTATTGGAATGTTGATTGCGGTTGGTGTGGAGAAAACCTATGAGAGAAATGGAACTCAATAAAAAAATGATTGTTGTAGAACTGGACAATGAATGGTATGTTTTATGATTCATGGTATATTATAGTTACATGTGCCTTATGTTATTTAATTTTAATGTGTTTGTTATTGTGCATATAGGGTTTCAAGTGTACCTTATTTGATTTGTATGTCGACATGTTGAATTCTTATCTTGCATCAGGAGAAACCGAAAATGTTGTTGTGATCATTCTTTTGGCCAAAGTTAAAATCTTTCAAGGTGACTCAAACCAACATTACTAGATGATGATAGAGAGTTTATTGATGCAATTACTGAAATAGTAAGAAGTATTGAGGCAATTGCCTCTTTATTAATTATGAACACTATGTCAAATTCTTTTGTTGTTTGGAACGCTACATGGAAGTTGTTGGCTGATGAAATTTTATTTGACAAGAGAAAACAACTGAACAATCAAAGTATGTATTTTATCAGTCTTTAGTATCTTTTTTTTTTTCTTTTCAATTTGGTGTTTTTTACCTTTATAATTGATCTTACTTTTCCGTTCTCAACATTTGAGTTAATTATTTACAGATTTTCACATCGGTGATGATGATCGGAAGACTTTATGTTTGATTGAAGTTGAGAAATTGCTTCGCTCGAATGGGAAGTCTCAAAAAAATTTAAACAATGCCGTATCCCGACATATTGAAAACAATCAACACCAGTTTAACAAGTTAATTTTGGATCAATTAAACTATGACAGGCCAAATTACATGAATCAATGTTGCAGAACCTAACTCAGGAACAGAGCTCTGTTTATAATCGGATTATTGATTCAGTATGGACTGGTGCTGGTGGCTTCTTTTCTTTGTATGGTTATGGGGGCACCGGTAAAACATTCTTGTGGAATTCGTTATATGCAACCATTAGATCTAAATGCTCAATTGTTCTTAACGTGGCTTCAAGTTGTATTGCAGCGTTGTTGTTGCCGGAGGGACGGACAGCTCATTCTACTTTCGCTATCCCATTTTTGTTAAATGAAGAGTCTACATTTGATATTTAATCAACGAGCTGAACTTCTCAAAACGTGCAGCACTTATATATATGTACATGATCAAGTGTAATAAAGAAGAAATCAAGTGCACTAATGTTTTATTTGAAATTTGAAAGGAATCCACAATTTTCTCTTCGTTGACTTTTTAAAACTTTTCATTTAGAATGTAATTATTAATACCTAATTAATGAAATGTTTTTTTTCTTCCTAATTGGGACAATTATTTCATTGACCTAAATATTATTTAATGTAGGGTCACAACCACAATTTTTTTTGTCATTGTTTAAAAAGATAATAAAATAACTTTGTCCATTTTAATTTTATTAGCAAAACGAAGTTGTTTATGCTTCACATAGAAAAAAAAATTGATTTGTCCACAAATTCTAGCTCAAATGGTAGAAATATCGAAATTGCTAGTGTCTGATGTCATGATCGGGATTCGATCCCTGGTCACTCCACTTTGTGTGTGTGAGTTTCCAATGACTTTGCCATTTCGTCTACCAACCAAAAAAAAAAACTTGATTTAGGGAAAACAAAGAAATGGCATGCTACTAACATTTGAATCCTCTTTTTCTGAAGTCAACGAAACAATATCTCAACTCTTTATGTACATCGCTAAATATACCTAATAGATTATATAGAAAAGCTAAATATACCTAATAGATTATATAGAAAAACAGTAAATACGGTGAAATAAAAAAACTAAAAATATAAAAAGAAATAAAATATCATTGGAATGTACAATAATTCACTCATTCAATTTTTAAAATCATTTAACACGATTGATTTTTTTTTGCAAGAATTTTTTGTCAACCAAAATCAATATTCAACACCAAATTAAAGTCACACCGGAGGATTTTTATTTCAAGAATTGTTAAAAAAAATATGAAAAAATAAAATAATTTGCTATATTAATAATTTTAATACACCAAACACTTTATATTTTTTTCAGTTCCTTCAAAAGTTTTCTTGAAAATAGTTACATGTTCAACTTCAAATTCTTTATTATTCATGTCACTAAAATTCCATCTTATTGTATAATCTACCATCCGTAGAAATTGGTTTCAACATTTGGCTCAAAGAAAAAAATTGCTTTCAATATAGCATGTCATGAATCCTACCAGTTGGACCTTCTTTCATAAGTCTATTGCCATGTTAGCGAAAGATTTCACACCCAAAATCGGCAAGCAAAGTCATTTTTACGTTGGATTTGTCGCACATGATCTTCTCTAGCACGTACGAAAAATTTCCTATATCAATGTGTTCATATTTCTCTTTATATATCTTTTAATTAATTATTTTGATGTTTGTAACTAAATTGCTTACGGTCCATTGAATGAAAACATGATCATTTAAGCAAAGGTTGATATATTTTTTGTGTTCTATTCTACTTTGATTTTTTTTTTTTTTTTGTCTTTTAGTTGTTATTTTAGAGAGGTCTCTCTCTTACTTTTTATGAAAATTAAATGTTAGTAGTTCATTAGCCCCTAATTTTGCAAATTGTAATCAATTAGCTCATGTAACGTGTATCATAATCAATTATCCTTATGTGACGTGGCGATACGTTGGCAGATGCCATATATGCAGTTAACAGTCACGTCATCAAAATAGATGGAGTAAACGGAGCATGAGGCAATTTAATTGACATTTTACAATTTCATAAGGGTATTTGCTTATTTTCAAATTTTAGGGTGGATATTTGACGAATTTTGAAATTTCAAGGCGTATTTGACATTTCACTCTAAAATAAATATAAGGAAGCAAATGTGCAATTAAGCAAAAAAAAATAACATTATACTTTGTAAAATAAACAACTATAAGTCTATAACCAAACGATATTGAGTTCAAGTGGTTATTAAGTTCTTTATAAGACAAATGAAATTCAATTTTCGAAACTTTGTGTGTTCAATGTTTTGCAACATTAAATATTTTGTATCATTTATTTCTTTTCTTTTTTTCACCACAAGTTTAATCGCTTATTTTCTACTTCTACCATATTTGAGTGTACAAATTGAAAATGTGGGGAGTTATTTTTTTTTAATGATAAAATTTATGTATACAGTATTTTGTAAAATTCTTTTGTTTAGTTTTAAATTAATTTTTCATGTACTTTTTTTTATTGCCATTTTTAGTATAAACTTTTTTAACTATAATATGTTGTAATTTAATAAAATAATCAAAAGACAAAAAATATTATGTGTGACTTATTTCGAGATTATTGATTTATGGGGTATATTTTTTATTATTTTTCTATTTTATATTTTTCAAAGGTAAAATATTAAAATATTAATTTTTTATGTCACATTCTTTCCCGTGCTTGGCACGGGTCCGAATACTAGTTATCATGAAAAGCGTAGAGAATGCAAAATATTTATACCTCCAGAAGAGGTTCTGGTACCTGTCATTTATGATATAAAGAGATCTTAATCAATTATATCTCTACCAATTAAAACAAGGAACCAAGAACTTGAAAAATTGTCGAAAAATGAGATAGCGCTAAATATTATAAGTGCGAAAACATTGAACCCAAATTAAGGGGCGTGGTTTGCCAAAATATAAAGAAGCAATTCATTTGCAAAATATAATAGCTTTTCGACTTGAACTCCATACCCTGAAGGTATAAGTCCAATTAGGCATATATGAGCCTTCATATTCAAGTGAAATGAGAAATATTCACCTAAAGTGAAATAAAAATATTTTCTTACTTGATTAAGTTTAGTAACACAAAAGCCTCAATTTATTTGAAAAATGTGTTACAATATATTTGTATGGCTTACTTGTTGTTGGTGAGGATTATATGAAAATTACATTTCAAAGGTTTTGGGTTCGATTCTTGGTGAGGTACTTTTTAACATTTTATTTGAATTAATGTTAGGGTAAAATAAGCGGGAAATAAAAATTAGCGTTAACAATAGCAAAACGGAACAAACTTATAATATAAAAGATAATAATAATAATAATAATAAATATTTAACAGTTAAATGTTGTGGGTGCGATTCTTGGTGAGATACTTTTAACATTTTATTTGAATTAATGTTAGGGTAAAATGAGTGGGAAAATAATTAGTGTTAACAATAGCAAAACGGAACAAACTTACCGGTTAAAATTCCTATTTATATATTTAAACCTAAAAAAAACTATCATGGAAATAGCATATCTTGATTCCGGTATTATGTTCCATCCTCTCTTCCAAATAGCATATCTTGATTTTCACAGATTGAATTCATCACCTTCTTTTCCCCCATTTCTTGGTACGTTTTGATTTCGATTTGTTTCTGTGATTTCTGTTTCATAATTTTTCCTTAATTTCCTTTAATTTTATTCTTGATTTCATTAATCCTTTGAACCCAATTACTTGTTGAAATTCTACTATTTTATTAAAACTAAGTAATCTGCAAATTTCACTGATTGCTTATGTTTTTGTTTGTGGCAGTTTCAAAACATTGGTTACCGCTGCAAACTCGTAGTTGTTGGAGATGGAGAAATTGTTGACGACTGCGAGAAATGTTGAGGTTAGCAATCATATACCCGATGATATTATTTTCTCTATTCTCTCCAAACTTCCTCTCAAATCCTTGAAGCGATTTGGATGTGCATGCAAATCATGGTCCCTCTTATTTGACGACAATTGTTTCATGACTATGTTCCGCAACAATCTCTTAACAAAAGATCATCCTTATTATGACTATACATCTGTCCTCATACAAACCAAACATGGTGCTTACTATCACAATTATAAATATCGTTTGCATTCTCTTTCTGGCGATGACAACATTGTCGAATTAGATTGGCCGAATCCATTTCCAATTCAAGAGGAGGATAACCACCCCTCATCATCTGAAGAAGAAGAAGAAGGGTTGGAGGATAAGCCACCAGTTACACGTTTTTTAATCGTGGGCTCGGTTAGTATTAATGGCACTCTTTGTCTGGACAATCGGTATAGTGAAGCTGAACTTTTATTGTGGAACCCAACTACAAACGAATTCAAGTTCATTCCTTCCAGCCCTATTCTATCTATACCTTATTACCGTGTTTGCCCCGACCACACTCTGGTTGGTTATGACCATGTTAAAGATGACTATAAGGTGATTCGGAGCATGTGTGCTTTTCCAAACCCTGAATTGCCACCCGTTGTCTTTTGGGATTTATATAGTCTGAATAGCAACACTTGGAGTACAATTGAGGCCGATGTTCCCTGTACTTATTACAATCTAGACATGTACACGGATGGAGTGTGTCATTGGTGGGGTAAAAGAGAAAAGCAGGCATATTTGGTGTCATTTGACTTCAGCAATGAATCTTTCATTACAACACTCATACCCTCGTACGTGGATGATAGCGATGTTCTTAATAATGCGGTCTGGAGACACGTGGTGCTATTAAATAGGTCTATTGGTTTAATATTATATTATTCAGAGACATCCATGTTTCACATATCAATTTTGGGTGAACTTGGTATAAAGGATTCATGGACTAAACTCTTCATTATTGGACCCTTACCTTGCCTCTGGGGTCCAATTGGAGCTGCTAAGAAGAACAAAATACTGTTTAATAAAAAAGACGGTGGATTTGCCATGTTTGATTTAAGTAACAATACTATTGAGGAGATTGGTGTTATACCAAATTGTACTTATTGTAAAACAGTATTGCACAAAGAAAGCAATCTTCCGATTGGAGGAATAGGTAATTGATTTATTTCTTCTGTTTTCCCTCAAGAGTTATGCTCGCTAGGATTTTAACTTGTCAAATGGGCATATCACAATTATTATCAACTATGTACCAAATTAAGAAACCATTTGATAATATGAATTGTGCTTTATTGTTTTTATTTTGAAAGTTTACTCTTTTTTCATCTGCAAACTGATTAGGTTAATATTAGAGTCTTGAAACTTTTGTATTCACGGAGCTTAATATTTGAACTGAATATTTTATGCAGCAATCAATCGAATTGCCAAAATGTAGAATGAGTATCGTCAAATGAGAGAACATTTTGAGTTACATACCACCACATTACTAAAATCAATAAATATGGATATGTTTGATTGCATAAATTGGTTTAAATGAAAAATATAAATGAAGCATATATATAAAATTACATACCCTTTATTCATTTATAATTTATAATTTTAGTTTATGTAGACCATAATACATGTGTTGCTGATCTACAAGTGTTATCTTTCACACCACAAGGTACGAAATTATTAGTCATATTAAAACAAAAGCGAATTTCTTTCAATTCGCGTTTGTTTCCTGTTCTAGCTTCACAAGTAAGTATAGGTACAATTCCCTCCATTTGTTTTGCTAGTTGCCTTTCAAAATTACTTATAAGTATTGGGGTATTACTTGTAACAATACCAGCATTTGCTATTAGTATTCGTTGGCCACATCCCATGCACGGTGAATGAGTGACCCCTTATTGGATTTTGGCATGCATTTGAAGACCTGCACACAGCAGGTGGCCATTGAGCTGCGACCAAATAAGCATCAAATGCTTGAGTGTTGGTGGTGAATATTAATGTAACAAAAAGGAACATAACAAATAGCTTCATCCAAGCCATTGCAGAAAATTAAAGTTATGTTTATTTGGATTGCATTTTGAAATTATGTATCAATAGTATTTATAGGCAAAGTGAAATTCCAAACTTTTATTTATGCACCCCCCCAAATATCAAATTGTATACCCTACATTTTTTGTTTACTTATTTATCCCTTTCTTCTCCTTATATTAATTTCTTTTTACTTTGGTTTTTTTTTTGGTCAAGTAGCCTAACGGCTTGAAATTCCACCCTTAAAATGGATAAGTGGGATGACCCGGGTTCGATCCCCGACCCCCTGCATATATAATGCGGTGTCCAACCAATTGAGCCAAGCTCATGGGACTTTACTTTGGTTTATTTAACAGTTGTGGAAATGAATATTGGATTAGATAGGTTGAGTGGACAAACATGATTTACTAATTTGCTTCTGAGTTTTGTTTAAATTATACGCTCTATAGACAAAATGAAAGTTGATAATCCTTTTTTAGTCTACCCAAGGTGTACCGCAAAGATAGTTCGCCCACCCTAGACTTGTACCAAGAGAAAACTCCTTTTCCTCTCTAAAACTCTAGCTCTTGTGTGGTGACAAATCCTAATCCTTGCATCTACATCTCTACTCTCTTTCTCAATTTTTCTATGAATAAAGTACTCCCTATTTATAGAAAAATATATGCCAATAAACTAGTAACAAATCTATTTTAAAATCCAAGTCATAGTGCCCTCAAAAAACAAAAAAATCACAAAAAATCTCCAGAATCTTCGATATTGATTCTGACTTCTTTTGTTACCGAGGTTTCAAGGCATATCCAACAATTCTCCACATTGCCTTTAAATCGATGGTGATCCAATCAACCACTGTGCTGCTCTCTCTTGAATCTTCTATTCAAAATCATAGGCCAAGTCCAAGTCCTACTTGAACCTTGACCTAGGCACTAGCCTCCACTTGCTCCCCGCAAGCATTACCTCATTCTCTTCATCCCTCAGAATGTCTTCCGCCCTCATGAAGATTTTGCCTCCCACTACCATAGGATTTTTTGTAGCACCGACAAGATTCACCACTTCCTCTTCAGCCCCCGGAGTGATCAAGTCTGTCCTCCTGAAGAAACGCTTGCTCCCAACTATAATCAGATTTTTAGATAGTCCAACAAGCTCCACCACCCTTCGACCCCCGGAATGCCTTCCGTCCTCTCGAAGTATTGCTTGGCTCTAAACCAACCTTGGAATTTTAGGCGGTTCTACAAGCTGCAACATCAAACTCCCCTTGCACCCCGACTACCTCCAGTAGTCCTACAAGTCCTCAAGTTTAATCATTGTTGCTTCCAATTGCCTCCGTGATGTTCTTCCAAGTTTTGCACTTCTTCAGCCACAATCAAAACATAACCCACAAGGTCTCCATAGCTACACTCCTTTGGTGCAACAATACCACTCTCCTCTCAATCTCCTAGGTAGCCAAGAGCTAATGTTGATTGTCTTCGTCTAGTCCCATTATCCGAAGACTCCACCTCAAACTGAGTTTCCTCCACCAAAGTCTCACTATGTTTCCCACCTTGTAATGTGCAAAACTATTCAACTACTCTGAAACATACTTCAAGCCATTGTTAGTCTTCAATACTTCCAGTTCAGTTCCACCACCTAGTAAACCTTGCTCACTAGTCCAACTAAACTCATGTCACTAACAATTACCAACCGAAGTCCACAACTCAATCACATCATGAGAATCACCACTAGTAACAGATGCATGACCAATAGTAGAACCAACTATCTTTGCATCAAAGTTCAGGAACATACCTCACATCATGTAAAAGAAACACACGATTGTCAGACCTCGTAAGACAAACTGAAACCATATATTGAACCTTAAGCTTTCTCGTCTCCAAGAGAACGACTTCACCTTCAACTAGCTCTAGGGTTTCAAAGTATTCCTTCTTCAAACACATGTTATATGAGCATCCAAAGTCAATGACTAAATACTCCACTGATTCCCAACTTCCACTAGACCATCCACATACTCATAATAAAGTTGTTGTTTCAGATAGTAACCCGAGTATTCTTAGCACCGCCTCTCCGGGCTGATGTTGAGTATATTACCACCGCCTCTCTAGGCCGACCTTCTTCTTCACCATCTCCATTAACTTCATGTTTTATCCATCATCCTGAACATTAAAATTGCTTCCATCTTCTCTTTTCACAATTCCAACTCGTCTTCGGAAAGTCTCTCGATATTCCACTTGGAACCCACAGTGGACACTTCAAATTTTTCTGATTTCCCCACAGTGCGCGCCAATTGTTGTGAATTCGTCAATATGAATTTCTGACTTCTTTTGTTACTAAAATTTCAAGGCATATCCAACAGTATAAGTAATAACCACAAGATAATAAGAACTTTAAACACCTTACTTGACTTATATTTATAAAAGTTTCAAATCAATCATATTCATCTTTTGTCTTGTGGAAAATCAAGTCAAGGATGTGTTGATGCAATTAGGGTTACACAAGCTGTTACTTGCATGAAGTTGTTAAGGTGGCACACAGACATTGGTTGACATGGATGCAAAGTGTGTGATGATAGCATGCAGACATTGGTTGACATTGATAATATAGTCTAATACAATAATAGTCTAATAGAATATAGTCTAATACAATAATAGTCTAATAATAATAATTTAGTGATTAAAAACAACAAAGGTAAAAGTATACACATACATTTATTTACATACTTGAATGGCAAATCAATAAAATTATTTTAAGAACAGACTTGGATAATAAATTATACAACAACCCATCCAAAACATATCATGTTTTGTACGAAATGTTTGAATTCCAGTTCACTTTGTTGCATCCCATATGCGAATACTTTTGTCTTCAAAGTTTGGCATGGAACATTACACATGAAACATTATTCATGTGCCCTCTCAAAAATTAGAGCAACCAAAATTCAACACTGAATTTAATGAGATTTGGGAATTCCTAGTTCTTAAAACAAATTCAATTATACTGTAAAGAAATTAAATATATATCAATATCAAAACTGGAACCAAACATACCATTAATTTAAATTATAATTTGTAATCGTTATACAGTACTATGTCCTATTGTGTGGAAAACATGAGCAAGGGTAATCTATTGATTAAGAAGGCAACTTATAAGTTAATTATGTGAAATACACTCTTCAAATTTTAAAATTTGTCAAATATCCCTCGAAATTTGGAAATAGGCAAATGCTTTTTCTAAAATTGTAAAATTAATCAAATTGTCCCCTACTTCATTTACTCCATCTATTTTGATGACGTGACGGTGAACGACATACGTGGCACCTGTCAACGTGGTGCCACGTCATAGGGGTAATTAATTAGGATACACGTTACAGATGATAATTGACTAAAATTTGCAAAACCAGGTGGCTAATTGCTCTAATTTCAATCAATTAACCCAATGATTTTGCAAATTTTAGTCAATTACCTTTTTGTGACGTGTATCCTGATCAATTACCCCCCTAATGTGACGTGTTACGTATGCAGTTAACAACCACGTCATCAAAATAGACGGAATAAACGGAACATGAGGTAATTTGATTGACATTTTACAATTTCATGGGATATTTGCTTATTTCCAAATTACATGGAGATATTTAACAAAGTTTGGAATTCAGAGGGGTGTTAATTTCACACTTATGTGAAGTTATGATATCAATATTTGAAAGGCATTTATTCTTACTGGAACAATACATGTGTTAACAATAGAGATAGCCAAAGAAAGGAGCCTAGAGTTTCTATTGGAATAAGCAAAGCTTGATGAAAGCTAAGAGGTTTTTTTTTTAATTCATGATGAAAGCAAGAGTTACAATAGTATATATAAACTAGAGATTAGAAAATATCATACCAATCCTCGTGAGCTTAGCTCAGTTGGTAGGGAAATCGCACTATATGTGTAGGAGTTCGGGTTCGAATCTGGGACACTCCACTTATTCACCTTTAAAGGTTGATTTTCTAGCAGGGGCGTCTCCAAGTTTTTGGAGGCCATGTACAAAAATATAAAAGTGGCCCTTTAATAAAGAAACGTAAAAAAAATTTATAAAAAAAACATCATCGATTTAAATTGCAAATAACATAAAAAATATAATCAATCTTGTAATTAACATAAAAAAAATTCGTTGTCTAACAATAACAACAAAATACAATATAGCTACTTAAAACGAGTCATTCTTCCAGCATTTTTTGAAGCAAATTCATCAATCAAGTCTTCGTATTTTATGTCACTGTTCCTTTTTTTTTTCCTTTACAAAAATTGGACCTGAACCTAACAGTATTGTAGTATTGTAATATAATTATTTTTTACACCCCCAAATTTACTAATACTATTACCCTATATAATATTTTTTGAGGCCCTTCTTTTTAAGAGGCCCTATGCCATGGCACATGTTGGCCATGGTATAGAGCCGCCACTGTTTTCTAGCCACTAAACAACTTGAAGAAAAAAATCATACCAATGCGCCTTGGATTGGTTTGGTTGGTGCGGTTTACAGCATAATATTTCAGTATCAAACCATTTGAAACATATAAAAAAAAATTGAAGTTCCAAAATGACATTACAGTACCAATAAAAGTTGAAAAAAGAAAATATCATACCAATGCACTTTGGATTTTTTTTTTTTTTTATAAGCACCAATGCACTTTGGATTGGTTTGGTTGATGCAGTTTACAGCATAACATTTCAGTATCAAGCCATTTTAAACATTTTAAAAAAATAAATTGAAGTTCCAAAATAACATTACAGTACCAATAAAAGTTGTTTATCCAAAATAACATTTCAGTAACTTACAATTTTAAATATCCAAAAATAGATCTTGAAGTCAGGGACGGACCCAGCTATAAGTGAGGGTGTGCACTTACACACCCTGAGTTTTTGATATTTGCACGTATAATATGTATTATATCTGTTTTGCACCCACTGAATTTTTTATTTTGCATCTGGCCAAAGATCCTCCATCTCCTCAAAGAAGTCCAGATGTAAATCGGCCCATCTATTTTCTTTTTATTCTTTCTCACTAAACTTTTGTGTATAATTAGGCATTAATTGATTTCACTCTGTATTATTGTTTTAACATTCTTTAAAGAGAACCATATTTGACAACTATTTTACTAAAAATTCAAAAAATGTGTTGGCGGGCAATGACTCAAACACACAATCTCCACCTTTTTTACTAAACACTAAACCATTTGGTGGACATTTCAATTTTTATGCTTCAGTTTCATAAATATAATATATATTCAATTCAATAATTTGATTGAGACAACAAATGACCCTAGACGGTAATACTATTAGGACATTTCAATTCTATAATTTTTAGTAAAAAAAATTCAATATATTATAGAAAGTTACAAAAAAATTGCAAAATTTTTATTGAAAAATAAAATGATAAAATAAAAATTTAGTAGTTTAGATAAATGGTAAAATAAGAAAATAAAATCACCGCATAAAAACTCGGTATATATCTCCTATATATTATAAAAATATTAATGACGTTAAATTTTTTGCACCCACTTATCTAGGTCCTCGATCCGCCATTGCTTGAAGTTCCAATATAATATAAACTTAAGTTTAATAATGTAGTTTGGTTTGATTTAGTTCGGTTTTCTGAAACCAAATAAGGTTTTTACGGTTTTCGGTTTCATTCATCCATGTTTACCAGAGGAAATAGGAATAATCTTAGAGTTCGGATATGAGACTGACAAAAACTTGTTTCCATAAAAATTTAACTTGAGTTGTGGGGAGTCAGGAGCTCATTAGTCGTTTGAACGCAATTACTTGATTGAAATTCTACTATTTTTTTTTGTGATTAGAAATTCTACTATTTTATTAAAATTAGTTTGGGAATTTCACTTATTGCTTATGTTTTTTTTTGTGGCAGCCTCAAAACATTGGTTACCGCTGCAAACTTGTAGTTGTTGGAGATGGAGAAATTGTTGACGACTACGACAAATGTTGAGGTTAGCAATCATATACCCGATGATATTGTTTTCTGAAATTCCGGCGCAGGTTGGTGACAGATGTTGAGTCAGATGTTTCAACATCGTACCAACACAGAACATAACAGACAGGGTAATATTAAATAAAAGAAATTAAAGAACACAGTATGTTGTTAACTCAGTTCAATGCAACTCACCTACTCTGGGGGATATCAATCCAGGAAGGAAATTCACTATAAGAGTCCTAGTTCAAAGCCCTCAGCAAACGCCACGTTTACGACTTATCACCTTGACACTATCCGTGCAACTTCTACCTAGGAACTCCTAGATATGAGATCCCATCTCACTTCCCTCAAACAACACAGACAGCGTTGCTTACAAACGATTACAATCAATGGAGACACACTCCAATAAAACAAACTGACTATGTGCTTAAAAACATAAGAGTAGATTCACAAATTACAACTCAACTAAACATCCACCTATGTGCTATGATAATAAATGGAAGCACCATAGTGGTATACAAAATAAAACACAAGGCTTACAAAGACACGAAACCCTAAAAGACTACATCTTTGATATTCTAATTTTGCTTCAGTTTCGGTGTATAAAATTAGGTCATAGTATTCCTTTATATAGCCACGAGTTAGCATGGGCTTGCTGAGCAAATCGGGCTTGAAACACAGCTGGTAATTGGAGAAATTCAACACAAATATTCTTGAACCAAATATAATGTTTCCTTAAATACATTGTTTCCTTAAATATATTGTTTCCTTAAACGTTGAAACACTTTTAGAAATAAAACTAGGGTGTAGCCGCCTTCTGGAACTTCAAGGACAATGCACGTCTTGGCACACAAGAAAACGAGCGTGGTTTCCATAAATAAACATCAGAAGGTACGATCTATAATTAAGACGCGAAATCTATAATTGATCTGCAAATTTCACTGATTGCTTATATTTTTGTTTGTGGCAGCTTCATAACATTGGTTACCGCTGAAAACTCGTAGTGTTGGAGATGGAGAAATTGTTGACGACTGCGACAAATGTTGAGGTTAGCAATCATATACCCGATGATATTATTTTCTCTATTCTCTCCAAACTTCCTCTCAAATCCTTGAAGCGATTTGGATGCGCATGCAAATCATGGTCCCTCTTATTTGACGACAATTGTTTCATGACTATGTTCCACAACAATCTCTTAACAAAAGATCATCCTTATTATGACTATACATCTGTCCTCATACAAACCAAACATGGTGCTTACTATCACAATTATAAATATCTTTTGCATTCTCTTTCTGGTGATGACAACATTGTCGAATTAGATTGGCCGAATCCATTTCCAATTCAAGAGGAGGATAACCACCCCTCATCATCTGAAGAAGAAGAAGAAGAAGCGTTCGAGGATAAGCCACCAGTTACACGTTTTTTAATCGTGGGCTCGGTTAGTATTAATGGCACTCTTTGTCTGGACAATCGGTATAGTAAAGCTGAACTTATATTGTGGAACCCAACTACAAACAAATTCAAGTTCATTCCTTCCAGCCCTATTCTATCTATACCTTATTACCGTGTTTGCCCCGGTCACACTCAGTTTGGTTATGACCATGTTAAAGATGACTATAAGGTGATTCGGAGCATGGGTGCTTTTCCAAACCCTAAATTGCCACCCGTTGACTTTTGGGATTTATATAGTCTGAATAGAAACACTTGGAGTACAATTGAGGCCGATGTTCCCCGTTCTTATTACGATCTAGACATGTACACGGATGGAGTGTGTCATTGGTGGGGTAAAAGAGAAAAGCAGGCATATTTGGTGTCATTTGACTTCAGCAATGAATCTTTCATTACAACACTCATACCCTCGTACGTGGATGATAGTGATGTTTTTAATAAAGCGGTCGGGAGACACGTGGTGCTATTAAATGGGTCTATTGGTTTAATCTTAAATTATTCAGAGACATCCATGTTTCACATATCAATTTTGGGGGAGCTTGGTATAAAGGATTCATGGACTAAACTCTTCATTATTGGACCCTTATATATTTTTGAAAAGAAAAGAAATTGACATGGAATAATCTTGCCGGAGGATCTTTTACCAACAATTTCCTCACAAAATCTTTGGCCATGGTTTCTGTCGGAAATCAGGCTTGTTTCGTAAGACCTGCATATGATGTGATCATATATTAAATGTAAGCAAAATATTAATTCTAGTTCTTTAAGGGAAACATATAGACTAATCATGTCCTCAAAATAATAGATAGAAAAGCTAACATAAAAAAACAGGAAACTCAGAATGTCATAATAATTAAGCGTGCCTCCTTGAAGATACCAAAATGGTCGTCTCCCACAAAGCAATATGTATGTAATCACACCAATACTCCATATATTTGATTCAGTGCTCGACTTTCAACACTTCTGGTGCAACGTAGTAAGCACTTCCAACCATATCTTGAACTCTCTTTCTTAAAGTTCATTTTCAAAGAGATAGAACTATAAGTCTCAAATAAAGATTGCATGAACATGTCTGATACATAGCTGCATAAAAAATGAAACAAATCAAATCAATCAAAATATTAACATAAATAGTTTTCCTCAGCAGGTTTTATGAAATCGGACAAACCAAAATCAATATCCTTTAAACCAAGCTGAATCGTATTTGTTTGATTTGAATAGAAAATTCTGCACACAAAAATGAAAACAAAAAGAATTTAATATTTAGTAACATAACTCCACATTGCTGAGATATGCCAATGGACTTGAAGGCACCTATGGCTTCATGTCGCGATGTACCAAGCCATGTAAATGACACTGAGCTGCAACCTTCAGCATCTGCCTTACAACCACTGCAACATCTTTTTCAGTATAACGGTTATCCTTCCTATAAAATAAGAGGTAGAAAAACTAAGTTTCGGGTACAAGGAAAAAACACATTGCTGAACACAAAAATAGTAGGCAATAATATTTTGGAGTCCTCAGTGATCCTTGTTCCGAAAATTTGCAAAGTTGTAGGCATTCTTAAGGGCCAACTAGACAGTTTATGAAAAAAAAAATTACATCCAAGATCATACATAACTTACTTTCCCAATATCCGGTTTATAGATACACTACAATCAAAGTAGCTCAAGAAATTGTCATTAGTTATTTTTACTTTGCACATCAAAATAAATTGATAATATAAATTGCACATCAAAATTCAAACATTTTTGTTTCTGATAATCCAATAAATTCATTGAAAGAAACATAACTTGAGTACATACCTTCTATTCATCTTCAAAAAGGGTCACAAAAATAAAACAATGGAATGGAAAACTAAGGAGAAAATTGGAAGTATCTTCTATTCATCTTCTCCATAATCTCAGCCATCTTGTCTCTACCATTTATTTTGTCAGAGACTTAAATGGTCATTTAACACCATTTAACCATGAACTACTTCTTTTGTTTCCCATGTAAACCTGCAAACACATTTTGAATAATTTCCTGATAATTTAGTGTCTTAAGCTACTCAATGAGGTTGCCATCTATAGATGTAATTTTCCCTACATTAACTACTAACAACCTGCTATAATAATAACCAAATATATGATACAAAAAATACCAAAACTTATAGAAGTGAAGCATACCATATTCCAATTGCATTCCTAAATCCAAGAGAAACCATTAACTAGAGAAGAGGATGAATTGAACCTCTAAAGAACCTTCTTTTTGATAATGGGATGGTTCACACAAGTTGTCACACTATTAACATAGGATAAATTTTTTTTTTTTTTTTGAAAATACAATAGAAAACAACCATATCACAAGGTGTACTGCAAGGGCTGGAACTAAATACAATTAATGTGCAACAATAAAGCTCATGAACCATTCACACCACTAGAATGAGAATAATCCTGCAGTCATACAAACCTAACACCCTGCTACTATTACTCCACAACTAATACACCCGATCTAAACCTGCAACACCAAATATACTAAATAGAAAACAAGGTGAAACAATAGAGCTTCTTATAAACTCCAAAACAGTAGCTGATGGCACAAACTGAAGACACTTCCAATCGCTTACAGATTTCCACTATTACAGAAAAAAAATCGCTGAAACTTAATGAAATAAAAACTAAGAAAACATAAACAAATTTGGGAATAGAATCAGTACCTGAGAGAGATAGTGAGTCTAGGGTTCAATTCGTTTCACTGAGCTTCAATTCGGAGGGAGAGGAACGAGCTAAGTGATTCAGTGGAAGGAATTTATGCAATCAGTGACTTGCAATTAGGGTTCGATAGAGAATGAGAGTGAGAGAGATGACGAGTGAGAGAGAGATGGCCGTGATTGAGAGGCCGGCCGTGAACGATCGAGTTTGAGAGAGAGACATTCAGTTCGCCGTCGTGTATATGCAGTTCAGTTCGAGAGAGAGATTGATATGCAGTTCGCGTGAGTTAGCCGTGTTATGTTTTTCTTGTTTTGACATTCTACCACTTATAATTAATTTCCATTCAAACAAAATAAACAAACTTGGCAGTTTACATCTGCAGATATTTATGATTAGATATATAATTATTTTAGAAACTTTTTACTATAATTACAAGATTGCCACCGTGTTTAGTTTTGCATCTTGGAATATTAAGATCAGATGTAAAAAGTTGTGTCTATTTATTTTTTATTTCAGGGAAAATTGAAACCAGATGTAAAATATATTCCATATTCCTTTTTACATCTGGTATCTCTTCCACTAATATAAAATCTTTAGTAATAAGTCATATTTGTAGTTGTGTTTGCAAGTAAGGTTGGTATACTCATTTTCATCCTTTGTTCTATTTAAGAAACTGAATGTTAAAATCATGGTTTATATCATTTAGTCCATATATATATATTGACTAATTGAATAGGTCATTATTTCATAGAGCTTATTGCTAATTAATATAAAATCACTTGTTATTGTTTGATTTTATCAACTCATGGTTTTCTTTGTCAAGTGATTGTATACTGCTTTTATCGTTCATATATTTGTGCTCTATGACTTATGAATGATGAAAATAGATTATTAGGTTTACTTATTTGTGCTTGGTATAGTTAGTTGTTTCACCGAGGCTAACCACTTTCTATCTATGATCAAACGGACCTGACTCTTGTAATTTTTAATATTACAAATGCAAAATACTCTATTTTGAGATTATCTATTATACCTACTTCATGAGTATCAATTAAAGAACGAGTCTTATTTTATGTGTTGTATATTAGTAACTATTATTTAAGAGTGATTTCTATATATATCACTAGTTCCTACAAAGTAAGAATGGTCACAGTACCATAATCCCTGAATGGTCTTAGTACCATATTAAAATGATCTTTGTGTCATTATATTGATTGATATTGTAGTATCAATATCGGTGGTATCGTAGTACCACTGGTGGTATTGTATAGTACCGTTGACTCAGATTGATATCGTAGTATAAATATGGGTGGTATTGTAGTACCGCTGAGTCATAGATTGATATTGTAGTATCAATTCGAGTGGTATCGTAGTACCATTCAAGAAGGTGTATTCTTTGACCGATTTCTACGGTGCAGTAGCAAATCGGTATAAAGTTGTAACTGGGCTGTTTTATCCTAGGGACTTCGTGGTTGATAGTCTGCTTGCACAATTTTGGGCAGTGCCGCGAAACGTCTTAAAGAGAGCGACCTAGTCCGCGACTCAACCCAGTAATCTCTTCGGTGGCTGAAAATTATTTTTAATGATTTTTTTAACTCTGGTAACAACATTTCATTTAAACCAATTTATGCAGTCAAACATATCCATATTTATTGATTTTAGTAATGTGGTGGTATGTAACTCAAAATGTTCTCTCATTTGACGATACTCATTCTACACTTTGGCAATTCGATTGATTGCTGCATAAAATATTCAGTTCAAATATTAAGCTCCGTGAATACAAAAGTTTCAAGACTCTAATATTAACCTAATCAGTTTGCAGATGAAAAAAGAGTAAACTTTCAAAATAAAAACAATAAAGCACAATTCATATTATCAAATGGTTTCTTAATTTGGTACATAGTTGATAATAATTGTGATATGCCCATTTGACAAGTTAAAATCCTAGCGAGCATAACTCTTGAGGGAAAACAGAAGAAATAAATCAATTACCTATTCCTCCAATCGGAAGATTGCTTTCTTTGTGCAATACTGTTTTACAATAAGTACAATTTGGTATAACACCAATCTCCTCAATAGTATTGTTACTTAAATCAAACATGGCAAATCCACCATCTTTTTTTTCAAACGGTATTTTGTTCTTCTTAGCAGCTCCAATTGGACCCAAGAGGCAAGGTAAGGGTCCAATAATGAAGAGTTTAGTCCATGAATCCTTTATACCAAGCTCACCCAAAATTGATATGTGAAATATGGATGTCTCTCAATTGGACCCCAATTGGACCCCAGAGGCAAGGTAACACTACTACAAATTTGACTTTTTACATCCGGCCAAAAGTACTTATTACATCTGGCCCCCGTTAGATGTAAACTTACGAGATATAGTAAGTTGGACACTTTTTACATCTGGCCCCAACTGATGTAAAATGTTCACTTTTTACATCAGCTTTGCATGTCAGTTGATGTGAAAAGCACTTTTTCAATTATTTTTTACATCTGGCCAAAGTTTTCCCCTGATGTAAAGGCCAAGCTTTCCTCAGATGTAAAAACTTCACTTTTCACATTTGCCCAAACTAACCACTGATGTAAAATCTTCACCTTTTTTTAAAAAAAATCTTGCGATTTTTTTTTAACTCACGTACCTGCGTATAATCTGTATATATATATAATAGACACAATCCAAAATCAAAAACATTGATACTACAAATTTCTAAAGCATTCAACATGTGAATTAAGGCAAATAGTATTAAAGCAAAATAGTAATATCATTAATATGACCATTCAAAATCCAAAATTAAAATTAAAGTCAAAACAATTCACAATAACTTTGCAGCACTATCATCAAATTAATACCAATACACTATCGTAAGCACCAACCTAGTTAGCTCCCTTCCTCAGCACCACCACTATCGTCAAAATCAATCTCAGGGTTATATAGATCAAGAAAACAAGTTGCCCAGCGGTTTCGCAAATCATACAGCTCCTCATCTGTTAATGTTGTAGGATCATTGAACACCTACAATAAGTAAATAACTTAATTCAGCCACTTATCAACATTCAGAACTATACCAAATTGTTATTAACCGATAATTAATACAAATAATTTGAGAGCTAGACTCTCCCAATGTCAAAAAGGCCTCAAATCTGCACAAATAATAAGATCATCATTCTATAATTTCAACTCAATTTATACTCAACATGTCTTGTGTTCTTTCTTCTTTTTTTTTTTTTTTTTGAAGAGGCAAATTTTATTAAGCAATTCAATAACAAGGAGTACAAGAGAAGCACTATAGAAAAAGAAAACAGCAAATACAAATTTTGTTCACCCTCCCAAATCAAAACACGCCAAATGTAAATTTGCTTACATAATAATACCCAATGCTCCTATTAACACCAAATACAATGGTGTTTGATAATAATCCTAATTATAATCTACAAACCATCAGATGTTGCTTCCACCATGTGAATCAGCTTGCAACATGAGGCTGGAAATAAAAAATAAAAATTTAATTAGTTAAAATATCTGAAGACACACATAATGAAAGCTAGATATTAAGATTCAGCTTGCTACAGGCATCAGCACTATCAAAAATGATCTTTAAGCTGAAGTGTCAAGTCGTATTTTCAGGAATGTCGGCAAATCCAAGAACATAGGAAACAAAGCATGATAAAACTATCACTAAATCCCAAGAGAATCATTACTTACTAGTACTGCATTCACACAAGAGCATGCTCGTCCACACACAAAAATATAATTCTGATTCCTAACCCACACTCAAGCTTAAACACTTTGTTGAAGGAAATGGATCACATACTCACAACTCCAAAAACTCTATTCCTTTACATCTCAAGGTTTCAGTAGAGGCTCAAATGTTAAAACATTAACATAATTAACTGTCACAATATCATCAATCATAAACATATATAAATAGACCATGCGTTTCTTTTTGAAGATTCATTTTTCTTGTTTTTATTGTGTTCAATCAAATGAAGCCAAAAAGGCAATGTTAGAAAATATGAAGAGGTTACTCAAATAAGGAGTTAAGTAGTGGTAACAATGAAATCTGAAGCTATGCAATCTTATCTTCTAGCTACAATTTGATGTGATTTTCAGGTGAAACTTGTAGTGCTGTTGTTGGAAGCCCGGACTATATGGCACCAGAGGTCTTGCTCGAGCATTAATTATGGACCTGAAGTTGACTTGTGGAGTGTCAGGGGTATTTCTTACAATTGAATGATTGAAGAAGGGATCCAAACTATGAGAGACTTTGTAAAGCCTCCACCAAATCATGGATTTCTACCATCTACAAAGTCCACCCCTAATTACACAAATAAGACATTTAATTTATTTTGCAAATTGTATTTCTTACACAATTTTAGAGGTATGCTTATGAACTGTTATTGTGAAAACTGATTCTAATTATTCTTACTTTGTATGAAGTTCACACTATTTTACTTATAAGTAAGTTTGATTGAGCTTTGAGCTATATGATTCATTGCTTTGACAGTTCTTGTTCGGAAGATGGGCATTTGCTAGTCATAAAGAAATATGCACAAATGGTAATTCAGATCCTCTTGCTTTAAATCGTAAACTTTAAATCTTGCATATGTTGTTTTGGCCTTTCTCTCTTTTCATGCAACATTTTGATTTGTATGCATTTTTGGACTCATGTCAATTGGCTTTTGCAAGAAAGCCAATCTCAATTCAAAAGGCGGGTAAAATACATACAAAATAAAATGCATGCTAAATAAGTTGATTTTATTTTGGATAACGAGATGGGGTAAAATACATACAAAATAAAATGCATGCTAAATAAGTTGATTTTATTTTGGATAACGAGATGATAAATGAATATGGGGTGTGCGTTATATATACATAGTGTATAACTATATATTTAAAAGAGAGTGGGATATTGATTTGTTGGATTTTGGATAAAGTTTATACCACCTCTTACAGGATGACGATGTTGTTAATACATGGAATTTACGGAAATGTAGTGCAGCTGCTCTAGATATTCTTTCGAACGTGTTTGGAGATGAGATCCTTCCCACTTTGATGCCTATTGTTGAGGTGATTTGCATCCCCTTGTTGGAATGAGTTTGTTGAACTGGTGCTATATCAATTCAAATTTAGATTGTATACATGTAAATATTGTGTTAAATATTGTGTTAAACATGTATGTATAGAAGACATTCTTAGAATTGGGAGTTGACCACAACTATCCCTTAATTTTGGATGTTGAATGGTTGTATAATTTGATGTTAGTGCTGCAAAGTTATTGTGAATTGTTTTGACTTCAATTTTAATTTTGGATTTTGAATGGTCATATTAATGATATTACTATTTTGCTTTAATACTATTTGCCTTAATTCACATGTTGAATGTTTTAGAAATTTGTAGTATCAATGTTTTTGATTTTTAATTTTCGATTGTGTTTATTATATGTATATATATATATATATGCAGATTATACACAGGTACGTGGGTTAAAAAAACCGCACGGTTTTTTTAAAAAAAAATGTGAAGAATTTACATCAGTGGTTAGTTTGGGCAGATGTGAAAAGTGAAGTTTTTACATCTGTGGAAAGCTTGGCCTTTACATCAGGGGAAAGCTTTGGCCAGATGTAAAAACTAATTGAAAAAGTGCTTTTTACATCAACTGACATGCGAACCTGATGTAAAAAGTGAACATTTTACATCAGTTGGGGCCAGATGTAAAAGTGTCCAACTTACTATATCTCGTAAGTTTACATCTAAAGAGGGCCAAATGTAATAAGTACTTTTGGTCGGATGTAAAAAGTCAAATTTGTAGTAGTGAAAGTATGATTGGAATTGATTAGGCAACTTGGATTTTTTGACATTGTCTCTACAATCTACCAATTTGCCAGGTTAAGCTTTCCACTTGTAATTGGTATTGTGGGTGCATCAACAAAATTCGCCAAAATCAGCTCCACACCAATTTTCAATGTAATTGATCTTCTGCTTTTTCTTTTTGTTAACCGTCACTCTAAGTGGTGTTGTTTTTGTACCAATAACTAGGGTGTTTTGTAACATCCCCACAGAAACTATATATCCTTACAATTACCAACTGCAAACAAAAAAATCACATGAAATTAAAACCACTCTTACTGTTGACAAATTTCTCTGCATCAAAGAAAGTTCCAAAACTCTAATAGAAATTCAGAACCATAAGTAAAATAATATAGAAACTGAATACCAAGTGCAGAGTTCCATGAGAAACATGGGAGGGGAATTACAGATACTCCTACCAAAGTTTAATTAATATATTGAAATTATTATATTATTCATTTGTACTTTACAGAGAACCCACTTGATCCTCATACTTTAAAAAAACTCAGTCATTCATCAAGTCAAACATAAACATCAGACCATATTTTAAAAATCAATATGAGACCTAAGAATAGCATAAGTCAATGATGATAATTGTGATATACCATAAAAAAATTCATATCACCAACTGGTTTTATAGTTTGTCATATACTTAATAATAATTTTGATATGTATGTGTAGTTGACAAACCACTTTGCATACATGCTGGAAATCTCAATAACCATAGTCAAATGACTCTTTGAAGAAAACAAAGAAAAACAACTAATTATTAAATCCTCGAATCTGAAGAAGGCTTTCGTTGTAAATTCCCATTTGAAAACAAGATTTGTCTCCTTTAACACCAATCTCATCAATTATCTGAGTGCTTAAATCAATCTAAACTAATTCATCATTTTTTTGTTTGAAGCAAATATTGCCCTTCTTCCCAACTCCAATGGGACACTCAATGAAAGATATGGGCCCAACAATGAAGAGTTTGAACCATGATTCCTTCACACCGAGTTCACTCAAAATTGAAATGTGAAAAGTAGAAGCCTGAAAACAATTTGAGATCAAAGCAATTGACTCATTTAACACCACCAAGCGTCTCTCTATGACATCATCACTACATTCACCCATGTCTAACAGCATAGGTGTTGTAAACAGCACCTCATTGCTGAAGTCAAATGACACCAAACAACCTGTTACTCTTTGCAAATCATAGCTACCCCACCAATGACATAGTCCATCCACGTACACTTCATCACGCGTTGAATCATATGTACAATTAGCAATATCATGCATATCAATCTCAAGTATCTTCCAAGAGTTACTTCTAAGACTATATATCTCCAACAAGGGGTCATACGATCTATCTTCCCATGGCACATCTTCATCTTCATCGGTCAAATGATAAAATGTCATATATCTAATGAGCTTATAGTCGTCTATAACATGGTCATAACCAAATCCATGAAATAGAAAAATGGGATCCCGATAGGGCGGTACAGACTCAGAAGGGCTGAGAGGAATGACTAGGGCTGGAAATGAGTCGAGTCGAGTCGAACTCGCTTAAGTTCGGCTCGACTCATTTATTTAACGAGCTTAATTTTCAACTCAAGTTCGACTCGTTTGGTTCATGAACCAAGTTCAACGAGTTAATTATCGAATCGAATCGAGTCTCGAACTATTTTCGAGTTGGTTCGGTTCATTGTCAGCCGTATTTGAGAGTATTATCACACTTAGGAAAATGTGAAACTATAACAAACCCACCATAAGCATTTTCTTGTGCTTCCAAGACATGTAGTACACCACCTATAACAAAGTTTTCTCTCAATGCTAGATAAGTTAACCGATGTGAGACTTAGTGCTAGTGTATAAATTGTGAAGTATCAAAGAAACGAATATCACTTATGCTTCCAAAGAGAAATATTATTCTTGAAGTGTTATTTAAAAATATATTCTGAAGTGTCATATATATAATCGAGCCAGCTCGTGAACCAAACGAGCCGAACTATATATAGCTCAAGTTCAGCTCATTTAATTAACGAACTTAATATTTAGCTCAAGTTCGGCTCATTTGGTTCATGAACCAAGTTCAACGAATCAATTGTCGAATCGAGTCTCGAACTTTGTTCGAGTTGGTTCGGTTCATTTCCACCTCTAGGAATGACCATGTATTCAGCAGTAGCCGGGTTCCATAATACAGCTTGAAATATCCATACCCCACGTCTCCTTTTATCTTGCCCAACACAAAGAATGCCATTAATACTGACTGAATTTAAAATATAAATTGTACTATCATCGTGGTGAAATGGAGGTGGCAAATCTAATTTGATCCTATTATCAAACTTGTTTTCGTCATTGGAGAGCAAATAGATGATGCAATGGACATCTGGTAAATATGTCAAAGGCAGTTCATACTCTTGTATTACGAGAAAAGTATGACCACCACCGTAATCGGAGTGGTTATTATTATTAGACAAAAAATGATTGCGAAGCATGCTCATGAAATAGGGATTTTCAAATAATAGGGACCATGATTTGGGTACGCATCCAAAACGCTTCAAAGATTTAATAGGTAGTTTTGATAAAATAGAGAAAGCAATATCATCAGGAACATGAATGTTACTTACCTCCTCCTCCTTTAACTCTTCGTTCGTCCCAACAGCCACTGTCACAGATCTCTTCATCTCCAACTCCAATTTGGAAATTAAATCGAAAGAGAACTCTCAGACCGCTGTGATGATGGAGATTAGAGAAGAAAGTCAGGGTTTTGTAATTTTGAGAAGAAAGTCAGTGGATGGAGAGTATCAGGTTTTATAAGAAGGGAAATGGTTATGTAAATATGATTTATGAGTCAATGTAAAATTAGTTAATTAGGTAAGATTATAAAATATTTTTTACTAATTAAAACACTATCAAAAATATTTGTTTTCCTTTTTTTTATCAAGTAAAATAATATTTCTTTACTTAAGAGATAAGTAATCCTCCAATATTTTTTATTTTTGGTGAAATAATCTTCAAATATTCTGAAAATATTTTATCTAAATAAATTATAATCATAACATAAAATTACATTATTTTATAATTTATTTAAAGGATTAGTAAATTGGAAAATAAAAAATATAAGTGTATTTCAAAAAACGTTTTTCAAAGTGTATTAGTACAAATATATATTTTGAGATTAAAAATACATGTAAGAATCCATTTAGAACACACATTGCTTTATATTTCACACAAAATGAGTATAGATAATCTTAGCTAATGCTTCAACATTGATTGTAAACTCCAAGACAAAAACAAAATAAAAAGTTTAATTGCATTTTTGCCCCTATTTTATTAAACTCACAAAAATAGTCCCTTTATTTTAAAATTAAACTTTCTAGTCCTCTATTTTCACTTTTGTTGCAATATTGGTCCAAATTCAATTTTTTTTTTTATCTTAAAAGTGACAAATTTTGATGAAAAAAAAGTGAATTTTGGTCTAAAAAAATTTACTGCGGGAGACAATAAATCGCCATTTGTGACGCATAAAATCACGATTTTTAGAAGAAAAAACATGAATTAGACCAAAATTACAACCAATTTGAAAATAGAGACCATAAATTTGATTTTATTTGTGAGTTTGATAAAATAAAGGACGAAAAGTGCAATTAAGTAAATAAAAATGCAACTTTTTTCATAATGGATAAGATTGAGTGAGAAAGAAGTGAAAGTACACTAGGTAAAAGTAAAAGTCGACGTATATAAAGCTATATTTTGAAAAAAAGAATTTAAAACACAGCAAATGGGAAATAGATTCCGATTGATTTTCACTTTTTATCCTTTAACTTAATTTTAGGTAACAATTTGGTCCTTTATGTTTTTTCTCTTCGTTTTAGTACTTTTTGTCCTTCATCTATGTTTAAAAATAGTTTTTTAACCTTCAAATCTATAGTTTTATTGTAGGACATAACATATATATTTATGATTGAGAACATAAATAGAAAGAAAATAATAGATTTGAAACTTGAAATACATTAAAAAAAAAAGACTAAAACCACGAGGAAAAAATAATAAAAGACGGGCTTGTTTGAAACGATTTTGGTTTTTAATTTTTAAAATGTATTTTATAAAAGTGTTTTAGAAAATAGTTTTTAAAAAGCAAAACACATATAATCAGTTTCTGTTTTTTAGTTTTTAAGATAATAAAATTGAAAACAGTTTTTAAATACAGTTTTTGATAACACGACTTTCAAACAAGTTTTTTCTTTTTTAATTTTTGAAAACTAAAAAAGAACATTTGGAAATTGTTTCAAACAGGCCCCAAACTGTCATGTAAAAAATAAATTCCGAAGCATTCTTAACGTAAAACAGAATTTTGGAGGGTCTAGAAGTAAAGTGGGGGTTAGGAGAAATATTCTTAAACATTTGCCCCGAAAAGAGAAACGGGCCCATATCTTCATTGCCATTCGTAAACTGTAATAAATTCATAAATTCAACAATCTTCCTTTCTTCTCTCTCTCTGCAACAGCAACAGCAACATTCAGTTGAGTAGAATTGAGATCTCTTTCGCCATAATCAATGGTGAGCTCACTCACTTTTCTTCATCTTCTACTTTCGTTGTTATTAGTTTTTTGTTTCTTCATGATTAGTGATTCCTTCATGCTGTTTTTTTGTATACTACTATGAATTATTCAATTCAATCTGCACTTAGGTTTCTTGATCTGATTTCGTGTTAGTTCTTTCATAAACTCGATCTGTGTTTCAGTTATGTATCACAACTAATTCAAAACTATTGATGAATTGTTAGTTACTAAGAATATGCTATTGTAGTTATTTGTTAATTTGTAGATCTAGGTACTTGTTCAATAACGCTTTCTCATAGTTGTTGTTATGCGATCAAAGCTATAGTTAGTCTATGAAGCACCTACACCGGACAATGACGTGTCAACACCAATAATAATTTAACAAAAATTGCATAATTCAATGTAATCACAAGTGTACCGACGCTTGTCCGACACCGGGACACGCCTAATCCGGCGAGTGTATTTGCTTCATAGGTTAATTTAGTGTATGTTTGTGTGTGTGTGAATTAATAAATATAATTAAGCTAATCTAATTACCCCAACACTGCAAAATCCATAAATGATTCAATGTCTTGTGATGCGATCAAGCCTTAGTTAGTTGAGTTTGTTTGGATAAATGAATAAAGGAAAAATTACATCTTTATTCCTTTAACTTAATTTTGGGTAATGATTTAGTCCTTGATCTTTTTTACGTCATTTTGGTCCTTTTGGTTCTCCATTCATGTTTGTATATGATTTTTCAAGCTTCAAATCTAAGGTTTTCTTTTAGGGCGTAAGATATTTTTCTGATTGAGAGTGAACAAAGAAAGAAAACTATAAATTTGAAGCTTGAATTCATATCCAAACATGGAAAAGGGAGTAAAATGTTATGAAAAAAAGATAAAGGACTAAAGTGTTAACTGAAATTAAGTTAAGGGACTAAAGATATAACTTTGCTGTAAATAAATGTAAATAAGCTAAATCCAATTACCCAACACTACCAATTCCATAAATGATTCAACTGACTATGCTCGTGATTCGTGGCTGCCTTACCTTAAAAATTTCCATGTTTAAACTCCACCGACAGCATTTTTTATGTTTTGTGTTTCTGTTACTATCAATCATGAAATTGAAGCTGGTTTTCACCTTGTATTTTGTACTTGAAATACATCATGCTTATTTATTGTCTGATTGAATTCCTAAAGTATAGACAACTTTATAATGAATGGTAGGACTGTGCCTCTCTACTCACTGTAAATGGGATACTCTACCACTTGATTTTGGTTGTCGCCTATAATTTTATGTATTGCGAACTCAGTATTATTTAGGGCCCATTTGCTTTGTTTTCAAATTTTCATATTCTGTTTTCAATAATATACACATACTAGTGTACACATAATCAAAGAGATACTATACAAAGTGAGCTAATATACATAGTCAAGAAGTATCATATTTGGAAATGATGCAAATGCTACAAAGTTGTTTTCATCTTCCTTAATGTAGATACACTTTGTGCTGCTCATTAGTCGTCAAGGGAAGGTCAGGCTCACAAAATGGTATTCACCTTACACTCAGAAGGAAAGAAGTAAGGTAACTAACAACCTATCACTTATTCACTATTTATTTTCTTCCCCTTCTTTTTATATGTATATATGTAATGATGGTGATGGTCATTGCATGCTGAGCACAGCACATTCCATGATAAACATCCTTTGTTTATGTATTTACATTTTATCTTTTCTTGACAAGGTAATCCGTGAGCTCAGTGGAGTGATTCTTAGCCGTGCTCCCAAGCTCTGTAATTTTGTAGAGTGGAGAGGACATAAAGTTGTTTATAAAAGGTAATGTGACAAGGGTACACAGCTTTGTATCATACAAGAGTGCTACTTTGCTAGACACTTCTTTTTGGCTTGATATTTATTTATGTTATAATGAATATCTGCTGCAGGTATGCTAGTCTATATTTCTGTATGTGTATTGATGACACCGACAACGAATTGGAAGTCCTTGAAATGATTCATCATTTTGTGGAGATTCTTGATCGGTATTTTGGCAGTGTAAGTTCTCTTGCAAGTTTTGATTTTTTGAAGAGTACTGCTTGCTTCACCAGTGAAAAGTAGATATACTTCCCTTTTTCTTTAAGGATATACTATAAGAATTTCCTGTGTCTCTCTAACTTGATAATGGTCACTTGTCAATTTGCAGGTCTGTGAACTGGACTTGATATTCAACTTCCATAAGGTATGTCCAAGTATAATTATATATTTCCAAAATTCAAAACAAGTGGTGTTTATTTTCCTGTAACTCTTATTAATAATCCTTCCAATGTGGATCCACACTGATTGAGCCACAACTATTGAACATATCACCTGCCATTTTTTTTTGTTTAGTAATTCCCCTTCTGACCTGTTCTTTGTGTTTAATCGTGGAAGGCCTATTATATACTTGATGAACTTCTAATTGCTGGTGAGCTTCAGGAGTCAAGCAAAAAAACTGTTGCCCGGTTGATAGCTGCACAGGTAGCGATGATCTTTATCTTTTCGATATATTTTGATTCTTCAATCAGTTTTTCTAATCCAAATTTGTATGATATCGCCTTTCAGGATTCATTGGTGGAGACTGCAAAGGAAGAAGCCAGTTCCTTGAGTAATATTATTGCACAAGCCACTAAGTAAGGACTCCAATGTTGCAATTGCTGTCGTATAATTGCACAAGCCAGTAAGGCGATCGGATTTTGTAACTGTTGGCATTTTTAGGAATGAAGATATGTTTGGTACGATTTCAGTGTGAACTTTATTGTTAAGTTGAATTTGTAAAATAGAAAAAGAAAGACAAACCTTACAGGAAATTTCATCTTCTTGAGCTGCGTTGCAATTCTCATGGATGGCTATTTCAAGTTTGTATACATGTGTGACCTGTTTATTACCGGTGTTGATGTATTTGCTTGAGGATCATTAATACTTTCATTTTGTACAATACTTTGAGATTGAATTGATTTTCATTAGTGCTGATTAATTTTAATTTATATGACATATCATTCTAAAATGATGTTTTTGTTTACTCAAAATTCAAAATAATTACAGCAACATTTTTTGTGAAAGTTGCTATTTTTAGAATGATATTAGTATATTGTTACAGTTAAAAGTTGCTGTATACAATGTTTATAGCAGGTTAATTTTATATTGAAAACTACAAGTCTCACTTAAAGAATAAGGTTTGCCAGAAAAGAAAAAAAATTAAAAGGTGATCAAATTGTTATGTTAAAGGAGGATTATTGAAATTTCATCATTAAATTGTTCTTTGTTGTGGGATTGAGATTATTTGCAGTTGAAAGATATAAATTGTTCTATAAACTTCATTTTTACAAAAAGTGCACCTCACATTTGGAAGACCGACTCTAGAGGATCTTTTCAATTCAGATCTGAAATGCCTCAAAAACAAATAGAGTAACTTTCATGGTAACAAAATATAAACAAAATTTTACAATTGTATAATTGGTGTCCGTTTGGATTAGCTTATTTTTGAGCTTGCAAAACAATTTATGAAAATAAATAAGATTTTATGTTAATTTTTAAGTTTTCGCTAACAAAGATTGTATTTTTATAAGTTATTTTTTCATAAATTACTTTAACAAATTTATAATAATATATAAAAAATTATTTATTATTTACATAAGTTATTTTGCATAAAGTCTAAAATAAACTAATCCAAATGAGAGATAAGACAAGTTATTTTGCATAAACTCCAAAATAAGCTAATCCAAATGAGAGATAAGACGGCCTTCAAAGTCAATAAAAGTTGGCCTTCAAAGTCATCGTATGCATGTTTACAAACAGAGATAAGACGACTTGACAAAAAAAAACAAGATAGACAAACTTAGTATAGTATGTGTTCTTCCCTACCATCATTAAGTCTTGCTAAGTCCTGTCTCTCAAGGGACCACTTCCCTATTATATCAACTAACAGGATAAGATTTCCTGAATCTTTACTCACCACAAAATGTGGCTGCTTCCAATTTTTTTTTTAACCTCCTGACTCATAGGGAAAAGGGGTCCCGATAATTCAGAGTTCAGTCGCGAGGTAAATAAAATTTAGTCAAGAATTATTCTTATCATTAATCGAATTCGGATTCTCTCAAACAATTCATCCTAGAGAAAGTTCATTAACTATTTGAGTCTAATGTCTTGGGTTCGGCTGCTTCCAATTTAACTGTCCTCCACAATCCATTATTGTCATTAATAAAGACAACAACATTTAAACCTCCCCTTGAGGCATTAATTTCAAACCAGCAAAGCCATGACATCACTCACAATACTGATATAGTATATGTTGTGCTTCTAGTTCTAGCTAGTTACTACTAATTACATGTAGCTAACTGTGTTGAGAGTTATTTGAGTTGTTGTTTAGGATGACAAAAGTAGAAGTGGTGTTTATCCCTTCTCCAGGTTTAGGACATCTAACATCCACCCTTGAGTTTGCTAAACTACTCATCAACCGTGATAACCGTCTCAGTATAACTGTCTTGGTCATCAAGTTCCCAAACACCGGTGAAACATTAAAAACCATTTCCTCCTCCTTCGACTCAGAAAATCTTCATGTCATCAACCTCCCTGATTGTGCTCATGTTTCCTCCACTTCTGATGTAGGTAACTCTGTGAACACTCTCATTGAAACTCAAAAATCCAACGTTAAAGAAGTTGTTTCCAACATCACTGCAAAAGGAAAACTAGCTGTCTTTGTTGTTGACATGTTTTGCACCACAATGATTGATGTTGCTGATGAATTTGGTGTCCCTTCTCTTGTCTACTTCACTTCCAGTGTTGCTTTCCTTGGTTTGATACTTCATCTTCATACACTTTTGGAAGACAACGCCGAAGCCCTTCGGTTGTCATTGAAGCAGGATGAATTGAACATCCCTTGTTTCGCTAACCCGGTTCCTACAAACACGTTGCCTACTGTGGTGATCCGTAAGGAGTGGGAATCATCTTTTTTCAACTATGGTGGAGGGCTCAAGAAAGCCAATGGCATTATTGTGAATTCGTTTCACGAGCTAGAACCTCATGCGATTAACTCATTCTTGGAAGACCCGAGTCTACGTGGTTTACCGGTATATCCGGTGGGACCTGTATTAAACCTCGACACCAAGCCCAAGGAAACCGTTGATTCTGATAATATCATTAAGTGGCTTGATGATCAACCTCCTTCTTCGGTAGTTTTCCTATGCTTTGGAAGCGTGGGTGCTTTCGATAAGGATCAAGTTAGGGAGATCGCGTGTGCCATTGAGAAATGTGGAACTCGCTTCTTGTGGTCTCTGAGGAAACCCCCACCAAAAGGAACCATGGGTCCGGCGTCCGATTACCCTCTTTCGGATTTGACTGCAGTTTTACCTGAAGGGTTCTTAGATCGAACTGCTGAGATTGGAAAGGTCATTGGATGGGCCCCTCAGGTCCAAGTACTCGCTCATCCAGCTACGGGAGGCTTTGTTTCGCATTGCGGTTGGAATTCTACACTCGAGAGCATACACTATGGTGTGCCTATTGCCACATGGCCACTCTTTGCTGATCAACAAACCAATGCTCTTGAACTCGTCTCTGAGCTTAAGATGGGTGTGGAGATTGCATTGGATTATAGGATGGAGTATGATGTTGGGCGTGACTATCTTTTAACTGCTGACAAGATCGAGAGAGGAATAAGGAATGTGTTGGATAAGAATGGAGAGGTAAGGATGAAAGTGAAAGATATAAGTGAACAAAGTAGGAAAACATCATTACAAGGTGGATCTTCCTACACTTACTTAGGTGGCTTGATTGATTATATTGTAAATCAAGTATGAAATTATGTTATACTAACCATGTATAAAATGGTTAGAGGGTATTAGTTGAATTACTACATAAATGAACTCAGCATGTTTTCACTTCATAGAGAAGAGTTGTGTTGTATAAAGTTATGTAGAATCTGATTAGAAAATCAAAATTTTAAATTTAAGGTACAATACATGCATATACTATATACATAAACTATGATATTAAAATCTTAGCCATTATTTTCTAATTAATTGGTATAGTTCTGCACTTAATCATCTAAATTAAAATATGCTGTTCACTTTAGTAAAGCCAAATTCATAAAAATTATTTGAAAGTGGATAAAAAATCACATGGCTTCAAGACATAATCAACAGCATCAAACGAATTACGGTATTAAAGTAGTCATTCACAGTTTTGCTATTATTGAACTGATGAACAATAGAAACACAATAGCTTGGTCAAAGTAGAAGCTTCCAGACATCAAACTATAACAACAATGAAAATCAAAATGAAATATCTGTGAATCCCAAGTCATAAACAAAACTTGTATATTGGTACATTTCCAATATCAACTGCTATGAGCATACATGGTGTGTTCTATTCTATACATACACCACTGAATTTACAGTTTATCTGGGGTCAGACCCATTGAGAATTTATACATCTAACTGCATATTCATGTAGACTGTGTGCTATAACATACATGTTAAAGTAGAGAGGCTAAATATTACAAATTTACAATTGTGTAGTTTATCTGGAACTGGAAGTGACAAATTAAGCCACTCGCCGTGCCTTCTCAGGCACTTCTAGACATGACTATTACAGACGAGTTTACATAGAAGATTTGTGAATTCTTTAAGAGAAGAATTAAGAAGCAGAATTAACCAAATTTAAAACACTGATCAGAACTGATAAAGAAAGATAGGCCCCTGCGATAGAATCAGATAGCTGGCCAGATGCCCTAATCGAAATACTTAATGTGTAAAAAAGAAATCCATTTTACATATTTTCATTATTCTTGTTTGAAATTTTTGAAGTTTAATATAAGATGTTATACTTGTTATAACCAATCCTGACAATTCCCGTCCGGATTGTGTAATAGGAAGACAGTGGTAAATTTGGCAACCAAAAAAAGGAATTGGAGAGCTTTTAAAATTGTGAAGGTCGGAGGAGAAATTTTCTAAAAACAATTTTTAACCAAACCACCTAGCCATAGACAGTGAATTTAATAACTAAGAACTCAACACTTGGCCAAACGACATGACTGAAAAACCTGTTCATAACTTCACATCCTGCCTCATAAATATCATGAAAAGAAGATACTGTGTACTCACGAAACAGGTATAAGGATGACCTTAATTTTCTCTTCCGTTGGTTGTTAGCATTCTTGTGAATTCAATAATATACAATTTCTTTTAATTGAAAACTTGTCGTGAAACTTAAATATTCAATCGATTAGAGTATATATCAATTAATACATAATAAGCACAGTGATTAAATTTAACTTCTAACCATATAGATAAGATAACACATGTAATCAACATCATAAGCTAACATAAAACAAACTAGACAGATAAACAATCTAAAACCTATCAGTAATTGATGTAGTCACTCTTTCAAACTAAGTCTTGCATTCTGGACCTTCACTGATAGCTTTAACTTCTGTTCTTCCATATCCCTTAGCACCGCCAGTAAGTTTGCCCTATAAACATTACATCGTTGATTTGTGGTCTCTAACTCGGCAGTCAACTCTCGGATTTTCTTTTGCTTCTCCGCCTGTTGCATGAGTAGCATTAAAATCAGGTGCCTCAACAGGCACTACGGAAGAATGATCTCAAAATTTTCTTAACTCGAGACTACAGACTCGACACAAATTTACTGCATGGCTATCCATTTTCAGCTCCTTACAATATTGAAAGGAGATGGAAAAAAATATCACCCATATAATAACCAACACATATGGAATATGGGCTCTTCACATAAAATAAAATCATATAATATAAACAGCGCACACTTTCTTTGAAAAGAAAAAAGTACATTCAGCCATCAGGAACTTTGGCCTTTTAGCAAAAAGAAACCTTCAACTTTTAATTATTCTCAATTAATCATTAAAATTTACCCAATATACCAATCAGCTGAACAATTTGAAAATATTGAATTATATAATGGACTTGGACATGAAATTTATCAAATATCAAACCATGATAACAGTGTGACCCCAAAACTTCAAAAGATGCATGAGCCTTTGATACATAAGGTTTAATTTTTGTCAACTAGATGACAATGTTTTGGTTGTTAGTTGTTGATTATTGTATGAGCCTTGACACATAAGGTTTAAGTTTTGTCAACTAGATGACAATGTTTTGGTACTGCACCATTTGTTACAGTGTGTAGCGAAGGGACTAGGGACAACTGTACTAGTAACAATGATACCAGTGCCGGAGGCGGTTTGTGGCCGATGGCCAGATTCCTCAATACAAACATGTGATTGCGAACTATAATGAATGGCACTTCATAAATTACTTGCTGTGGCTTCTGGCACAAAAACCGCCATGACAGCTCATTAACAACATTTGCCATAAGAAGTCCTAAAGGAGATGAACGATAAAAAAAAAGTATCCCTTCACATTGCCAATACACAAAAGTCGAATTATTTTCCCCAGTTGAGTCTTATGAACATAAAGATTGAAAAGCATAAAATAATTCAAAAGGGACTTTCATTGAAGTACATCTTGAAAAAACACTGATGAAAATTATCTAATAACTAAATCCTAAAGTAGGGGGGAAACGAATATGAACCCAAACATCAAAATAAACAATATCAAAAGGAGACAAAGTTCTCTATTATTGACACTGTTAGAAAAAGATTTAGACGACAATGAATGAGATAAGTAGGCGTGAAAAACACATTGTGAGGATATGATGAGATGGAAGATCAATTGGTAGCATGCTAAGCACGCTTGAGATAATGAGGGCTATAATGAGGTAAAGTTTGAGGATTTATTGAAATGGGTTTTAAAGTTGGTGAGAGTGAGAGTGGCAGTGGCACCACTTTGCAAAAGGTCCAAAGTTTAAGGGGGAGAATGTTCTTTCCCCTTTTTCAAAGAAAATACTATCAATGTTGTTGATTTTAGCACATGGAGAAAATGACTGCCTATAAAACAAGATGAATGATTTCCAAGTGCCCTACTTATCAATTGTACAAGGGGGGAAGTTTCTCCTTCCCCCTCCTTTCCTACAATTTTAATTTTTGTTTGCTTCACCACATAAAATAATAGACTGTAAAAGTATAGTTCCTTGGAAGCAGCTCGGTGTAAAAGTATTATAATAGACGGTAAAAGTATGATTTCCCTGGTGAGAAATCCTACCCAATGCTACATTTACAATCTATAGAAATATGGCAAGTTCAAAGAAACTAACCACAGATTGATGACTTGAAACGTCTTCATTTCCTGTAAGCAACTCACTCCTGCCTCCGTTGGCTGTTGTAGGTTTTACGGTACAAACCTTCTTAGAAGCTTCTTGCAAAGCTTTCATTGCAACATGATATGTTTGGATTGATTTAGCACCTTCTTCCACATACTTGATGGCTTCTTGACGCAAATTGTTGTAACGTACTGTAGTAGACTCGTGAGAACTGCTAGGCAGTGCAGATGCATGTTCATCTAACAACACACCAGTTTTCGCATTTCTTGTCCAGCGTTTCAACACATACTGCGACGGAAGTGTAAGAACATTTTTAGCTCTGAAGACTGCTAATATATGCCTGCAAATGATTCCTGAATATTCAAACATCTGACAGCTGCAACTAGCTTTCATTTCAGAAGAATTAAAAGTGACGACATGAGATGTTTGGTTTTCTCCAAATTTGGCAACTCGGTAGGTGGTGATAGTTCCTGAATCATCAATTTTTCTAGCAGGATTTGCCATAGTCTCTACTAACTCATCTTGGAATTTCATGAATATCTTTCTCGTATAAAGACCTGCAGCCTGCTTTTCCATAGGAGATGGTGTTTTCAAAACTGGGTTAATATTGGTAGTTTCGAAATCTGCTTTTAGTTCTCTTTCCTGCCAAGTTGATACAGCCTTCTCATATTGTCTAACCAACAACTGTAATGTGGTGGATGCGTTCACATATCCATCAAAGAAAAAGTTCAAACCTTCATTTCCAGCATTTAAAGATATTTCTCCAAAAAAACTGTCTCGCAAGTAGACAGGGACCCAAAGTTGTCGTGCATTGTATATTGACTGAAGCCATTCATTATCCATGATGTAGTATCTTTCCAATAGTGAGTGCCAACAAGACTCAAATGCATCAATAGTCTCACTCTCATGAACACATTTCTTGAATTCGGTTTCGAAAGTAGGATGTGATTGATATATATGAGCTAGTTTGCCTCTGCTTTCTCTAAATATGCTCCATTTACAGAACCGGTGGCGAGTTGGAGGAAGAACTTGAGCAACAGCAACTTGTATGCCGGGATCCAAGTCTGTTGTAATGGAGACAGGGTGGCGTCCAGACATGGCATGAAGCCAAGTTCTGAATAGCCATATATATGAGGACTCAGATTCATTGAGAATCAATGCACAACCAAATAAAACAGGTTGCCCGTGATGATTAAACCCGGTGAAAGCGGCAAATGGTACCCGGTACTGATTAGTCTTATAGGTTGTGTCCAATATAACAGCATCCCCAAAATAAGAGTAGTTCATTCTACATGTTGCATCAGCCCAAAATATATTTCCACCCCCTTGATCAATGTCACTCTGGACTGCATAAAAGAAAGTATGATTCTCTGCATGCATGCGCTTCAGATAGTCCAATACATGATGACTCCCGCCACCGATGGTTCGCTGTCTAGTACTACTCATATGTGCTGCAGAATGGGAGATTGTGATTAGAATTATTATTATACAAATAATAGGAGTAAAAAAGAAAAACTACAAAGTTTAGAGAAGATAAACTAGATGCAGTGTCCTCATCATTTTTTATTTTTTTTTAGTAAACTAGATATCATCTGCGCGCAATTGCGGAGACTAATTGCTTGAGACTTGTGGGACCCAAATGAACGGAAAACTGCCCCTAAAAGCTTTGTGTCACCATCATCATTTACATAAACCTTCAAAAGTTTTCTCCGACTAGACTCAATTATAAGCAAAAGTGCATACTTTCACACTTATGAAGGACAGTAGTCAAGTGCATTTAACTTTCTTGATTTCATGTAAAAAAGATAATACATTTACTAGTCTCTACCTTTAAATATTATAGTCATCTACTCACAACATTAAGAAACCAATGCAAGGGTAATTTTGGAATATTAACATTAAACGTGCATAGAATATTTCCAGAATCAACTATAACCCAATCACTCAATTCCAACAATTTTAACTAAGCCAAGTAATTTCAAATAGAACAATTTCAACTAGGTATTGTTAATTTATCAAAAATCTTGACCTATATTTGATAAAAAGAAGTAACCACTTGTGCAATTACAGTGCTCATAGTTGTCTATGTCTATGTGGTTGAATTGAACGCAATGCATAAAGCCTACCTTGTGGAGTAAGGGCTGGTCTGAAGGACAAGAAGAAGATACGGCGGCGCAAGGAACGGGGGAGTCCCGGAGAAACTGCGACCGGCGACGGTGGTTGATCTCCGCGGATGGATTTTCTTCAAATGTGTTTTTGAGCGTAAAATGAAAAGTGGGCCTTCAAGCTACTCATATTCATTAGATCCAAAAAAAAATTGTAATTTAGTGGATTGGGGCAAAATAATTTTAGTCTAACAAATTTTTTATTTTTATTTTGTAACAGTCTAACAAAAAAATTTAAAAATGAAAAATATAACTAAGTGAAATTCTTAAAACTTTAAATTATGATAATTTTTTAGTAAAAAAAAATGATAATTTTATGTCATAAAAAAATTACTAGTATATAAGAAGGGGATGCCTCTTCGCACTGGATGTGAGGGGGTTGTATTTGCAAGTTGCATAACACTGACATTTAAGTAAGTATTTATGTTAAATGAAAAGTTTGAGTAAGAAATAAGATACATATCCTTCTGCATGAGTGAGAAGGATATATATCACCCATCGTGGAGTCAAGACCATCAATGTGATGGTGAATCTTATGGCCTCGACATTAGTGGTTATTGAAATAATGGGTGAAAAATCATGATCGGCAAGTAAATGTCAATCATTTTAATACCGGTAGGGTGGATTGAGCTCGACGCTGAATTGGAAATAGGCTTAATTCAAAAAATCTCACTTTAATTATATGACACGACGATAGAATACTTGAATCCTTAAAATATGCTAACTTCTTACACCACTGATTTCTATAGACTAATAGAGCATAAGTATTCTATGAAGCTCCTTCAATTTGTGGATTCCTCACATTTTAAATATTACAATGTAAAATATAGTTATTCGTATTCACATTAGTGTGACCTATTTAATAAATAAGAAAATTGAGATTATTGATTAGAGTGATTGAATATTTATTGAATATTATCATTAAAAATATAAGCGTGAGATCATTTGTACTCGAAAATGAATTTCTCTATTGAAAATGCTCTTATATTATATTTCACTTATTGTATTTTTCACATCTATGCGGCGGTAAATTTAATTACTGAATCACTTTTTTTTTCCTAAGTGTCTCTTTTTTTGGACAGAATACTAATGATATTTTTCTGTAATCTGCTAATTTGTAATTTATTTATTCTTGTGTTGGATAGGCATCTAGAACCGTGGAAGCACGCCTATATTGATTGTATTGTTTTTTTATGACAAATGTCTCGCCAAAGTTAAATTTGGTGTTGCCAATATAAATGTTAATTAATAAAAGAGAATGTATTGAAAATTTTGTTAGAGAATGTGTTACCAGTAGGGGTGTCAAAATGGATGGATTGGATTGTTAATGGATGGATCAAAGTAATCCATTAACAATCCATTAACATTCAATCAAAAAATCTAATTCATCCATTAGAGATAAAATCCAATCCAATCCATTCATTATCATCTTTTTAATGGATGGATATCCAATCCATCCAATAAAATTAATTTAATTATTATTTTTTATGAAAATAAAAAATAATTCAAAAACTAAGTTCAAACTTTAATTTAATTTTTTTCTTTAAATTAAAGGTGTAAAAAGTATAAAAAATTCAAACAATAAGCCCAAACATTACATTTTTTTGTCAAATGGGCCAAATACATGTGATAGCCCAAACCATTTTTTTTCTTTTTTTTTTAATAACAGATTTTTTAATAATAATTAAATGTAGGTGGTGGTGGCCACCGGTCAATGCCGGACCTCCGGCGCCGGCGCGGTGGTTGATGGTGGCGGACCCAGATTTTCCGGCAGTCCACGGATGAACTCCGGTGGCCGGCCGCCACCTGCCACCCCTTTTATTTTAATAATAATAAATATAATATATTTTAATATTAAAATTATTATTTTATTCTAAATAATAAACTTGTTTTTTGATTTAAAAAAAATATTTCTTTTAGTTTTTTTTTTAATAATTAAAATCAGTATTTTATTTTAAAAAAATTAGTTTTAAAAATTAATAATTTTTTGAATTATTAAAAAAATTAAAAAACCATTTATTTATAAAATAATAAAAGGTAGTTAAAAAAAAGTAAAAGTATTTATATATAAGAATGAGATTGGATGTTAAAAAAAAGGTAGTACATCTATGTAAAGAAATTAATTTAAAATTTATTAAATTATTTATAAAAAAAATTATTATTTAAAACTTTGATTTGTTTGTGTTTATATTTTTTAAAGTGGCAATCCATTGGATTTAAAATAAATAATAACCAATCATCCATTGGATTTTGAAATTAAGGTGGATGGATCCAATCCAATCCATTAACAAAGATTTTTACTTATGGATGGATTGGATGAATCCATTAGTGAATGGATTGGATGGATAATGGATAAATGGATAATTTTGACACCCCTAGTTACCGGTACTAGTTGTATAAAAAGAGAAAATAAAATAAAATAATTGGTGAATGAGAATACATCGTATTCTATTCTTATACATACATACATCATTGAGTGTACAGATTTGTTTGGGGTCAGACCCATACTGCATATACATGTAGATTGTGTGTTATACATGTCAAAGCAGAAGCTAAAATATTTCAATGTACAACTGTGCAGTTAGTGTCAATTAAGCCACTTATCATGCTATCTCGAGCACTTTTAGACGTGGCTATAACAGACAGGAATTTACATAATCTCAAGACAACCATGGAGCATAGTTAAGGACAAAGAGCTTAGAAGACTTCTGAATTCCTAGAGAAGAATTAAGAAGTAGGATTAATAAACAAAAAAACACCAATCAGAACTGTTAAACAGAGCCTTCTTATAACATTTTTCCTCCTTAAAGATAGATAAGCTCCTGTGATAAAACCGAACAGCTTGCCATATTCCAAAATGATCAGGGTGTAAAAAATCCAAAATAATACTTGATCATATTCCTACCGAGCATACAGTGTGCGAGAGAAACAAGAATGCTCTATTCCACCTCCTGCTTTGTTGCCCCCCTATCATGCACATGTCGGCAAAACAAAATCCAACCTGATCTGAAAAAGGATATAACATCTTAGAGCTAGGTTCTATACCAAACTCAAATGGACATATCACCCCATAGCAGTTGTTGCTAAGCTCAAATTACATAATCTGCACATTCTTCGCGCAGCAAAGTTTAGGCAACTCTCCACTGTGACAGTCATATATTTTGTATAGCATTTACAGCCTGCATTTACATTTTAAGTTTGGAAATCAAATGAAAATGCTTACAAGAATATCAAAATCAAACTATTATCTATTTACAGGAATGTTCAGGGGTCGGACTGAATAATAATCACACGAGCATATTTTTGCCTCAGGATAGATGTTTCCTACTGTTTGCCATTGACTGTCCTTCTCACACCAGCGACATCACTACCCCAAATATCACGAAGGATACAAATCATATTGTCAGCCCCATAAAATTCTTCATTAACAACATTTTGTTGCCATTGCATTATCTCGCTAACAGTCAGAACAGTACCCATTTACAACAACGGATTTTGTCTATTACAGTGCCCAATTCATGCAGTATAAAGATTATCAAAATCCATCATTACAAAGAATTCTTTGTGTACTCTTCTAGTAAAGGTGAGTGAACTTAACACTGACAAATTAGTACTTGCTTTTAATTGTACATTTTCAGTTTTATCAAAAAAGCCCTACGACTATGATAGATCAGGAATTTATGGATAAGTGAGGGATAGTATATACTAAACATAACTTATATTATAATCAAAATCACTCCGAGAATAACATTATGTAGAGTTGGTTACAAGAACAAGAAGAAATACAATAAACCCAACCACAAGAAATTAGAGTCTAGCCTCTATCAACCAACCAAACATAAAAAAATCGAATCCCCACCCTTTTCCGTTTCAGCATATATTTATTATTCTAACTTCCTGCAGCAGTTACATAGCAGTTATTGTACACAAACATTTAATAGTAATAAAATAAACTGCCTACTAATATTACATAACTTCTGCCCGAATACTAATTTGATTTATATACTTCTTTCTAACATAAGTGTTGGTGATAGGAGGCCTATTGCGTAATATTAATAGACTACAGACAAATATTTTATTAGAATGCTACATAATGTGAAAAGGCTGAGTTGAAGAATCATACCTATATATAGCTTCCATTTCTTGAATTGGAGGTCAAAGTATGATCAGAATTGTAAGTAATCAATTGCACTATCTTAATATACATGAATTGATTGTTTTGTTAACCAATTACAATCTGTTTCAAATGAATGAACAGTCTGAGTAAGTTTCGAACCAGCGGCTCTTGTAGTGTACATAATACATAGAATAAATTTATACAGGTCATGAAACTATTATCAGTTAAAATTGATCCTGTGAATCTGTGACTATTTTAACGATGAACCTAGCTCACTTTCACGACAAACTGCTCACCATAGAGCAACCAACACCTCACTCTGATATAAATTCATCACAATCCAAAACCGTATTTAAATTGAGCTATAAAGTGGCTTATAACCCGCATCCTTCATGTCCAGAGTCAACTTGTCTAACATATTATATATTTCATCACTTTGAGGGTGCTTCTCATCTCTAGATACAAAGCAGTTTACAAACCCAGCAATCTCAACCCAACTACATCCTATTTCCTTGTACAAACCAATTTCCTTCATCTGCTTTCTCACTCTATCAACATTTTCCCACTCTCCTTCCTCTGCATAAATATTTGAGAGCAGAACATGATATCCTGCCATTCTCTTCTCCCTACCCATATTCAGCAATTTTTTGGCAACAACTTTTCCCAATTCAAAATGCCCGTGATTTTTGCAAGACCCAAGAAGAGATCCCCAGATTTCAACGGTGTTGGCATCCTCACCCAACCCCTTGACAAACTCATAGGCTTCAGCCACCCTCCCAACCCTCCCTAGCATGTCTGCAACACAACAATAATGTTCGATTGAGGGCTTGATTTTATGTACTTTCTCCATGGATTCAAATATTTGAAGGCCTTCATCAACCAATCCAGTATAATTACAAGCAGACAAGATGGCAACAAAAGTAACTGCATCAGGTCTAATGCCAGATCTCAGCATAGAATCATACAAGGTAAGAGCTCTCTTACCCATCCCATGCTGACCATAGCACATCATCATTGTGGTGTATGTGACCGAATTCTTCTCAGGTGTTCTCACAAAAACATTTTCAGCATAACTAATTGCACCACATTTGGAATATGTGTCAGTTAAAGCAGTTCCCACATAAACATTTTTCTCCAAGAAATGACGTATGGAGAATCCATGAAGTTGTCTAGCAAATCCCATGCTTCCCATTGAACTGCAAGCAGGAAGAATCGATGCCAATGTCACTTCATTTGGTATTACCTTTTGCACCAACATCTCTTTAAGAAGGAAAATACCTTTCTCATTGAGCCCATTCTGAGTATAACCAGCAATCATAGTATTCCATGTGGCCTGGTCTTTACTACTCAAACAGTTATGCTCAAACAACAATTCGGAAGACCTAATCGAGCCGGATTTTGCATACATATCAATCAAATAACCCTCCATTCCCTCAAACTGTATACCATGGCGAATCAGATATGCATGAGTTTGCCTTCCAATATACAAGTTCCTAAGGTTTGAGGCTGCAGAAAGTAGGGCAGTCGCGGTAACAGAGTCAATCAAAAACCTTTGCTTCTGCATCTCACACACAAGCATAAGCGCTTTGTCATTGAAACCATTCTGTACAAAAGCAGATATTATGGTATTCCACGAAACAACATCCCTCTCCAACATCTTATCAAAAACCTTAAATGAAGTATCAACAAGATTGCACCTCGAGTACATAACAATGATAGCATTGAGAATTATAATCGGCGAAACCGGCAAACTTTTTAGAACAAAAGCATGAAACTGCTCAGCCAATTTGATTTTCTGAACCTGTGAAACAGCAGTAAGAACAGAGAGCAAAGTTACATCATCGTATATACCCTTTCCCTCCTCTGACTCCAATGCTTGAACAAATACATCAATTGCTTCAACGGCACAATTATTCTGAACATAGGCAGCAATCATAGTGTTCCAAATCTCAGTATTTTTATTCGAACATTGATCAAAAACCATACGAGCATAATCCATGCAACCAAGATCAGCAAACATAAGTATCGCAGAGCTTACAACAAACACATCATTAACATACTGATCACCAGATTTAAGAAGAAACCCATAAAACATATGAGCAATCCTAGAATCACCGAGTTTCGACAAAGCAGGAAATAAATTCACAAAAGTAACCGGAGTAGGCATAACAGATTGATTAACCATAGTAGCAAAAGCATTAAGCGCCTTTTGATAACGATTGCTTTTAACATACCAAGAAATCAAAGTATTCCAAGCAACAACATTTCGTTTACGCATTACACCAAACACCTTGAGGACATAATCATGTTGACAAGAAGAATACATATTCAATAAAGAATTGTAAACAATTCTACTAGGACCAGGATTCTCATTCGAAATGGAATGAGAACGAAGAAAATGAGAATGAATAGCTTTACCAGTAACTAAATCATTGGTTAAAGCACAAGCTTTAAGAGTGGAAGAAAAAGTGTAAGGATCAAAACGAGTATTTGGTGTGGATTTCATTTGAGCGTATAAAAGAAGAGCTTCATGAGGCATGTTGTTGCAGATGAAACCGATGATGACAGAGTTCCAGACGACGGTGGAAGGACGGGGGAGAGTTTCGAGGAGGTGGCGAGCGAGATGAGGTTGACCTTCTCGGCAGAGTTTGCTGAGACGTGAACGAATGCTTGTGCTGATTGCTTTGTTCCATTGTTTTTGTTTCGGATTGATGTGGATTTGGGTGGTGGTTGTGGTGGTGGTGGTGGTTGAGACGGGGAGAGGAACGACGGAGGAAGTTGTGGTAGTGGTGGAGATTCTGGTAATAGCGTTGGTTTCATTCATTGCTTTGGAAATTGGATGTTTTGGTAATGTGTCATCTTCATCTATCCATTGTTGTGGTGAGCTAGCTAGTAACTATTAGTGGTAACTACGAGTGTGTTCGCGGTGCGGTTTGGTTGGGTTCGGTTATGAGTCAAAAAGTCATCTTAACCGCGAGACAAAAACGCATTGGTTCGGTTGGTTCCTAAAAAGTTATCCAAACTAAACAAAACCAAACCAATGCAGTTAAGATCGGTTCGGTGGCGGCGGTTTACCGCGATATAAAAAATATTACAATATTACCAACTTGTTACAAAATAAAAATATGACATTTTAATTTATTTTATTGTTTACATGATATAATATGCATATACAAAAATTACATATACATAATAACTTAATTTGGTAATAAGTTTATACATCCTACTATTTTATGGACTCAATTTGGGTTTAACTTGCTAAGTTTAACTAGGTAATAGGTTGATTGTTATTTGTTACTAGTTGATAGAGTTAAGTTAAGTATTGCGGTTTGGTTCAGTTTGGTTCGGTTTTCTAAAATGAAAATCGCAAACCAAACAAAACCGTGCGGTTTATACTAAATGCGATTTTTTGTGATTTGCGGTTTGAATTGGTTCGGATACGATTACTCAGTAACTAGTAGTAACAAACACATCATTTTTCTTCTTTTTTTAGTTTATGTCTTTTATCTTAAAACATTTAACCATTCATTCAATTTTCAATTTTTTGTCCACTTTTAGTTACAAATTGATTTGACAACATACATGAACTTTGAAAGAAAAAAAATTATCAATGTTGTAAATAGGAAGTTTCTATTCTCATTCGGCTGGATTTTCTTCGTAGGTATATATTGAATCACTTTCGTAAAAAACTGAAGACCCTTATTACTTGAATTAGATTTTTTTTTATAGGATATTTGGACAAGTTTATCTCCTCCCCTCTAACTTGATTGGAATCCCCATGTCCTCGTAATGTATTTAAAGATATCTCTTGATAGTGTAAATTTTATCGAAATATATCTTTTTATAGTGTAAATTTTACTAGAAGATTTTTTTTAATAGTGTTTTTTTCTATTGTGAGCAATATGAGTAGAGTTGTCATAATGGGCTAGTCCGAATGGGCAGGCCCGAATGGCCCGAAATTTTTCCGGGCTCGGGCCTGAAAAATATTAGCCCGAATTGTTTCCGGGTTTTTTAGCCCGGCTCGATAAAGCCCGTTTAAAATATGGGCTAGCCCGAATGGGCCGCCCGCACGCTCGAATAATTTTAAATAAAAAATAAATATAAGTAATTTATTTTGAGAGTTTCTTTTACCGCACCATGAGTTTCTCAAATATTATTCACTACTTATGTAGCATGCGGTATTTTTTCCTCAAATTTATCATTTTTACTACTTAAGTAGCGCATGAGTAAAAATAGGGCGTGCGAGAAACTCGTAGGTAGCGGATGAGTAAAAATATGGCGCGCGAGAAACTCGTAGGTAGAGGATGAGTAAAATAGGGCGCGTGAGAAACTCGTAGGTAGTGGATGACTAACAATAGGGCGCGCGAGAAACTTGTAGGTAGCGGATGAATAAAAATAAAGCGCGCGAGAAACTCGTAGGGCGACAAAAGAAATTCTCTTGTATTATAAGTCAAGGGCCTTTGGCTTTTTTTTTTGTCGTTGTTGCTTGATATGTGATGCCTAATTTAATTTGTATTATTTTGGATGATTGATAATTAGATGTGTTGTGATTTAGTTTGTAGAAATGCAGTGTAGGTTTGAATATTTGAATCTAATTTGTCAAAACAAATGGTCCCTATTTGTTGTTTAGAAAATGCAATATAAAATTAATTCAAGTTGTGAAAAAATTATTGATCCTCTACATATATATGTATAATATATATATGTATGTTTTTTTAAACTTTTTTTTGTCATTTTAAATTTTTCATTGAAAAATTAAATAAAAATGCGGGCTAACCCGAAAGCCCGGAGCCCGAATAGCGCCGGCTCAGACCACACTTTTCAGACCCGTTTTACATGTGGATTTTTTTAGTCCGGCCTGAAGTAGCCCAAAACCCAACCGGACCGGCCCAAATTGTGCCAGGCTACCTGTTTTGACAGCTCTCTAAAATATGAGAGGCAAAGAGCAACTATCGACTTATAGTATAGTGATGGATCTCAAAGGCTCCTACAATGTGCATGAGAGAGTTCCTTTGGCAAATCTCAATTTTGAATTTTTGATCAATTTTTCAGTTTATCGTCAAAATGTATTAAATATATTTTTTTTATAAGGTATTAAATATTTTCTTTTCTTAGAGAGTATTCCATCCCTTTGATATGAAATAATTGAGTGTATATGGCATCAAAATGTATTTTATAAAAAGTTTTGTGAAAAACATCTAATTTGTTTTCCTTATCATGTTACCAATATAAAATTTCCCCTATCATTCAACACCGACTAATCTTTATTAAAAAATTTATAAAACACACAAATATATTATTCTTCCTAAGTGAGTTTTTTTCATACATTAAAAATAAACATTTTGCTTACTCGGTCAATATCTTTTTATGATTTTCATTTTTTCTACTACTAAAATTTTTGTTGTTGTTTACAATCCTCTGGTTCTTAGGAGAAGTGCGGATAATAATCCAGAGTTCAGCCGCGAAGTAAATAAAGTCTCATAAACTTAGCTCAATTGGTTGGACATCGCATTTTATATGCAGGGGCCGAAATTCGAACCTCGGTCATCCCACTTATCCACCTTAAAGTGAAATTTCTAGCCGTTAGGCTACTTGACAAAAAAAAAATGTATAAAAAAGATTTTTACTCTTTTAACGTCACATATATATATAAATATTTAAAACTATATAATAATCGAAGAAATGAAAAGTACACAAATGTTTTTTTCACCATCAATATCTGATTCACTGAACCATATATTTTGGTTTGTGGATCATTTATAAAATCAAGTAGTTTTAAGCCCTTTCTAATAACAGTTACGAGATTAAACCGTGATACTCTTTACTAAGTTGAGCGTTAATCGCAATCAAACCAATCGACACGTCAACATGTTACAGACGGGACCAGAGAATGTGCAATAATGACACGGAAAGTGAAATAAAAATGAAGATAGGGAGACATTAAGAACGAAGAGAGTGATTTGGGGGCAACACACACAGTATGGGTCTTGTTTGGTTTGGTTTATTTTGTCACTGATTAGACTTACTTAAACACACTCACTCACTAGTAACAATAACAACATCTGAGAAGAACAATTCACAATCATCATTCATCAGTTATGGAGATGCAACAGCTTCTTAGCATGGGTTTCCCCGACGAGTTAGCCGCCCAAGCCTTAGCTGCCACCGGCGGCAAATCCACCGTTAAAGCCACCGAATGGATTCTCACTCACAAACCCAATTCCACCACCATTGTTAACCCTTCACCTTCACCTTCATCACTTCCTGCTTTCCAACCCAAACTCGACCGTTTTTTCCAAACCCCACAACCCAATATCTCACAACAAGAAACAGAAGAACCAAACAAACGCATCAAGTTATCATCTTCACCAACCCCACAAACACAACAACAACAAAACAAACCCTCTTTTTTCTTCAACCGTTCTAAAAAACAACTAACTAAAACACAAACTCACGAACCCTTATACGAACGTCTTCGTCCAAGAACATTGGACGATGTTGTCGGACAAGATCATCTCTTATCAACAAATTCCATTCTTCGTTCTGCAATTCAACGTAACCGTCTTCCTTCTATCCTCTTATGGGGTCCACCAGGTACAGGTAAAACCACCATTGCAAAAGCTATTATCAATTCATCAAATTCAACTTCAACTTTCTATCGTTTTGTTTCTTTATCTGCTGTTACTAGTGGTGTTAAAGATGTTAGAGATGCTGTTGATGAAGCTAGAAAACTTAGACTCAAAACAAATCAAACTACTGTTCTTTTTGTGGATGAAGTTCATAGGTTTAATAAATCTCAACAAGATTCTTTTTTACCTGTCATTGAAGATGGTAGCATTGTCTTTGTTGGTGCTACTACTGAAAACCCTTCTTTTCATTTGATTACACCACTCTTGTCTCGTTGTCGTGTTCTTACACTTAACCCTCTTCAACCCCATCACTTGATTTTGCTTCTTAACCGCGCTGTCAATGATATAGATAAAGGGTTAGTGCAAAGCCTCGGTTTTGGTTCTGGTTCCGGTTCCAGTTCTGGTTCTGGTTCTTCCCAGGTTGATGTTAGTGTTGGTGAGGATGTGGTTGATTTTATAGCTAACAATTGCGATGGAGATGCTCGTGTTGCTTTGAATGTATTGGAGATTGCTGCTGTTAATGCGGCTGCTCGGGTTCAACATGATAATGAAGAATGCAAAGATGATGTTGTTGTTGGTGGTGGTGTTGGTGTTAATGTTAGTGTTGAGGATGCTAAGGAGGCACTTCAAAGCAAGCATCTTGCTTATGATAAAGCTGGGGAGGAACATTATAATTTAATCAGTGCATTGCACAAGTCTATGAGGGGAAGTGATGCTGATGCAGCGATTTATTGGTTGGCGAGAATGTTAAAGGGAGGTGAAGAGCCACTTTATATTGCACGTAGGCTTGTAAGATTTGCAAGTGAGGATGTTGGTTTGGCGGATCCTTTAGCTCTTAATCAAGCTGTTTCTTGCTACCAAGCTTGTCACTTTATAGGAATGCCCGAGTGCAATGTCATTCTTGCACAATGTGTTGCTTACTTGGCTTTGGCTCCTAAATCTATAGCAGTTTATCGAGCAATTGGAGCTGCTGAGAAGTTAGTGAGGGAATCTGTTGGACAGAATGAAGGTGTGCCTCTTCATCTCAGGAATGCACCAACCAAATTAATGAAGGAAGTTGGATATGGGAAGGGATATATATACACTCCTGATAACCCTTCCTCAACACAGAGCTACTTGCCACCCTCCCTTCAAGGGTTCAAATTCCTCCATTGGCCTGACAGGAATCCCTCTGAATCTGATGGATAAAAATGTTCAATTCCAGATGGGAGTTTTTATCTGTCATTTTGTTCCTCTTTTTTTTCCTTTTTCATACATATTTCTCCACTACTATCACCTTTTTGGCATTGCAAAGAAATGTGTAGTATAGGTATAGGCAGTGGTGGGAGAATAGCTAATGCAAGTGTAATGCTGATGTATGATGTAGGTTTTGACTCCATTAAATGCTCATTTTGATGAACTTACTCTTGATTGATTTTGTTTAGTTTAAGTATGATAATCACTTATCAATAAGCTGCTCGAAGAAGCTGCCTTTGTTTTTTTTCGCACACTCACTACATTTAATCATTTTAGTGACATTTGATGGTTGGTTAACGCTTTTTTAAGTTGCTAAATCCATTTACAGTAATATTTTTTTATAAAATGTTGCAAGATTGTTAGTTTTGCTTATTCCCAACTCTCCGGTTCTTTCTTTTACTGAAATGTTAAACTGCATTCCACTTCATTGATTCTTTTACTCACTTTCTCCCAATTCTCTCGTGCCACTCTCTATGGGTTCCATTCGTCATCTCTTCGATCCAAATCATGTTTGGTGTGGAGATTGTTTCAGAATAGGATTGCTACAAAAGAGGATTTATATAGGAGAAGGGTTCTTGATCAGGAGCTGTTGCAGTGCATTGGTGATTGCGGTGGGGAAGAATTGTTGTCTCGTTTGTTCTTCAAGTACCCAATATTTGCAAGTGTTTGGTACGCAATCCGTCATTGGCTTGACATTGCTACTGTAATGCCGAAGGAAACTTTGGCGCATCAAGAGCAGTTTGCAGGTCTGATTGACAGTGGCAGGACATTCTCAAAGCAAGTATCGGTGGTCTGGTTCACTTGTGTCCGGAGCATTTGGAAGACAAGAAATGGGACATTCATCTTCAACAAGGAAATATGTGTAAGATGGTTGAGGAGGCAAACGTGACATCTTGGAACCTGCTGAACATTAAAACGAATAATCTTGATTATAACGTATCACAATGGAGCTTGAATCCAAGGGCTTGTCTTGGTCTGCCCTGGCCGGAACTTATTGATGCGGATCTTAAAATCAGTGTTAGTGCCGCAGATTAATTGCAGTGCAGGTGAGTTAGGTTTTAGGAGGGGACAGGGTTGATCTCAAGTTTGGAATTAGGTGGTCACCCACCGATGTTTTAGTTCTTGTTGTGGTGAGCTTGGAAGTAAGTTTGTGAATTCATTTTTAGAAGGTGCAAGATATCAGCAGGCTGGTTTGGCATCTGTATAATTCGTGCATTCATATGTTCAATTCTTCTGTTGTTTTAATATTAGGTTTAGGCTTTGACTATTATTGTCGTTGTATTTGAAATATGGTTCAAGTGGTGCTATGTACAATGCAGTGCAATTTGTATGATTATTATAATTATTGACATACTCAAGGTATTTCTTGTGCTTTGTGGTTTGACTTTTATTTTAATATATTTTTGTATCATGCACACGCTCAAGACTTAAATCAACAAGATTGGTTTCATGTAGTCATTCTCGATTTGGTTTCAAAATTCAATCATAACTCACTCTTGATTCTGGCAACGGATATAGCAACTTGAAGTTGTACTTAATCTTTTCCTAGAACTGACTCTTGTTCTCGCTCTTGATTTGGTTGATATGTTCTTCTGCTTCTTTGACATTTTCATATAACATAAACCAAATAGGTGAGCTTTCATTTCTTTGATTTCGTTTTCAATTTCCCCTTGCTCTTTAATTTCATTTATTTGTTCAGTGATTTTTCATAAAATTCGAATCTGGTTAATGTGAGTTTCCTCTTTTATGTGAAAATTCAATTTCTGTTTACTCTGTTGGTACTTTCTTCTTTGAGAAAAAATCAGTTCATCATCATATTGATTTGAGATAGATGAATGTCTGAATAACAGGTTGCCGGACTTTCCAAGGAAAGAAGAAAACATATGATAACATTTTTGAATGATTGAGTCTGTCAAAACAATATTTGACATTAAGAAAAAAGGACTTTATCATATCAAAGTGGACAGAACAAAATTAAAATCAACTAAAACCATTTTAATTGTCATGTTCTTTATGTCTGCTAATTCGAGTTTAGATTCAGATAAAGAACCATTTGCCGAAATGCACCAGTCCCGAATGTTCCTTAACATTATAAGGCGTGTTACTAGCTTAAAATTGAATTATAAGGTTGAATGGCTGATTGTCCCATTCCTTGTGGCCTCAATAAGGATTTGAATATGGTTATTTTATACCAGTGTTTTGAATACCATAGCCAACAGAGTGGTTTTCAGTCCATGGAATTGCTATGATTTATATGAAAGTGAACCATCAACCATTTGCTTCTTTTTTTTTTCCTATGACTATATGCATGCAACAAGAGACATTTGTGTTATATTGTTTTGGTTGTAACTCATTAAACTTTTCATAGACTGTTTTTAGTTTTTCCTGTTGATTAATATATTTGTGAGGTGACATTATCTAGAAAGTTTGGAAGCTTGTATAGCAAAAATGCTAAAGAGGACAACAATGATATTTCTTGTAAGCTATTATTACTATTAAGTAATATTCATCTTCTTATGACTTGATAATTGAAAGTGGTTGATTTGCGGGGATGATCACTATACTGGAGGCTATAGCAGAGACTGCTAAAGGCTGGCACATGTAATGAGCTAGAACCTCTGGTTGAACTGGAGTTGTTTTGGTGGTGGTAATGGTATGGAGATTTCATAGTTACATGATATATGTAATTTCCCCATATTGGTCAACGAAATGGTTTGCGTATGAAATAAAGGATGAAAGGTATTGAAGATTTAAGCCAACAACTCAGTAGTACTCTGCTACTTCAACTGAAAAGCGCATCCAGGAATTCTTAGTGTTATTCATCCTTCATTAGTTGCTTAGATCTTCTCATGGCTAGTATATTTTGGGAAAGTTTTGGGTGAACTAGTAATTAGTAGGTTTAGTATGTCCTTGAGGAACAATGGACAGTACAGTAGGTACAGTACAAACACAATCAACAAGTGCAATTTTCATAATTCCGTAGGTGAAAAGTGTGAAACATGTGATTTACAATCCACCGAGTAGAAGCTAAAACAGTTGCGACTCATCTTACAAGTACATGATATACATCAAAAAAAGAATACATGCTATCTTATCTTATCTTATTTTTGAAAAAGCTACCAAATTGGGTGGTCAACAGATAAATTAGATCCATTCCTTAGGGTTGATGCACGCATCTAAGAGTTTCCATTCTTCGCTACCTACTTCTGGTTTCTGCACTCAAAATGATATAAACATTTCAGTACCAGTTATATAAATGTAATGTTAGATGCATCTAATATTCAACTTGTTTGCATTTTAGTGTACAATATAAAGAAGATTCTAAAATCATACATGGTCATATTCCCACCGAGCAGTGAGTGGGAGAGAAACAAGAATACTCTCTATTCTCCCTCCAGTTTTTAGTCCAAATGTTGTACCCCTATCATATACCTGTAGCCAAAGAACATAGCGGTAACATAAATTTAAACCTTATTTGAAAAAGAGTAGAACAAAACATATTGGTCTAGAAGCTATGTTAAAAAGTGTACCAAATTGAATTCAACATATCGTCCCCTTCGCAATTGTTGCCATGCTTTTTGATGATCTGTAAAAGGCAAATCCTTTCTTTTCTCTATGATAGGTATGTAAGCAGGAATGACAGAGTTTGCACATTCTGCAAGCAACCATAGTTTAGGCAACCATTAAAATGAAAGAACTAAATGTCTTTCCACTGAGAAGTGACAACCAAAAAATTCATATATTCAATAATTACCAGTGGCGAAGGAAAGGAGCATCTCCTGATCATAGTCATTTAGATCATCAAAAAATATTCCTCCAAGTCCTCTCCTTTCATCTCGATGCTGAATTTAAAATGAAGAGGATAAAAAGAAAATATAATCAGCAACAACATATACCACAACTCAATTCAATTACCAAAAATAATATATTAAACATGTCACATGGCACCCATGATCAATCTAATTAGACACTATACTGATTAAGTTTGTATACTATGTTCATGACAGTTGACAAGCTAGAGAACAAATCACAGTATTAACAGGTATGATTTATGTGAAATTTGTCGCTCGTAAGCCCAATATTATCAATAAGGTTCTAACCCGTGTGCTTTCTCTTATGCAGGATTTATGGGTCTATAAATCAAGTGAATCTTGCAGTTACAATGCATACAAAAAATCAACCTATCTGAGATACCACCTATCTATTCATATGTTTCTGTCTTTCTGGCCTTTTGTCACTTGTCATTCTCACGCAACTACTCCACGTAGCATATTATCAGATGCACTTACTTCAGCGATGATATCTCCATCCACTATCGCTATACCACATCAATTCAGATCTTGATGCCCTAGCATCGCAGGTGTGTTATTCCCCATCCCATCATTTTATTCTAACCTATGGTCATCGTTGCTACCCATCTACAAATAGACATTTCGCGTGTACTATAGCCTTCAATTCATCATGTATAAAATTTATCAATTCAAAATTATTTTGTTTAATTAAAGTTTGATGAACTGAAGACTGACTGCTCATTAATTGCTTTTTACTGTTCAACTTCAGTTTATCAAAGACATCCTGCGACTACAGTGAAATACTGCACTTAAGAACTTCATCATGTGAAAATGGATGATACTATACCTTGATATAAAAGTAGTCGTCGCACCATTTCTTGAATCGGGGATAAAACGTAGGATCAAACTTGTCACAAGCCTTTTTTTGAACCTATAACAGAAGCACGACATAAACTCAGTAAAGCGCACTTGCTCTTGAATGACTTTAAAATAAAACTTGGATGATCACAATTCACAACAATATTCTAAAGATAAAGTTTAAACTGAAAATCATATGGAAGAATTTCTCAAGCGCCCTACATTCATTCTTTCACTATGCCAATTTGGAGATGAGATTCTTTTTTTGGAAGGGGTGGGGGTGCAGAAGTTAATCATCAACTCCCAGTTAACAAAACAAATGAAATTTTAGAAAACATGGGGAATGTATATTTTCTGTTTCCATTCCAGGATTTAATCCAGATAATATAGAGAGAAATATTTGAAGTGAATTGGATTGCAGAATTTTCAGGCATTTACAGAAACATTCTATAGATAAAAAAATTAACAAATCCCTAATCTTAATGTTTCAGCGCCACCCAGTTCAAAGAATCCCCAGGCTACAAATATTAAATTCAAGAAAACTCATCTGAAACTACAAAACCATATTAAAACTACTCTCATAAGACGTCTAAGTAAGGTGGCATTTTAAAACAACAAAAGCTATTCTTTTTCAAAATTAAAATAAAATCTACCAAAGAATTTGACTCTTAACCACAAAAGTTGATAAACCAATATTGTGTTAAGCACATACTGAATGGAAGTGCTTGACATCCTCCTCGAAAATGTAAGCAGGGGTTAAATCAGTTCCCCCACCAAACCACCATTGTCTAGGTGCTCCAGGAGCATCTGCAGAATGCAACAGCATGACTATCAATAGACGCAAAATCAAGAGCCTTGTTATCTAATGTGACTACAAGTTTCACCCTTCCATTCTAGTATAATTATATGTATTAGGCAATCCTGTTATAGAGCATATTAGTTGATTCAATTGTATTTAACATAATTAGTTATGGGTAGTTAACAGTATTTGTAATTTCTGGTTTGTGACAGCAGTATATTGAACTTGTATATAAACATATAATATAAGTACATTCTCAAGTAATTCAGTGTAATGACTAATGAGAATTCAATTCACAATCATTTTTCCCAAAATCATTATAATATGAAAAGTAGCTTGGAAATGAACACAGCACAATGTATGTATAAAAGAAAGATAGAGCAGAACACATTACCTTTAGGAGCATCGGTTTCGAAATAGCGATAATTGAAATGCAAGGTTGGGGCAAACGGATTTTTCGGATGTAAAACCTGAACATATAGAAAGAAAGACATTGAGAGATAAACACAAATGATTTATTGAATGTTTGAATTTGATTTGACATATTTTGATATGCTCAAGTAAAATTGATATTGCTTCCAGAATTGATACTAAACTCAAGTTGAAATTTCAAGTTTTTGTCTCTACAATTGATTTTTAGCCGAAAGTTATTCTCATGCGAATGTAGTCAAACATAAATTACTTTGTATCCAACTCAATTTTAACCAAAATCAATTTCCATCATTGCATAACCAAACAAACACTTGCACCTATCTATATATCAACTTATTCTAAAAATGTCTTCCACAGAATTTCACACCTATGCAAGAGATCTTTACTAGTTAATTCAGTAATTGACTTTTCACTTTAGTGACTGAATTTTCAAATTTGTTAAACTAAACATCACATAATTGGTGGGCATCTCCTAATATGATCTAACTCAAACACCAAAGTGAATTTGGTATCCCTAAGTATCATCGTCAAGTCAACACAGTAAGGGTATGTCAAGACACATTATATCTTCATTCGACAAAATCTAGATCCAAATTTCAATTCCAAAACAGAATAACATAATACAAAACTACCTTTCTCTCAATATCAAATTGCTTAATTTCAATATAACTATACTTATTTCAAAAGCATTTTAAAATGTTAAATTTGCAAAATGGGGGATACTTACTAGTAATTCTAATCTATGAAACACAAACATTTCTCAAATTAAACGTGTCCTAGAGACACTGACGCAACACTTATAATTACATTGAATTATGTCATGTGAATGTAGACAAACAAAAATTACTATATCCATCCAACTCAATTTTAACCAAAATCAATTCATTCAAAATCAATTTCCATCACTACATAACCAAACGAACACATGTGATTACATTGAATTATGTCATTTTCTCAATTTATTACAGGTGTCGATGTGTCAGTGTCTGAGACTGCATATGTCCTACATAAATTATAATTGATAATTGAATTTATGAACAATGGGATACTTACAGAGCTAATTCCAGCTGCAAAAAACGGAATAGGACCAGGCTTCTGATCATTAGCAGCAGCGCCTTTGGCAGCACGATAAGCATCAGGAGGCATTTGACCATAAACAACAGAAACATTAACACCGGCTTTTTCCCAAACAGCACCATCTTGAAGAACCCTACTAATACCACCACCACCACCAGGTCTAGACCAAACATCTTCCTTAAATTTTCCACCACCATCAGCAATTTCAATTGCATTACAAACTCTATCTTGAGCTTCTCTAATCATCTTCTCAAATCGATATCTAACCGAAGACGCGTCGTTTTCGCTGCCACGAAGAAATGTATCAGGTCTTTCAGTTTCTGGTGTTTCTTTTTCTATAGAAACTGTTGCATTTACTTTTACTGCTCCTTTTCGATTAGAATTCATTGATTTTGTGACGGTTAACGGTTTACGGTTCTGTTTAGTGAGAAAGTTTGATGTATGAGAAATTGGAGTTGATTTGGAAGAAGTGAATGTGAATGGAGTAATGGCGTAAGAAGGAGCTGTGACGGAAATTGTACACGGCATTATAACTAACACAGATTTCGATTTGAAAAAAATAAATAAAGAAGAAATGGTTTGAGTGTGATTCGTGGCGAGTTACAGAGATGAATGAAGAGAGAAATGAAAGAGGGTTTTGAAATTGAATATGGATAAGAGATGTTTTTTGTTTTTATTTTTTATAAGAGGGGTTAGGTTTATTTACTTTTTTGATTGCACACTGTTTGTGGTTTTCTAGCAGCGGTAATCAAAAATGTCAACTGAGCTTTCATGTAACGCACACAGAAAAGTTGGTTTGTTTCGAACAAATCAAATACTACTATGTCTTCTCGTTTCATGGAGAATACAAGACTTGGCTGCTAAGTAGATGTATTAAAATACCAAAACTAAAACTTTTTAAGTGTTGTTAAACTAAACAACTTTTAAAAAAAAGTTTAATTTTTTAAGACATGGTTAATGTTTATCTTTATTTATTATCTTGTTTAGTTGAAATTAGTTGAAATGACATTTACATATAGTGTAATATCACTACCAATTGAACTAAGCTTACGGGGATAGTTGAAATGACATTTTAATGAAGTTATTTATCATAACAACAATTTTAATTTTTAATTTTGGAACTCATCCTTAGTAGAACTTTTGACATTCTAATGAGACCACCAATATATCATAACTTTGTTACTTTGAGTTAGAATGATATTAATAATTTTTTTACTAGTCATGGGATTAATATTTAGTTAATAAGTAGAATTTTAACTTATTCAATCATCCTTATAATTAAAATCTTTTAGATATACGTATGTTATTTGGCTCAAGTGGTTAATGAGTTTCACCAAATGAAGGATTTCAGGAGAACTCGGGTTTGATTTATGATGGAACAATTTCTTGACGTCAAACTTTATTTACCTTGCGACCGAACTCTAGACTACTAGGGTCCCTTCCCATACAATATTCATCCTTCACTTTTAAAAATGAAAAAATGAAAACAGGCTTTTTTTACATTTTTATATATAAGATAAAATAATTACACTTGAATGAAAGGTAAACGGACAACCAGTTGCGCTAATCCTTCTTGGATGACAAACTCAATCCGCTTAAAAACTACATCTACAAAATTAGGAGACACCACATTGTTATGCATGACTCTTTGAACTTTATGCAAAATAAGTACATTAATATTTCATAAAAAAAATTAAGCACATTAATAAAATTATTTTAAGTTATAAAATAAAATTAAAAAATTGGATTATAATCCCAAAAGCCCAATCCAGGCGATTTAGAAAAGGCCGGCCCATAAGCTCATTCATTCATCATCTTCATCTCCATCAAATAAAAACAGAGAACACACAAAACGCAAGCCGCTGCCGATTTGAGTGTACATCAGAACCACCACCAAGTTAGAGTCGCACTCAATTCAACTCAACTTCGTCAGAAACTCCACCCAGGTACTCTTCCACCTTTTCATTTTATAATTATTTTGATGCGATTGAATCCCTATTTGTGGCAGCGGCGGCGATTGATAATGAATTATAAATTCTGAGATTGACAATATAAGTGTTATTGTCTTGTAATGTTGTTGTTGGTAGAATTGAAGTAGTAGGAATGGGAGTTGGTCGTGAAGTATCAATCTCACTTGATGGAGTTAGAGATAAGAACATTATGCAACTCAAGAAGCTCAATATTGCTCTTTTCCCTGTTCGTTACAATGACAAATACTATGCTGATGCACTTGCTTCTGCTGAATTCACTAAACTAGGTACCTTCTTTTTTATCTTTTCTCATTTTTTCATATTCATATAAGTTATTGCACTTGAGTTCCTATTTAGCTTCTCATTTTCAACTTCAATACTGTAATTAATTTAAGTACACTTTAATATATATATTTAAGATAATTACACATGAACGAAAGGTAGACTGACAACACTTGCGCCGCTAAACCTTTATGTATAGCAAGACCAATCCTTCGAAAAACTATATCCATAAACCTAGGGGACACAACACAAACCCTTTGAACTATTTTCAAAAGGTCTATAGCCTCTGGTCTAGGATGTCGTAATTAACTATTTGAATTTGGGTACTAGAGTCCTGCTGTTAATTGTTGCTTACACTTATAACATCAGTTTTGTTCCTTTTACATGTGAAACTGAAACTTCAATATCTGGACAATGCTTTTTTCTTTGTCTTTTGCAATTTTAAAATTTAGTGTATTCGTTGGCTGAAACTAAACCTGCTTAAGCACTGGAGTTGGTCATATCAAAGTGTTTTAAATGTTGGTTTATTTCATTTTGTAATTAAATTTCTTGTACAATTTAGACTTGCTATTTGCTATGTTCTACAATATCCTTTTTGCATTTGATTTCTGTTGGGGATGGGGATTCTGCATATAAAAAATTATCATGCATTCTATTCTATTTATTTTGATTCAAACGCAGTTACTCTTTGCATCTAACTTATATTAAAAGAAATCCCATTTTGCATCTAACATACGATAGGACAGTTCTCTCGATTTCCTTCTTAGACATACCGAAAACTAATGGAGCTCCTTTAAATTGATTATTTTCCTGTTTGATTTAAGGAGGATATGTGATTCCTCTTTGCTTTGAAATCTCTCTTATGATAAAACATCTTCCAAGTTTCATCAAATCCCAAAAAAATTGTATACAATTTTCTTTATTGGAATGCAACACTAAATATCTTTACTACTTCATAATATATTTACATTTACGTGCTTCTAAATTTTTTTGACTTAGTTGGAATGCAAGCTTTACTTTATTCCGACTAGCCTGTTTGATATCTCTGTGCTTTCAGTTTGCACCATAATATGGATGATACATAGATATGAGATGGGTATAGGACGTGTCTAACACCTTTATTAATGTTTTCACATGTCAGTTCACATTCATCGACCCCGAGATTGATTATTATGCTTTCTTTCAGCTTACTACAGTGATATTTGTGTTGGCGCAATTGCATGTCGGCTTGAGAAGAAGGAAGGTGGGGGGCAAGTTCGGGTTTACATCATGACTTTGGGTGTTTTAGCGCCGTACCGTGGACTTGGTATTGGTAAGAAATAAATATAATATCTTTCCTTGATGTTAACTGGTAATTGAAAGTTTGCTTGATCATTTAGTTATGACTCTTCTTAGTGTCCATACTTGCCATAGTTCAAACACATATTAAGAGCCTTGTAAGGTGCAAGCTTCATATTAGGAACGTTTCATATTACATCTGTGCATGGTCACAGTTTCAAAATTTGTCGCGTCCTTTAAGCTTGCTATCTACATGCTTTTGGAAATGTGATATGAATCTATTGGTTTATGCAGGAACAAAACTGCTGAATCATGTTCTTGATCTTTGCTCCAAGCAGAACATTTCTGAAGTTTACTTGCATGTGCAGACAAACAATGAAGATGCCATTAACTTTTATAAGAAGTTTGAGTTTGAAATTACAGAAACAATCAAGAACTATTATACAAACATCACACCACCAGACTGCTATGTTCTTACGAGGCACATAGCTCCTAGCACAACAAAGAAATAACATTTCAGTGTCAGTTCTTTTGGAGCAAGTCATCAGAGATTGTTGCACTACTTATTGAATTTTGCCATGGATGTATTACACTAAAGTTTGCCATTTTCAATGCTAGATTTTAAACAGTATAGTTAGCCCAAAAAAGAAGCAATTGGGGATCTCTTTGCTAAGGCACTAAGTTATTCTATCCCTGTCTTCCCCTTCCACCCCTTGTCTTACAATTTTCGGCAAAATATTATTAAATTTTGACTTTGGTACAAAAGTCTTTTGGGGAAAATTGCATCTTGTATTAAATTTGCAATGTATTGCTTCTCCCTACTTGGGGTGTATGAGTTTCGTTATTAGGTTCTTTGACACAACTACATTACACAACTAGAAGTGTTTCTAAAACTAAATTTAAATAAGTAATTGGCATCTTGTTTTTTTACCCAACCGAGCTTTCTCTCAACCTCATTGAACCCTTTTATCAAGAAGAGTTTAATTTTGATACACCGTTGACAAATCACAACCATTTATATTTATGACTTTAGAAGTAGTTGTGATTGAAGTTAAGTAATGTTTATGAAACGATGGTTCTGATCGTTTGATCTCAAAAATGAAATGTGTATTAAAAATGATTCAGTGAAGTGTAATATAAGTCGTCCGGACTCAAATCAATGATCGATATCAATTAATAATATATCAAATGTGTATTCTAAATCGAATACCTACTTGCAATAACCATTCTACTAAGTTTTTATGCTTTGTTTACTCCGGGGCTACGGTATGCATCACCTTTCACCGTGGGATTTGGTTGTGTTTCCACTTCACCAATGGGATTGAGTTAAGTTGAAGATGTTAGACTTTCATAAAGTGGTGAATAAGGGTTCCAATTTCAATCGAGATATATTACTAGTGACATTTAGTGTCTTACATAGCTTGAAGAGTATTACCTCCAATGGAGTAAATGTCCGGAAAACAAAATAAATAAATAAATTGTTTCTTTTCATAAAATCTTCAAATTTTAGTTTCAATATTTATTAGAACCCCAAACAGTCACACAATTGAGAACCCAAAATTACTTTTATATTTATTACAAACCACTTGTACCCTCTACACAAACACGAGGTTAAACATGCACCTTTTTTTGGTCGAAATTTTAACTTGCACTAAAATCAAGTGTTTGGAAATCTTGAACATCATTCTGGATGGTGGATATTCATTTGAACAATTTATACTCGAAGTAAAGAATAAATTTACCATTTGTCAAAGAAAAAAATAGTTTAATGATATGCTCTGTGATACAATTATAGTGGAGAGTAGTAGAATGATTTGGCGGAATACACGATTTGTATGATTGACAGTGTTAAAATTAATTTACACTATCTGTGCATATACATTTTTCTTAAAAAAAAGAATTTACCATAACTTACGAAAATAATTTACATTTACATTGAGAAAGTAACAATTGGACTCTATTTTCTTCTGTTTTTAAACAAAGTGTGGCAGTTCATTAACATATATCAAACACAATTAATCATAATTTTAATGTAATTAAGCACAATTTTTAAGCAAAGATTTGAAAGAAAATCTAGTTAGTGAATATCATGTCTATTTTATTTATGTTTTAGTAGTTAAAATTTCATCTTTAAGGTAGATAACTGAACTTCAGGGTTTAAATCTCGGCTCATGTATGTATAGTGTGACGTCTTTATCAACTGAATTATGTTCACGGGAATAATATCATGTATATTTAAACATCTAAAAATTTGAACATAATTTGAATGAATAGTGGATATACATACATATATATATTTGAACATCTAAAATTTGTAATGATGTTCAAAATCATTAGTAATTGTGTAATTGTGTTGAGGGAAAATTTGGATTAATGAATTACCACATTTTGTACTACTCATTAATCATCTAATAAACACAATTAATAACATATTTAAACTCTACTAATCCCATGTTTCAAAAAAAAAAAAAAAATCTATTAATCCCATAATTTTTATACTTTCTTTGAAATTTAATACATCAAATTTGTGTCAAAATAATACAGCTCTTAATATTGGGCATTCGTTAGAATTTTGTGACACAAGGAAATGTTATGCTCATGTCTCAAATATTCCACGTGGATGTAGAATATAGTGTCATAGAATTATTAGTCACACATTATCCTCAAGTGAGCTAGGTGTAAGATTACATGATTTCAATTTGCATACCAACAAAAACATAACAGCAGTGGGAACAAACTAAGATCCCTTATCCGATTCATCACACTACGTGTATAACCATGGTTGGAGAACAAGATCACACTCTCATCCTTACTACATTACACCATTCAATATTCACCACAACAACTTCCACGTTTGCATGCACATGAGTTTGGAAGTAGTGGCTTAAACTTCTTCATATCTTCCTCCCTTTGGCTTATTAGTTACTACAATATCTATCATTCATTCTTAACCAATTCTTGAAGAACAAAAAAACTCTATTGTTGTAGTAGTAGAGGTAACAAAGAAGGAAAGAACATGGCTACACAAGCTCTAGTGTCGTCATCATCTCTTACCTTTGCAGCTGAGACTGTGAGACAGAGTTTTGGAGCAAGATCACTCCCTTCTTCAATTGGGTCTTCTAGAAAAGGTTCCTTTGTTGTCAAGGCAGCTGCTACTCCTCCCGTCAAGGTTTCTTTTTCACTCAAATTTCTTCTTAAGTACTTTCTCCGGTCTCATATATAAGCAATGATTCCTTTTTCAGAGATACATCGGTTATTCAATGAACCTGAAAAACAAATTTTTGTTTATATATGAGATCAGAGCGAGTATATGTGTGTGTGCGCGCGCGCGCTTTGATCTTGCGTTTAAATTGAAAATAACTTTGTTTCTCTTTTTGGAGTTCAGCAAAATGGAGCAAATAGGCCTTTGTGGTTTGCATCAAAGCAAAGTCTTTCTTACTTGGATGGCAGGTAAATTTCTTAGTAGTTGAAGAAAATATATTGTAAGATGGATGTTTTGTGAGTCTAAGAACCTATAGTGTGTCTGAGTTAACTGTTTAATTAAGTGCTTATTATTGTTCATGATTAAGTATAATCTATTTTTATATTTGAAAATGAAATGATTAAACTATTTCATATAAGTTGTTCTTATAAGTTAGTATAAGTTTAATTTTCGTGCACTATGAGCACATCAGAACTAATAACAAGCCTATTTGGATTGACTTATTTGATTTTATTAGTGGAATAAGCACATGTGAGATTCTTTGAGAGAACATATGAAAACAACTTTATGATATGCCTATAAGATGTTTTTAGTTTATTTTCATAAGTTTTCGAAGGTAGTTTATGAATACAGCTTATAACTTGTATGAAAACTGTTTGCCTGTATTTTATCATTTGTTATAGAAATAGCTTATACATAAACACTTCTATGAAAAACATCTATACTATAACCTCTTAATTAAGTTGTTTTTCCAAATTGAGTCCACATGTATGATTTTAGAAGTGGTTATGATAAAAGTTAAATGTTTCTAATGATTTGACAATTATGATAAATTGATAGTATAAAAACTCTTAAAGCCGGTAATGTATATGCAACTTGAATATCAAAATTGACTTCATTTGACATCATCATTATCACTTTGCAGCCTTCCAGGTGACTATGGATTTGATCCTCTAGGACTTTCAGATCCAGAAGGAACAGGAGGTTTCATTGAGCCAAGATGGCTAGCATACGGCGAGATAATCAACGGTCGCTACGCAATGTTGGGAGCAGTAGGAGCTATAGCACCTGAAATCCTTGGCAAAGCCGGTTTAATTCCACAGGAAACCGCTCTCGCTTGGTTCCAAACCGGCGTGATTCCACCAGCAGGAACATACAACTACTGGGCAGACAATTACACACTCTTTGTCTTGGAACTAGCACTTATGGGATTTGCAGAACATAGAAGATTCCAAGATTGGTATAACCCTGGTTCCATGGGAAAACAATACTTCTTAGGACTTGAAAAAGGTCTTGGTGGTTCTGGTGAACCAGCTTACCCTGGTGGACCTTTGTTTAATCCTCTTGGGTTTGGTAAAGATGAGAAATCATTGAAAGATTTAAAGCTTAAAGAAGTTAAGAATGGAAGATTAGCTATGTTGGCAATATTGGGTTACTTTGTTCAAGGTCTTGTTACAGGTGTTGGACCATATCAAAACCTTTTAGATCATTTGGCTGATCCTGTCAACAACAACATCTTGACCAGTCTCAAGTTCCACTAAATCATCAATGTATTATATTATATGTTGTTAATTTACATATATTCTTTTCTTTGCTCTTTTTTGGTTGTTGTAAGCTATAATTATTATCAAAAAACTCAACCATCTTTTAGTCATTATCTTGTGTTTTGGAACTAAATTGCATTGTGTGAACATGTTTATGCTGCATTGTAAGAAACTAGTGTGTGTGCTACCCATTACTCGTATCGTTTATTAATTGTTATAATATGAACTATACTGCATTTATATTAGTAAATAAAAATGTATAAAATAATTTATGTGAGCTTAGCTCAGTTGATATTGACATCGCATTATATACGTATAGGAGTTGGGGTTCGAACTCCAGACACTCCACTTATTCACTTTTAAGGTGAATTTTATAGTCACTATGTTATTTGACAAAAATAATTGTACAAAAAAATAAATATATAAATATTAAGATAGTTAGAGTTTGTTGGTGTTAGTTAATTAGTTAGAGATTACTTATAGTTGGTTACTCAATTAGTTAGTTAATTGAGTCCTATAAATAGAACCCTAATGTACAAATTTTACCATTTTTTATCAATCAAATATGAACTCTTATGAACTTTTACCTCATGAGCATGACTATGCTCTCTTTCTATATCCTATATATGTGTATGATCTATGGCACTATGATCCTATGATTCTTGACATTGTATCAGAGCGATACCCAAGGGATGAGGATAACTACACTTCCGATGAAGATTCTGCTGCTGATTTTGTTTCAGCCACCACTGATGAAGATGAAGCTCATTCTCATGATGTAGATATGGAGATTTCTGCACCAGAAGTTCAATCTTTAAGCCTCTGCAATCACATTCGTTTCGGCAATTTCAGGTACTCGGATCTTACTCTCATTCATGTTGTTTCTATAAGAGATAATGCTCTGTGTTTTCTCATTACTTTGGTCAAAATATATACAACAATATATGAGAGATTATTGGCTACAATTAAGGTAGGACAATTATATGCATACTATAACGATCATTTACATTTATTTACATGATTATGATAATTATGATGAGAGATATTTGTATTCTATCACACCCCCGCAGTCGAAGCGGGAGGTCTCCGTATGCTGAGACTGTCTCGAAAATCTTCAAATAGTACGCGCGGAAGACCTTTGGTGAAAATGTCCGCGATTTGATAGCGGGATGGAACATGAAGGACACGTACTTGTCCACGGGCAACTTTTTCTCGAACGAAGTGAATGTCCATTTCAATGTGCTTAGTGCGTTGATGTTGGACAGGATTACCAGAGAGATATATCGCACTAATATTATCGCAATGCACCAAAGTAGCCTTATGAATCGGGCAATGCAGTTCTAAGAGAAGGTTCCGGATCCAACAAGATTCAGAGACAACATTTGCAACGCCTCTATATTCGGCTTCAGCACTTGAACGAGATAGAGTTGGTTGACGCTTAGATGACCACGAAATCAAGTTGTCTCCTAGAAAAATACAATATCCAGAGGTGGAACGTCTAGTGTCAGGACATCCACCCCAATCGGCGTCCGTGTAGGATGTGAGACCTGAGACGGGAGATTTATAGAGATGCAGACCATGGTCAAGAGTACCTTGAATGTATCGCAAAATGCGTTTTAGAGCATTCATATGTTCATCCTTTGGGTCATGCATATGTAAGCACACCTGTTGTACAGCATATGAGATATCTGATCTTGTGAATGTGAGATATTGTAATGCACCCGCTAATCTTCGATACTGTGTAGGGTCTTTGTATGGAGATCCAGAGGAGATACTGAGTTTAGGTTTGGTATCCACCGGCGTAGTTGTTGGTTTGCATGAGGTCATGCCTGCTCGTTCAATTATCTCTGCAGCGTATTTTCTTTGGCTAAGAAATAGGCCATCTGCATGATGTGTAACTGCAATACCCAAAAAATAGCTCAAAGTACCCAAGTCTTTCATAGCAAATTCAGAGGCAAGAAGTGACATAATAGATTGACGAAGAACATCAGATGATGCAGTAAGAATGATGTCGTCAACATAAAGTAGAATGTATGCCATGTCATTTCCTTTTCGATAAATAAATAGAGAATGATCAGATTTGCTATGAAAGAAACCAAAAGTGAAGATAAAATCAGCAAACCTTTGGTACCATGCACGAGGGGCCTGTTTGAGGCCATAGAGAGATTTCTTCAGTAGGCAAACATAATCTGGATGGACTGAGTCTCTGAAACCCATTGGTTGATGCATGTAGACAGTTTCATGAAGTTTACCATGAAGAAATGCATTTTTAACATCCAATTGATGAATGGACCAAGACTTTGATAGAGCTATGGTAAGAACTATGCGAATAGTCGTTGGTTTCACAACTGGGCTAAATGTCTCATCGCAATCCAGACCAACCTGTTGAGACCTGCCATCACCTACAAGTCGGGCTTTGTGCCGCTCAAATGAACCGTCTGATTTCTTTTTATGACGGAAAATCCACATGGAACGAATGACATTAACATTTGAGGGACGAGGCACTAATTCCCACGTCTTATTTTTAATGAGAGCATCAAATTCGTCCAACATGGCAGCTTTCCAATTCGGGTCGGACAAGGCTGCTTTAGGGTTGTGGGGTAGAGGTGACGGTGTAATTGAGGTGGTCAAGTTGAATTGTCTCTTAGGTTTGTGAATCCCATGCATGCTACGGGTTGCCATAGTACGTGATGGTTCTTGACTAATATGGTGTGTCGGCAAAGTATGCGCAGGAGATGTGGGTTCAATTGAGATAGGTAAATCTGGTTGCAGGTTAATAGGCAAAGGGGAGGGCGGTGGTATGTTTTGGCTTAGTTGTTTGGTATATGAGGAGGGTGTTGTAGTTGTTTGGGGTGTTTCGGTTGTATGTGGTTCCGGTTCAGCTTGGTTTGGATAATTTTGAAGGTGGTAGTGTAGGAGAGGATGTAGATCTTCACTTAAGAACTCATAGGAGTGAGTGGAAGGGGTATGTATTTTGGCGAAAGGGAATTGGGTCTCATCAAATATGACATGCCTAGATATAATAATTTTCTTGCTAGACAAATCATAACATTTGTAACCACGATGATTTTGTGGATATCCTAAAAAGGCACATGGGGTGGAGCGGGCTTGTAGTTTGTTTATGATGGTGGAGGGAAAGAGAGGATAGCACAAACATCCAAAGACTCGTAAATGTGTGTATGAGGGATCCCTACCATAAAGGTATTGGGTTGGGGAATGATGGGAAAGAATCTTGCTTGGGAGAATGTTGTGAATGTAACTGGTGATTTGCAGTGCATGGTGCCAAAATGATGGTGGCATAGATGAATGAGCGAGGCTAGTGCGAATGAAATTATTGAGTGCACGTATTTTACGCTCAGCTTTGCCATTTTGTGGTGAGGTGTGTGGACAAGAAAAACGAAATACCATGCCATTTTTGTGACAAAATTGTGTAAAAAATTCATTATTAAATTCTCTTCCATTATCACATTGAAAACATTTAATCGTTGTTCCAAATTGAGTTTTAACGAAAGCACTAAAGGATGCAAAAATGGAAGGGACTTGTGATTTTCTTCCAATGGGGAATGTCCACACAAAATTGGTGTAATCATCTAAGAAGAACAAATAATACTTATGACCTGCTGAACTTAAAATTGGCGATGTCCATAAATCACTATGAATTATATCAAAAGGTTTGGAAGTGGAAGATTTTGAAACAGAAAATGGTAATTTAACATGTTTCCCAAAAATGCAAGATTGGCAAATAGAAGAACTAGGAAATTGTTTACATTCAATAAACTTATTATTTCTAAGAGAATTTAAAATATTCGCTCTGGGGTGTCCCAAGCGATTGTGCCATAAGATAGGTGACAGAGCTGCAAAAGTTGATGTAGAGGTGGGTTGAGGTCTTGTGGTTGTGGTGATAGGATATAGATCTCCAGTGCTATCACATCTCATTAGTGGCATTCCCGTCTGTATATCCTTCACAGAAAAACCAAAAGGATCAAACTCAATAGTGACATTATTATCAATGGTAAAACGACGCACGGAGATTAAGTTTTTAATGAGTTTAGGTGCATGGAGGACATTGTTTAAGGATAACGGTGGGTGTGGTGGTGAAAGGTATTTTTGTCCATAACCACGAATCGGAATTTCCTGTCCACTGCCAACAATGATATTTTTATTAATGCTCAAATTAGAATAAGATGAGAGAGTACCTTGGGATGCAGTCATATGTGAGGTTGCGCCGGTATCCATGTACCAATTTTCATCAGGGATATTAATGGATAAATTTTGCATCGCCGCGTCAATATCAGTCGGTGCATAATTTGAAGGAGTTGGCACATGAGCACTGTAAGCCTGTGGTGGTCGACTCCCTGTAGTTGCAGTAGGACGGTTGGATGGTGGACGTGTCCAGTTTGATGTGGGATAAGGGCAAGGTGGAACTGCCCATGCTTGTTGTCCCCACGGTCCCCATTGGGAGTATGGTGTCCATTGTATGGTTGCTGCCATTGACCTGGATTGTACTGTTGTGACCGTTGTTACCGCGACCTCTTCCTCTACTGCCGTTGTTTCTGCCCCGGTTGTTGTTTCTGTTCTGACTGCGACCTCTTGCTCTCTGACTGTGACTGTTTTGGTTTGCTGTATTGCCGTAACCTTGCACTGAACCACGATTGCGACCAGAATTGTCATCGTTTGAGCCATTTGTGGTGAGGAGAGCGGTACCTGCGGCGCTGGCTGCAGCTGCTGTTTGCTTCGCCTTGCGGGTTTCTTCAAGGATTAACCTTGATCGTGCCTCATGAAACAGCGGCAAAGGATTACTCTGCTGAATGAAAATAGCAACACCATCGTAGTTCTCATTAAGACCTGCAATTAACTGGAGAACTAACCTTTGTTCTGAAACAGGTGCACCAACGCTTGATAGTTGATCTGCAAGCATTTTGAGTTCTTGGCAGTATGCCGAAATGTTGGGATAGTCGTCCATATGAACGCGAGTGAATTGGTTTTCCAAGTGGACAGCACGAGAAGCTTTGTTGTCCTGGAAAATATTTTCCAATCGTTCCCAAGCTTGCTTTGCGGTTGAACCAGGTTTAAGGATGGTGTGCAGAAGGTCGGTGGAGATCGTTCCGTAAATCCATTGGAGAACGATTGCATTGAGGCGTGACCATAATTCTTTGTCACTCTTGGGAGATTTTTCTTTTTCTTTATTGGATCCTTCTGGTTCACTTGCGCCTTCTGGTGTCTTGCCGTCTGATATTGCTTCTGATTGTGTTGGGACAATATGATCAATGACCTGGTTGACAGTGCAATGGATTTTGAACAATTCTACCCATGAAGAGTAGTGACTAGTTTCCATCTCTAGAGTGATGGGGATGAAGTTTTTAATATTAGTTACAGCAAGGGCAGGGTGAAAGTTTTGTTTTTCAGCCATTAATGGAAAAAAAAATAGGTACCAAAAGCTTAAGCTGTTAGGAAAGGCTACATCAATAGTTTTATATTATTTCTAACACGCCCCCTCACGCAAGAGCCCATTTGGGCTTGAAGCGTGGATAATGCATAGGCCCACCTACCATATGCTTAAATTCCACTTTTTTAATTAGAAAGTGAGGGGAGCGGGGATCGAACTCTATAAGAGATAATGCTGTGTGTTTTCTCATTACTTTGGTCAAAATATATACAACAATATATGAGAGATTATTGGCTACAATTAAGGTAGGACAATTATATGCATACTATAACGATCATTTACATTTATTTACATGATTATGATAATTATGATGAGAGATATTTGTATTCTATCAGTTTCGATCACTCTAATCAAGCCAACAATTGATTGATTCACCATCAAGATTGGGGAAATAACATGTATTCTCGTTGATTCATGTTGCAGCATCGAATTTGCGTTTGCTGCTTTAGAAGAAAATGAGAACTTGAAGAACCTTGATTTGTTGAATCAAGAGGTAAAGGTAGAAGAAAATTTGCAGAAATTCAAGACACAAACATCGAATCATAAAGTGTTATACGAAATTTTATTTTCTGCAATTGATCATTTGGTCGACGTCTTCATCGAACAAGATCTGATTTCGTCAAGATTGAAATCAATCGAACATGGTCTTGCCATAATTGTAGAGGTATTGAAATCTCACAATTCAATTTTTTCTGTTTCTACTGCAAGTCACTTTGAAAAAAAATGGTAAAATTGAAAAACGATGATTACAATTATTGAAATCTCATAACTGTAGAGGTATTGAAATCTCACAATTCAACAAAGATTACAAAGGTTTGCTACGCTACGAATCATTCAAAGAATCTTGGAAGTCACGAGCAACTTGTGGGAGTACTTTCTACAAAAGAGACGTTTCAAGAAATCTTGTTGAGGTTGATGCTAAGAGATATCTTTGGAGTGTCGGTCTACCTCCAGATAAGATATATTCTACTATTGGAGCATTCGGAAAAAGATGTTGCACACAACTAAATCATTTGCTAAAATGACAGCCTGGGAGATTTAAACCATCCACAACCACAAAGCACGACATATATTGAATTTCTACACAATTAAGTGCTTAAAATTGTTAAAACAGAAAAACTATATTAGTGTTAATTGTGAAAGAGAAATAAACAAACCTTAGTAATCGGAGGAACAACATTAACTTTTCATTAATAAAAAACACCATTTTTAAATTACAATTAAACAATTTTTAAAAATCTTAAACATTTTCATGAGAATTTAACAATGATGTGGATTTAATCGTATTGCTTAATTGTTGATCTTTCGGCCTATTAACTAATATGATAACACTAAGAATTAATACTTTTAGGGAATATTTGTGGTATTAAATTTGTTAATACGTCATATTGTTTTTACAATTTTATCCTTTAAGAGAGGTAACGAGTTAATATTTTTTAGTGTATTTATTAGAGATTGTAGAAAAAAATGCACTATAATTAGGGGTATATATTGGTAAAAAAAACATTTAATGCCATTGGAAATTTGAAACGAATCTTATAAAAAGGGACAAAGGAAAATCTCAAAAGAGTCTTGTAATTAGGGATGAAGGTAGTATAAATTTTAAAAACAGACTAAACACCTCCCTAAATAGCATCACTGAGAAAAATGTGTTGAAGTCACTGAGTAGCATTCCCTAAATAAACTACATAATAAAATCATAAAATATTTTGCAAAGTAGATCATTATCGACGGATGTTATAAAATCACTAAAGCCGTTCTCAATCTTGTGCATTTTCCCAAACTCCACGAGTAAACGAGTATATTGAACTCTCAAAGTCTCCAATTAATAGTCGTATGCTATCTTCAGCCTCTCAACTACATTTTCTATAGTGATATCCCTTGTAAGTCTTTTCTCAATATCCTTTGTCACATAGTTACTTCATATTTTTTTGCCGCTTCTAATAACTTTTTCCCATACCTCCAAAGATTATCGCCACTCCTCGTATTGTATAAGTAATTTATAATTATTCGTCACTCTAAACTTGGCATATCCATGGCAACAGTATCATTAGGGTCCTTGAACATTTTTTTTAAGACACTTGACTTTGAACAAAGAACATGTCAATTGGCCATTATTGAACCACCCAATGTATTGATTTTTGTTAATATATTTTATTGACGCAATGGAGTAAAAGATGAATTTTCGTGAAGATCTTGAATCGATGGACCAAGAGGTGGTGATGATTTCTGTCGCTTATATCAATAAAAATAGAAAGGATCTTCGAAAAAGAATTTATGACAGTACTTCATTCAAAATTTTAAAACAAACATAGTAAATAAGGGCCTTCTTAAAGATAATATAGGGCAACAAAAATGTTTAATCGTATGTTTAAAAAAAATGTTTAATCGTAATATAGGGGGAACTGATTTGATGAGATTAGTATATATCACAGTAAAAGTTTAAGGAAAATGCTAACTAGTGCCCCAGAGGAACTAGTTAAGGAGCTAAATAAGATATGTATTTTTTGGAATTTGTGTAATCTACTTTTTGTAAGTATAAAGAGTGTTTTTTTCAATGCAAAAAATACTCATTTTTTCATTGTTTAAGTGTCATACTGGTTCAATACCTATATTATTTTGTTATATAGACTGATTTATTCAACCGAATTATCCAATTTTATTGGGTTTAGTCATCGGTTTCGACCAATAAATCAGTGATCCAATATTCTCACCAATTCGATGTTCGGTCCTATTTTTAAAACAATCTAAAAAACATTATGTTTGGGCATAGAAAACTTGTTGTCAAATGTTTTTTGTGTGTAATTTTAAAATATATGTGAAGGGTATGAAAGTAAAAAAAATAGTAGAAAAATAGAGATAAACATATACTTTTCAAATACATTGTCAATTTTTCGTTGTCCAAATAACATATCTTCATTAGTCAAAAAAATAATAACATATCTTCAAAAAAAATATCAATATTAACAAAAAGAATATTTACATTTAAATTGTGTAAGTGCTTAAATATTAATTATAATTAAATTACCTGATTGGGTCAAAATTTAACTTTGTTTTCCAACAAAGTCCAAGATCCTCATCTAAAAAGATGCAATGGGGGATTTAAATTATCTTCCCCAACTTTATACCGGTACCATTGTAGATACAACGCAATCTTATTAACACCCCCAGAGCAAGAAATTATTATTCTCCTGAAGGAATAGAAATCAACTCTAATGTACAAAAGTTTATTCATCAAATTAAACAACGGTCTTACAAATTTGTAAATATGCAGATGCAGGGTACCATGTCACAAAATTAGATAAATTTCAGTAAAATGAAAATTAACAAGAAAACTAAAATTAATCCCCAACCTCATAATACATAATAAACATACTACACAAAATATCAATGGTATTAAAAAACACATAATAGAAAAATGATAACAAGTTTATGTCATGAAACCAACCCTTCTAACCCTAGTTTATATACAATTAACACCCGAATGACCGAGCTAGCTTCGTATACAAAGATAGATTAGTGCCTTTTTTAATCCCCAAACTTGTGCATCACAAA